>QTSX02002845.1:0-332796 GCA_014839935.2 Entomophthora muscae | reverse complement strand
AGACAGAAGGACTTTCTAAATGGAGGAGAGTGGAAAGTCACAGTAGAAAGAGCCGCGCAAGAAAACAACTGGTTTCACTTGCTTTGCCCAATGGAGGCAAGTGGCAATTATTTCCTTTTCCAATTAGTAACATTAGAAGTGAAGCTTGTACTAGATGTGCAATTCAAATACACTTTGAACACTCATTTTCTAGGCGTTTTAAACGTAATTAACCTTTATAAAACTGTGTTTCAATAAGACAATTGCGCAATTTTTTATTGTTTAAACCTTAAGTGGATGGTACTTTGTCTAATTCATTCAGGATTTGTAACACAGTGTGGACAATAGGTGGGTCCAATATGTCCTCTTCAATAGGAGGACTGGTGATTTCAGGTGAAGACAGCTCTTGTATAGGAGGAAGCAATAGACCTGAAAACATGGTTGCAAAAGGGATAACCAAGGTGCTTGCAGCCCCTGTACTGAGCACCATTTTTGTTGTGTTCTGAGTTGTAGCACAGACACACAACTGAAAATCATAACCTTAGGATCTGATTTGTACTAAGTCTTGATTAGATGATAGGGAAGGCTATACAACTACCTTGTGGTCCTGAATGAATAATCTCTACTAGTTGTGACTAGAGAGAGGCACCAAATTACTTGGAAGCACAAAGACAAAAATTTGATAGAACTTTATTTTTATTGTTGAAAGTGAAATAGAATATATACTGTGTAGCTTTACCACAAAAAAGTACATGGGCAGTAGGATCACTTGACACCAGTATTAGTGGGGCAAGCAAGCTGTAAAGAATCAGGAAAACAGACAATTGAATTTCCCAGTTTGGAAACAGACTCGTTTTGAGGGGCAAAATCAAAAGCAAGATATTTGTCCTCAAAATAACCCCTCTAAGGTGAAATCAAAAGAGCGTGAATATTGGCATTTACAACAGGCTATCATTGAGTAGGAAAAAAGACCAGACAGCTTCACGCCAGGACATGCTGTTCTTTTTGCCTTTTGGGACATACCTGTGGGGTTCCTGGTTGCCAGTCCCCAAATTGTTTCCTTGATCATAGCCATGGACTGGCTTGTAGGATTTGTCTTTCCCCAGCAGTGGTGAGTGGTTTTCTAGAAGTTTGTACTTATCCTGCATGACTGCAAACTCTTCCATCACTTTTTCAATTGCTAGGCAGGCATCCCCACCATGCATCTGTACTTCAGCAAGTGCTAATCACTCTATGGGCCTGTAATAGTCCTTTAACAACCTAGTAAATTCATTTACTATAAACTTTCTTCCTCTATCTGTGATCTCAAGATGCCTAGTCAATCTCTCCCACTCCTCCTGGGAAGACTTACTGGTGGCAAATTTCCTGCAAATTTTACAATTGGTATCTTATTCCCCTTGACTAGGGTAAAAGATATGGGGTAGCTCATTCATAAGGCTTGTAATCTAATTACTGGAAAATTTGGGCAGGGGTTTTAATAGGCTTTTATTCACAGTCAAAAGGAAGATTCCCTTATAAACCTTCTGATATATGGCCTGGGTATGGGAAAAAATATGGGTTTGCCAATACTTGGAGTCCTCCAACAATCTCTTGGGCTCCTTGTACTTGGTCTTAGGCTCCTACACCTTTGTCTTGGGCTCCTGTGTTCTCTTCCATCTCTGGTGTCTTTATTCTGTGCTTCTTCACCTTAATCTTGGTCTTCAACTCCTTCTGTAGTCCCTGTGGCCTTTGTAATCCACTTGATCCAGTCCCTGAGAAGCCACAGATAGCTCCCCCTTTTATAGCTCCTTTTCCAAGTCCAAATTCCTTCTCAGAACTCTTGTCTTCCAAAGCTTAAACTATCCGGTTTATCTTCCTCTACAATAAATTAAACTTTAAATCTTACTTTATCCAATGAAAGCCCTGAATTTTCTGCTTGTGCACCTCATTTTTTAGGCTTTAACTCTAAGGTTAAAGCCCTCAAAACACTGATTAAATAAACTCTGTCTTTCAGCCAATTGATTGCCTCAATTCAACTTTTTTGCCAAACAATTTGCCCAAATGACTTGCTCTTAACTATGATTCAAACTTGAAGCTGTCTTTCTCCAGGTAAACAACTTCTCTGTGTTTTGAATAGTTTTGCCGTGATTCCTGTCACGTTTCTCTGGAAAATCTTGAGCACTTCTGCCAGCAACAGTGGCCAAATCAACTTTAGGGATGCAAAAGTGAGAATTCCAAAGTGAGAATCTAAAAGTGGCCAAGTCAAAAATTTGAAATTTAAAAATTAAATTAAAACAGCACATCTGGAAATAAAAATTATTATGGCCATATAAAATACTTTTTATTCCTTCTCTCAACTAAAAAATTCAAGAAAAAGTAATTACTTTATTATAAAAAGCCATTTTGAAAATTTAAAAAGTGTCAATTTGGCCACTTTTAGATTCTCACTTTGGAATTCTCACTTTTGCATCCCTACAGTCTATTTGGTCACTGTTGCCCTTTTGCCTATGTTTTACATAGGGGGATTTTGAACTCTTGCTTTTACAATGTTTCCCCAAGTTTCTCTGCATTTTTTTCAACATTTTACGGTCTCAAACTTGCTTGTTGCTTGCCCTTCATCTCTCCTAGTTGTTCTTGGCAAAATTTGCTTATTTTCCCTCTGTTGTGAAGTGATTGGTTAAACTAGCCATCACTGTAACATATAATTGATCCATTAAGCTTGGCAATTAAGGGAGTGATGGTACTTTTGCACTGGATGATAGGTAGTCTTATTGATCAACTAAGTTGCACTTTTGAGTCATATTAACTAATAATCATCCAATCATTAGTTTAATAGTGGGCTAAGTTGACAGAGGAACCTGGCAATAGAACAGAGGATCCTGATACTCTGCAGCTCCTATTAATCTCTCAATAACTATATAACTCTCTCCTTGATTTATGAATAAAAGATTGAAATTACATAACTTAAACATTTATTATACACATTAGGCTGAAGAATTTATCTTGTCTTAGTCTTTAATAATTAGGTTGTATTTGAGTTAAGTGCACTATAGTAAGCCATCTCACCATATCCAAAGATATGACACCCTCACAGTTTCTCCATTCTGTTTCTGGCCTCTTTCTGGATCCTTTCCAATTAATCCAAACTTAATAAATTTGCATTCCAAACACTGAAAGACATTTCTTTTTTTTTCTTTTTAAAATATTATGATCATTAATTATTTCTTCATATTATAATATTGGCAGCATTAAATCCTTGTTTAACTGCTTTTTTTCTTAATATTTCCTCTCTTAATAAACCAAAATCTGCATTCTTGCTTCTGAATATAGTCTGGCTAGTCCTTCCAAGTCATCTCTTAGCTCCATAGCTAGTCCTGCACTATCATCTTCTGGTCTTTTAGCCAGTTCTTCAACCATATCTTCTAGTTCTTCAACTTAACCAGCAATCAGTACATTTCAGTCAACAAACAGCCTATTCCAGGCTCCAAACAGCTCATTCCAGTCTCCAAGTAGCTCATTTTATCCATCAGATCTACAGCTGCTCCTGCATCCTGATCTTCTAATCATCTTGCTGCTCTGGTACCATGATCAGCTAATCCTGCATCATGATCTTCAAGTCCTTCAGCTTATCCTCACTATGAACCACCTTGGTTCTAACTGCACAATGAACCATCTTGGTTCCAAACTTCACCATGAACCAACAGTCCCTCAACTAGTCTTCACTGTGATCATATAGTCCTTCTTACTAGTCTTCTCTGCTGATCCCATACTATGAACCACCTCGGTTCTTTATCTCAGTCCCTGTTACCAGAACCTTTAGACCCAGGTATAGGTCTACATTGAAATGGTGTTTGACTGGGCCCTTGCAAGTGGCAATCCGCTTAGACCATCCAACCATAGATCAATAAAGTCTATGTCGTTGTTTTTACTCACCCAGGTGATTAAGTCTTGGCTTTTAGTCTCAAAGTAATCAGCTTTACTTCCCAGAGGCCTGATCAGACCAAGTTCTGCAGCTGCTTCCTCAAGCAACTGCCTTGGTGACACCTCTGAGCAAATTCATTCCCTCCAATGCTCACTTTGAGATCTCCACAAAGCTTCCTTAGGGACATAAACAAGGACACCCTACCAGTCTGTTAGGTAGAGTTCTTGCTCACAGACCTCCTGTAAGTGTATCAGGGTATGTAGAGCCCTCAAAGCTTCTCCCCTCTCTGGCAGCTTGTGCTACCTGCCAGGGGTCCAAAAACTTACAGCCCTGGTAACCAAGTTCCCTATCATGCTGATACACACTTCTACCCTGGCAGCCCATGTTATCTGCCAGGGTCTAAACATCTTCCAGCATGAGCAGCACATGTTACCCATCAGGCTGGACACTCCCCACCCCAAGCAGCTAAAGTTCCCTGTGAGATATCTTATTCCTCACCCCTAGCAGCCACAGTTCCCTGCTGGGTGAGGACCTCTAGCCCACAGCAGCCAATATCTCTTCTTCTGGGTGTAGACAACATCTGCCTCTAGTAGTCTCTACACCTACTAGCTTGGCCTTACCTTCCCTAGTAGCCATCATTCCCTACTAGGCCTCTACCTGAAACAAACCAACAACACACTGTCAATCTTCATCATAGTGTCTTTATTTGAATCTGAATCAACCCTTCTTACAAGACCATTTACATGTGGATCATCACAATACCCATACTCATTGTGCATTGACAATGCAAAAGAGGACTTGTCAATGTAGAAGAGATTTACTGTGCCCTTCTTCTTGATAACAGTAACTGTTTTGGAGTAGTTGTTATGGTACTCAATGTTGTCTGGGATTTTCTGATTGTACAGAGAAACCATGAGTTTCTTCCAAGAGAATCTTAGACTCTTCACAGTACATTAGCATGTGAAAACTGAGGCCTCAATCCTGAAAGTTGACTTAACCATGACTGAATATTTTTCAGTTCAGATGACAGTTCTGCTTGATCCACTGTTGGATGGCCCACAAGTGTTCCTTGACCAATAAGATTGGTTAGCGCTTGGGTTTCTCCCAGAGTAGGACAACACCCATTTTTAGATAGGTTTTACAGAGCCTATGAGTGGTTTTATCCAAAATCCTGACAATGGCTGTGGCTTTCTTGTAGTCATTTGTATCCTCTATGAGTCTCATGAAGGTCTCCTGGGTAAAATTAGAGATGATGTAGTACTTGGGCTTTTTGGCAGTAGGGATTTGCTCATTGGGCTTGGCCACAACACAGGGCATAGGCACCTGACTATAGAATGCAGCAACCTTTTTGAACACCTTCTGCCCACTGGTGGTTTGGAAGTACTCAGGCTCCTTGATGTCTTCTTGGTTGCTGTCACTCACGTAGGGCTTATAGCCAGTGTCAAGGACAAGCTTCACCTTCTCCAAAATGGTGGCTGGAACACTGTTGCGGCAGTATACAGGGTTGTACAGCAAGAACACTCTCTTGGTAGTGACGTCATTTATTGTTTTGGTGGTGATGACCTTGGTGAATTTACTGGTCAGCTTCTGGACCCTGGGATCAATGCTCTGTGCCCTTGCACTCTTTTCCCCTTGAGCTGGATGTGTCAGTGTGACCTCACTGTTGAACTCTCATCTGTCTCCTTCCTGAGTAAGCACTTGTGTTGCACTAACTCTGTTCTTTGACTTGTGGGGGCTCCTGCAACTGCAGCGCACAACAGATCTGTTATTACTATGTTGTTGTAAAGCTTCCATTTTGGTATAAAAGTAAAATAAAATTAGAGCAGTTTATTTATATAGTTTATTAATTTTAATTTTTATCTCTCCATATATAGTAGTATAAAAGCTTGCATTCCCTATTATTTATTTCAAATTAGGTTTTAGATCTCTATATTAATTATTTTTGGTTGTAAATGTGCACTGTTTCTTGTATGTTTGGATTATTTTGATATTTTTATTGATGTTAATCCCAAAACAGACACTCAGAATATTTGTTTCCTTTTTTATTCTTGAGTGTATTCTTAATTAGGACAAGTTGGTAACAGTATTATAGACTCAGTCATTTGCTTTGATATTTGATATTTTTGTTGTCTGTTTCAGTTGCTATTGGGGTTTGTTGTTGGATCAAGTTTGTAACTTTTGTGACTGAGTTCCATGTATTCATAAAAAACATAGTAAACATAGTAGATGTTTTCTGTGACTAAAACTCATGTGTTCTAATGTTTGGTACACTTGTTGTTGAATAATTAAGCATTTGTCCCCAGTTTGAGTAGGCTGCTGTATGATTGGATATTTTTTGCCAATTAGCGCACATTTTCTTTAGAATTATTTTATTTAGATTTATCAAATTAAAATTCTTTTGTGACTGAAACTATATGTTCTAAACTGACTAATATATTTATCTCAACAGGTTTGAAACTACTGTATGAGAAACAATTAGTTTGTTTTAATACAGTAGTTTTAAAAGCTATATTGACAACCAAGAATACCTCATATTTAAACAAAATGAATTCAGATTTGGACAAAATCCAAGTTGTGCAAGATTCAGGACTCAAATAATTTATAAAAATTGGTTAATAAATGAACTGCCATTCAAAAAACAATTTTTGCTAGCCCATTATACAAAATCATAGCAAATATCAAGCAGTGTTGTTTAAACCACAAACAAAATGAACTGATGCAGCAAGTGAGATGAATAGGTGCTGTTCTGGATAATTATAATCTAATAAGGATTCAACTGAGGCACCAACAGAAGGACTAAAATGAAACAAAATTTGAAAAATCTATAAGTGAGATTCCACAAGCATGAAACAAAATGAAGTCACACAAGCTGTGTAGTGTGAGCAGCCTAAAATAGAAAAATAACAGTTTTACAGCCAATCAAAAGCTATTCAATTTAGGAACAGAGGCATTCTATTCATTTTCATTGCTCTTGATTTGTATAAAATGGTTTTGAGAATTTTCCAAATATGGACTCAAGAATACAGTAAAATAAAGTCATAAAATATTAAACTTCTACTTTTAGTGATTTTATCATAGGTTTTATTTCAAGATGGTTTTCAACAGCAACATTTTTTTGGCGTCAGCAACAAAACCAGCAGCAGCCAAGACAGCTTCAATGGAGGCAAGGCTCAGGGTGTGAAGGCACCCTTTACACCCAAGCCTTTGAGGCAGTTAACAAGGAAGCTGACTTGTACCTGACCCCTATAACTTTGACTTGTTCAGTAGCCACCTAGTGTCTAGCTTTGCCCCTACCCAAACCTAACCCCGCACAAGATTCCTGTCAACCAACCAATCAGGATGGCAACCTTGATTTGGAACAACTTCCCTCCATCAGTCAACCTGCCCCCCTATAGCCAATCAGGCTTCAGCTCCCCCAGCCCAGCACCCCAAGCAATAAATCATCACCGCCCAAATTCTTCAGGAAATTGTGGCATTGAATCTGCAGGGTCTGTCCTGGGATCAGATAGCCAGTCAATTGCAATTTACCCAAGCCACCATAATGCAGGAGTTCAACAACCTAATGAAAAAGGGGAATCTGCTCAGGACAGTCAAGAATCTAAAGAAGGCCCCTGAGTCCCAGATCACCAAGGCGTACCCAATTATGCTTGACCTCCTGCAACAGGACCCCAAGCTTCCCCTAAGCCAGGTCTGGAAGCAACTTGCGCACCATGGCATTTGAGTCTGAGCACATAGTTCAGCAATGGATGTATGGCAAAGTGGTGTCAGTCTGTGTGTTGATCAATGTTGCTGGCAACCAATGGGATGGCGCTGAGGATCTCTCATATGATCAGGCAATTGAATCCATACTGGTCAAATGCCTGACAAGTTTGCTGATGACGTCATCTTCATCTCCTACTATAAGCTATTCATAGCTTTTAACAATTTTGGTAAGCAAGGAAGAGCTGACACCCAAAGTGGGAGGAAGAAGGTCAATAAAGGGACTTTCATTGGTGCATTTCTGGCTGTTTTGGCCAAGGGTTTTGTCTACTATCAGACAAACCCAGATTTCACTAATGGCTACAAGTACAGCCAAATCCTTGGTGGATTACTCAGCTCCTAGAATGGCTCAAATTCCAAGCACCAGGTTTTCTTGAGCCACCAGATGGAGGGTAGCTCCACCGCCCTTGAAGCCATCCAGCAACGCAGGCACCAGGCCTCTGTGTACCCAGCTGGCCATACAGGCATCCATCTGGGTGATGCTGTTTTCTTTAACATTGGAGATACACTCCAAGAACGCCTCCCTCAGGCTTTCAATAACCTCTATCTTGGGGTCCTTTACCATGATTCTCTCTTTGGTCAACAACTGGTGGATGACTTGTTTGCGCAAATGGGTTTCCATGTGAACATGGGTAACCAATTGCGCAAGGATAAGTGCCTCCCATCCTGTGCCACAGCCACATAACAGACCCATCCAGCCAATGACAGACAAGAAATATATCAAGTGTTATATGGCGGCCACCACCCGCAATCTTCCTACCCCTACCCCCACCACTACCCCCAATTTCCAGCCCCACCCATCCATTCCAAGGCCCTCAGGCCAGCACTGCCTCTACACTTTCCTTCCTGCGCTATTCTTCCTACTAGGCATCTCTCTTCCCTGTCCCCAATAAACCCCATGTCATCAAACTTTTTCTATTTATATTATCTTTTACTGAATTTCAATTGTTCATTTTCTCTTTGTTTATAGTTGGTTTTTGTCAGGGCCCAGAAGGCCCTGGACAATTAGCTGGCCATCCTAGAGGGAAAAAACCTCGCAGCTTGGAAACCCCTACTAAGTATCTCCCAGAGCCAGAAAACCCATCTTTCAACTAAAAAATGGCCCAGGATTTGAGAGGCACACAAGCCTCAAATTCCTGGCTTTGATTTTATTGACAAATTTGGGCCTCTGAACCATTGGAGAGCAGTACATTGGGAGCGTTATTGTTTGATTGCGCAATTGGGCACTTGATCACTTGCAGGATCTATAAATAATTGTGGTACCTTGACATGCTGCAGTTTAAGAAAGGTTAAGATTATATCAACCAATGAGCACCCAACCCCTGGTCCAAGTAGGCAAATTCCAGTGAAAATAGTAAGTTTAACTTCAATTGATGCCATCAGTTCTCTGGTGGCACTAAAAGCCTCAAAATTACCAGTAAGCATAAATAGTAAAGAGAAGAAGCCCTCCTCACTGCTGACATCTTAATAAAGCAAGTTTATGCCCAGAAATCATTATCTTATGCAGGAATTGTCCATTTTTGCTCAAATTTAATTATTTGCTTGCATCTATTTGTGAATCCACTACTCAATACAAACTTGCATACCCATATCCTCCCGGCCATACTCCTGTTGTCCTTGCCAAACTGCCCCGCACCCTTGACCTGGAGTATTTCCATCCCCATCACCTGGATCTACCACCAGTAATGAAGGATGTTCCAACTGCCCCTCCTCTCCCCAACGCGCCCCCCGCCCAGGACTTCAGTAAGTTGGGGTTTGTCTACATCACAGTATTGGGGCTGGCTAACCAGGTTGTGCCCCATACTGGGAGTTGGTGCCCACTTGCTACTTCAGTCAACTATCTGGTCTGTGTTGCGCCTATTATGTACATGGCTCTCAAGCCTGGCCTGCCTCCCCTGTGGGAGTCCAGTTGGACTCTGGTATGGGCCGTGACAGTATGTCAACCATATTAAAACTAGTAACCCTGGGCCCCTATTCTTCTTTGATTATAGGGGCATCTTGTATGCTTTTATTTTTGACCTCAGCTTACTACCTAATACAGTATATGACCAAGAAACAAGAAAAGAACAAAAGCCAAGAAGAAATTGTTGCCAAACCATCTCAGGTCCAGACTGTGACCATCTCCACCTCAAATCGGAATACTTCTGCCCCCACAACCTTTCCTGACCTGCTAAAAATGGACTTGGCTGGCTTCAGAAAAGGAATGATCATGATAAACGCCCTGTTCTGTGCCCACCCCAAGAGCTTCAGAGACAACACTCAAAAGGTTATGATGGTGGCCGCCCAACTGAAGGATGACACCATAGAAACCTTCTTGACCAGCCTAGAGGAAGACCTAGACCTCATACTCTCCTACAACCAATTCCTGGAGAGAATGAACTCTGCAATCACCCCTGCTGGGGACAAGATCCAAGTCTACATGAGGCTCATCTGCCTGACCCAAGGAAGGGACAACCTGGAGACCTACATACAACAATTCCTATGCCTGGCTGAGGCAGTCAAGATTCCTGACAACATATCAGGCCTGCATTTCAGAAATGATCTGAACCCATATCACACCAGCCTAATGAGACACCATCAATGCAATCTCCCCAAAAACAAGCTCCTGGCTATTTCCCAAGGCATGGACTTCAGCCAAGCACAAGGATATCACACTGGTCAACCCCGGAACAACCAGACCCCTGGTGCAAGTAGGCCCCAGTTGAACATACTCCCTGAAGAGTATCAACGCCCTGTCAGAAGTAGCTATGCTTCTATTGCCACCAGAGTAGCCACTTATCCAAGGATTGCACTAGCTGCTACAACAAAACCTAAGGGGCCACCATTTCAGCAATAAATAATGCTTCCATGTCTTATTCTATCATTGACAATACTTTATGTTACCATGACCACAAGGTGAACACTGTAGCCCTCCTAGACAGTGGTGCAACCCTCAATTACATGAAATGTAGTCTAGCTGAGAAACTGGGTGTACCAATCCAGGGAAACTCTAGACTGGTAACCTTGAGTAACAAGACAACAGACCTGTCCCATGAATGCAAAGAGTCTGTCTCCCTGAAGATAAATGAGAAACTCCTGCCCACCAGATTTCACATCATGGAGAAGCTTCCCAGACCTGTAGTGATAGGTTTTGAATGGTGGGTTGACCACCAAGTGAACTTGGATTATAAGAACCACCAGGTGACTGTCACCCATGAGAGCCAAACCTTAGAGGTTCCCTGCTTGAATCCTCATCAGACCCCTGAGCTAAACAACATCACCATGAAATCCTGCAAAGCTGAGATCCCAAAATGTTTGAATCCTTGGGAGTCCGTCTTCTCAGAAGAAGAAGCCACCGCCTTGCCTAAACACAGCCAGTTTGACCACGCTGTCAACCTCCCCCCTGAAACTCAACCTAATCATGGACCTGTCTATAGTTGTAACATAAAGGGAAAATCTGCCTTAAGAGAGTGCTTGAACAAGATGTTGAAGAAGTGATATATATGTGTCTCCAAATCTCCTTGTCATCCCCTTACTGTTTGTTAAAAAGAAGGGCGGCAGCCTATGTTCTTACGTCAATTATCAGGACCTAAAAAGCATCACTGTAAAGAACAGATACCCTGTAACTAATGCCAAAGACCTCCCAGACCAGCTTTCAGGAGCCAAAGTCTTCTCAAAGGTTGATTTGAGGGATGCCTTTAACCAAATCAGGGTCAGGCCTGGCAACAAATGGAAGAACACCTTCAAGACTAGGCAAGGTCTCTACAAATACTTGGTTATGCTGTTTGGGTTGTACAACGCGCCCAGCACCTTTCAAACCATGATGATGTGGTCTTGGGAGGACTCAGGTATCAGTGTTGCATAGCCTACTTATATGACATCCTCATCTACAACCGCACCCCCAAAGAACATGTTGAGCACCTTCAAGCTGTCCTACAACGCTTCAAGAAACATGCACTCTTTGATAAACTCCAGAAATGTGAGTTCTTCCAAGAGAAAGTAGAGTTCTTGGGCTACAATTTATTAAAAAGAGGTTTTGAAATGACACCTGACAAAATAGATGCCGTGACAACATGGCCTGAACCTAAGAACTACAAGGAGGTCAGAAGCTTCCTGTGCCTGGCAAACTTCTGCTGGGATTTGTCCAAAATTTTTCTCCAATCTGCTTGCCCTTGACCCGCCTTGCCTTGCCTCTGAGAAACACCCCTTTGTGTGGGATGACGCCACCAAATCTGCCTTTGTGTTGCTAAAGAATGCTTTTGTTTACGCCCCTGTCTTGTCAATGCCAGTTTACAATAAGCCTTTCATTGTGGAAACAGACGCCTCTGACTTTGCATTGGGTGGGGTGTTGCTTCAGGAGGGACATGATAGTAAACTGAACCCTGTAGCTTACTACTTGAGGAAGTTCACCCACCTGAGATGAACTACCCCATCTACAATAAAGATATGCTTGCTATCATCCAGTCCTTGAAACATTGGAGAAGATACTTGTGTGACACCAATCACCCAGTGAGAATCATGACCAACCACAAGAACCTGACATGCTTCTTTAAACTGTGACAGCTGAATCAGCGTCAAGCTAGATGGGCCCTATTCCTAGAAGACTACAACTTATTGATCAGCTACAAACCTGGCAAGATCAACATTGTACCTGATGTCCTAAGCCAAATATCAAACCTTTTCCCTAGCGCCAAAGAGATTGAGGAATTCAACACTAAATCCTTGCTATCACCCAACATAATTGAGCCAATGCTCCTATTCCTGGGACTAGCCAGTAGAAGAGAATAAATCCAAATAGCTCAGATTGTAGACCAGCACTGCATCTCTATCATGGAAGACTTAAAGAAAGATTTCAACAGTTGATACTACCAAACAGGTTACTCCTTACATGGAAATACCCTGCAGCTACACAGACGCACCTACGTACCAGAAGGCCCACTGCACTTAGAGATGCTGAAGAAATACCACAAATCTCCCATGTCAGGACACTCTGGGTGCTCAAAGACTCTAAAAGGGATCCAGAGAACCTATATGTGTCCAAGGATGAAGCCAGAAATTGAAGGATATCTCAGTGGCTGCAAGACATGTGGACGTACCAAGCCTAAGCAAGGAAAGCCAGAAGGATTATTACAGCCCCTTTGGATTGCAGAAGGCCCCTGAAGTCAATATTTATGGACTATATTGTGGAGCTACCTTATTCAAAAGGATTCAATACCATCCTCCTAATTGTCAATTGCTTCACCAAAATGTCTCACTTCATTCCAACAACAACCAAAGTAACAGCAAAAAAACTTCCACCCTATTCTGGAACCAAGTATTCATGAACCACAGACTCCCACAAGAAGTGGTCTCAGACAGAGGCCCACAATTCACCTCCAAGTTTTGGGCCCAACTCCTAAAGGACTTGGGAATAAAAAGGTTGTTGTCTACTGCATATCACCCCCAGAGCAACAGACAGACCAAGAGAGTGAACCAGGTCCTCAAACAGTACCTATGATGCTACGTTAACTTGGAACAGAACAATTGGGTAACACACTTACCAATGGCTTAGTTTGCGTACAGCAACCAAGACCACAGCTCCACCAGTATGTCCCCCTTCAAAGCCAACTACGGATTAATCTCCACATGGGATGCCCCCCACACAGAGGAAGCCAACAACTCAGAAGGATAAGACTGGGTCTGCAACATCCACACGTGCCAAGAAGAATGTGCCCAAAACCTGAGAAGAGCAGTACAAGTATACAAGGTCTTTGCCAATAAGAAACAAAGCCCCAGTCCCCCAATCAAAGTAGGAGACCTTGTATACCTCAGCACAAAGAACATCAAGACCACTTCCCCTTGCGCTAGCTTGAGCCCCAAGGAACAGGTCCTTACAAGGTCTTACAATGCATTGGTACCGTAGCCTACCAACTAGAACTGCCCCTTGGATGGAAGATTCACAATGTATTCCACGGCTCCCTGTTACCAAAGAAGAAAGGATCTTCTCTCCCGCACCAGATAGTGAGAACAACTTCTGCACCCATCAAAGTAAAAAGCTTCACAGAACACAAGGTCAAAGCCTCCTGGGACACAAACTCTGATACCAAAGACCCCATTTCCTGATCAAATGAAAAGGGTACCCCAATGAAGCAAATACTTGGGAACCAGAATCCAACCTTGAGAATGCTGTTACTCTGTTGAAGGAATACAAATCTCTGAATTAAGAGTTGTGCTCTGCAAGCTCAACTATGGTAGGGGATTATGTCAGGGCCCAGAAAGCCCTGGACAATCAGCTGGCCATCCTAGAGGTAAAAACCCCCACAGCTTGGGAACTCCTATCAAGTATCTCCTCAAGTCAGAAAACCCACCTTTTGACTAACAAATGGCCCAGGATTTGAGAGGCACACAAGCCTCAAATCCCTGGCTTTGATTCTATTGAAAAATTTGGGCCTCTCAACTATCAGGAAATGGTACATTAGTAGCGTGATTGTTTGATTGCGCAAACAGGCGCCCAATTGCTTGTGGGATCTAAAAAAACTGTGGCACCTTGGTATGCTACAGTTCAAGAAAGTTTCATGTTATACCAACCAATGAGCACCCACCTCCTAGCACAAGTAGGCAAATTCCAGTGAAAATAGTAAGTTCAATTGAAATTGATGCCATCAGTTCTCTGGTGGCACAAAAGGCTACAAAATTACCAGTAAGTATAAGTAGTGAGGAGGAGAAGTCCTCCTCACTGTTGACATCTTAATAAAGCAAGTTTATGCCCAGAAATCATTATCTTATTTCAAGAATCATTTATTTTTGCTCCGATTTAATTATTATCTTTGAATCTATTTAAGGAATCCACAACACAATATAAACTTGCTTACCCATATCCCCCTGGGTATACTCCTGCTACCTCAGTCAGTCCTCCCCGCACCCTTGACATGGAGTATTACCACCCTCATCACCTGGATCTTCTGCCTAAAATGAAGGAGATTCCTGCTGTTCCCCCTACCCAATGTGCCTCCTGCCCAGGACTTCAGTAAGTTGGGGTTTGTCTACATCACAGTATTGGGGCTGGCTGACTAGGTTGTGCCCCATACTGGGAGTTGGTGCCCCCTTGCTACTGCAGTCAACTATCTGGTCTGTATTGCGCCTATTGTGTACATGGCTTTCCAGGCCCAGCCTGCCTCCCCTGGGATTTAGTTGGATTCTGGTATGGGCTGTAACAATTTTATTCTTAATGTTCAGTTTATTTCTATAAAATCATATATTTATCATGCTGTGTATCTAGATCCAGAACACAGTTTTTTTAGTACCCAAACACAGCCCCTTGTGAAAATATTAACAAAGATTTGGTGATCAGCTAAATTTGAATTATAGAATTATAGATTAATTGTGTTTAGATAAATTTGTTACTGATCCAAATTCAAGACATTAATTATAAGCTACAAGCCAATCAGGAGCAAAGTGAGAATGTGATTGTTGTGGCATAAAGTGCCATTCAATAATTCTTTGATGCATGTGCGCTAATTAATCTGATTGGCTGATTGTTTTGCCATTGTGCACCATTTCTGCAGTGGCAAGTTGTTGGTGAAATAGTGCCCAATCAGCTGCTGAGTTAACACTAGTCCATTAACAACTCTCCACAGCAGCAATATTGCACAATGGCAAAACACCCAGCCAATCAGATTAATTAGCGCACATTCATTGAAAAATTGTTGAATGACTCTTTATGTCACAGCAATCACTTTATCACTTGGCTCCTGATTGGCTTAAATTTTATCATTAAGGTTTTGAGTTTGGATCAGTAACAAATTTATCTAAACATTAACCTATAATCTTCTAATTCAAATTTAGCTGATCACCAAATTGTTGTTAATATTTTCACAAGGGGCTGTGTTTGGGTGCTAAAAATAATATGGCAATCAAGATAAAAATGCCAACACAAAGCAAACAACACATATTGAGATGAGCGTAAAACATATACACAATGAGTAAAAAGATGGGATATTGTAGTAATGGGAAAACAAGCAGGAATAAACAAAGATGCAATAGTATCAGAATAAAATGGGCTATATTGGGGTAAAAGCAATAAAAACATATTCAAAGGTTAAATAAAAAATCATATGAGAGAGCTGGAGAAGCTGCTAAAAGACTTTGACTTGGCAATGCCAAAATCAAAGACATTAACTGCAAAGTCAAGGCAAAAGTCAAGGCTGCTGTCCTTACAGGGGGCATATTAAAAAGGTGTCTGCCAAGGCACTTATGGTCAAGATGCCAGACACCCCCAAAATAACAATTGAGCATCTTCTTAATTATTCAAAAAATTGTAGTTGAGGGCTTACAGTTCAAGTCTTTTGCCCTCTCTGCGCTGTCTGTCTGGGTCAACAACCCTGAGATGTATGTACCTCTCAAGCCATCCAAGCAAGCAGAGCTGAGGATACAGAATTGCCTGCCTAACTGCTTGCGCCAAGAATGGCTAAGCCAGTCAAGGCTGTGGGAAAAGAGGAAACATGCAAAGGTAAACTAAAAATAAATTTTATAAAAATTTCTAAATACTTACCTTTTTTTAGAAAATGTAGAGGGTGAACTCTGTTGGGTCCTGGTCCCTGTTGTCCCTACCACATTCTATGCAAACTATGCCAATCATGTGGTGAGGCAGCTGGTTCTGTCCCCCCTGTTTGGGTGATCTAGAAGACTGTGTTCATAGTACCTTTCTGATGTCCCAGAAGGCATTAGCCAGGCTGAAGCATGACAAGGTGGCATCCAAGTGGGCAGTTACTGCCTACAAGGTTGCCTAACTGGTCTTCCTGGACCTGGTATTCCTCAGTGGAGTTTACTGTATAAAATATATTGAGCTTGTTTGGGACATCCTGGCAACACTCTCATTCAAGAACATACCTGATATGGGCCAGGCCCATGAGGCTGTTTGCCTCTGCTTCCTGGTGGAGCACACCCTATCTTACCTTCTGTAAAACTTTGAGCACACAGTCAGAAATTGGCTGTTCCAGATGCAACAGCTGTAAAGAAGACTAAAATTCTCCTTGCTGACTTTGAGCTGCCCTGGAGTACCAACAAGACAGGGATCCCTCTGGCTATGGATCTTATCTTTGGCAAGACCAAACACAGGAAGAAAATCAGTAATTTCTACATTAAAGTGTGCAATTTTACGGAAGCCTTTGCTAGGCAAAGGCTTCATCTGGTTGTTTACTTGGGGTTCCTCTTCTACTTTGGGATGGGTGCAAACGTTGAGGACCTGGATGGGGTCTTTCTTGGGATTGACAAGATCAGGCTCTCCCTGGATAGGAAGAAGGTTCCCCAGGATATAACTCAGTGGACCTTGTTATCCAGGACACCCTGGTCCTGGCTGGTGTTTACGGGATTGCGGCACCGCCTGAAAATCTGCTGATTCACTCCCATCTGACCCTACTGCCTTTCATCAGCAGGCAGATGTATCTTAATCAGGGTGTATTCACTGTATACAGTGTGGTGGTGGAGGTTGTACACCACCTCCATTGTCAGGTGAGTACATACCAAGGAACCCACTACAGACACACTCAATAATGATATCTTTTCTTCAAATTAAGCTACACTTTTAATTTTTCTTTTTAAATAATTAATTTTTTAATTCTTTTTTTTTAGCAAACAAGTTTTTCAAAAAAATCCTGGAGAAGGTCTTCATAAAAGCATAAATATACATGTTAATAAAATTTACTTCTAACTTGTACACTTTACATTTAACTTTTTTAAATTTCATTTTTATATTTATTTGACAAGAGTGATATAAATCTATTCACGTAATCCAGTATCAAGTGTTTGGGATAGCCTCAGATGCCATAATAAAATAATTTAACATAAATAAATAAATTACAAACCTTCATTGATGGTCCTGCTGAATGTGATTCTAGGATTGGAAGCTTCTAAACATAAAATGATAATTAATAAGTTTTAAATAATAAATTATAGATTATAAAAAAAGTTGGACCACTAAGCCTTTAAAAATTGGCTGTTTGGCAAGGTACACAGGGATGAACAAATCAGTGTGGCCCATAGAATTTGGCCACAGTCTCAGCTGTAAGGGTGTGGATCCTGGCCTGAAGCAAATAAAACAGGACCTTGGTCCCAGTTGGGCTCCCTTGCTTGACAACTTGCTTGAGCTACCCAAAAACTTCCTTGGTGGGATTTAGGAAGGGCAAATAGGCAGGGAGAAAGAGAAGGCGTAAATTTACTGTGTCCAATTGCTGAGGGCCCACTGCAATGCTGGAGTCAATTGATAGAAATTCAATAAGAATATCTGCCACCTTGTGGAGACCAACATTGTCCATTACTATTTATTGTAAAGCCCAGGCTTGTGCACCTCAGGTGCTCCTGGATCAATCAGAGAAATGATAGGAAGGTCCGGCTGTTTGGGAGCCTAGTATCATTTGGTACATCTCAATCACTTTTGGGCCAAGGAGAACCACCATGGAATATGCTGTTACGCGGACTGCAGCACACCAAATCCACCCCATCATTTGAGCCTTTGGGGACATACCCATACACATTCTGCATAGATGAGGCAAATGCTGATTTTTCAATGTAATAGAATTTGACTGTCCCCTTGTTTTTGAGGGCAGTGTAATCCTCAGCATATTTTTCTGGGTCTCAACATTGGTTGGGCTGTTTCTGTTGTAGGGAGATACCCTGAGCTTTTTCCAGGAAAAGTGCATTCCCTTCACCAGATGATAGTAAAAAGAAATTGAGGCCTCAACCTCAAAAGTATTTTTAACCATGGCCTATATATTTGCCAGTTCAAGATGGCAATCTTAGATTATCCACTGGCTGATTGCCCATTTGTGCTCCTTGGTGAGCATGGTGGACACACTCAGGGACTTCTCTGCAGCAAGGACATGGCCAGTGTTGATGAACTTGTTGAAGGTCTTTGAGGCTTACTTTAGATCCACCCCAACAATGTCAAAACAGAAGGCTCAATCTTCCAGCAAGGTTCCAACTAAATGGGTTTGTGACCTGCAATCTGACTTTTCAGTGACCCATAGCCAAGCTAGGAAGTCAACTCAAATTCCCAAATCCATCAACATGAACAGATAATGCTCCTTTACAGTGGATACCTTGTTTTGGCGCTTGACTCATTATCAGGATCAAGCCACCCCCTTCACCATCCAACTTTTGATCAACGCAATCATTTTTATATTCTCTGTCAGGTCCCAGAATGCCCTGGACAGTCAGCTAGCTATCCTAGAGAGAGAAAATCTCACAGCTTGAGAACCCCTACCAAGTATCTCCCAGAGCCAGAAAACCCACCTTTCAACTAACAAATGGCCCAGGATTTGAGAGACACACAAGCCTCAAATCCCTGGCTTTGATTCTATTGACAAATTTGGGCCTCTCAACTATTGGAAAGCGGCACATTGGGAGTGCAATTGTTTTATTGCGCAATTGGGTGCTTGATCACTTGCAGGATCTATAAATAACTGTGGTACCTTGGCATGCTGCAGTTCAAGAAAAGTTCATGTTATATCAACCAATGAGCACCCACCCCTGGTCCAAGTAGGCAAATTCCAGTGAAAATAGTAATTACAACTGAAATTGATGCCATCAGTTCTCTGGTGGCACAAAAGGCCATAAAGTTACCAGTAAGTATAAGTAGTGAGGAGGAAAAGCCCTCCTCACTGTTGACATCTTAATAAAACAAGTTTATGCCCAGAAATCATTATCTTATGCAGGAATTGTCTATTTTTGCTCAAATTTAATTATTCTCTTCTCATCTATTTGGGAATCCACAACACAATATAAACTTGCCTATCCATATCCTCCTGGTTATAATCCTGCTACCTCAGTCAATCCACCCCGCGCTCTTGACTTGGAGTATTTTCACCCCCATCATCTGGATCTCCTGCCTGCTATGAAGAAGATTCCTACTGCTCCCCCCTACCCAATGGGCCTCCTGCCCAGGACTTCAGTAAGTTGGGGTTTGTCTACATCACAGTATTGGGGCTGGCCAACCAAGTTGTGCCACATACTGGGAGTTGGCGCTCCCTAGCTACTGCAGTCAACTACCTGGTCAGTATTGCGCCTATTGTGTACATGGCCTTCCAGTCCTGGCCTCCCCTGTTTAATTCCATTCAGATTCTGGTATGGGCTGTGACATTACCCATTGATTCAAAAGGACTATATAATTACCATCTCTCAATAAATATTATTATCTAGTTTTCAAATATTTCCCCCTTGTAACTCTGCTAAAACAGCACAGTTACAACATTGGTAGCATAAGTAGGTTTTCCATCCTACTTTATTCCCAAAAATTCTGCCTGCTGCCTGCACTTTCTGCAGCAAACAAATCCTCAATAGAGTCATGTCTGGCCTCCTGCTAGACTAGACACTGTACACACCTGGTATCAAGATAACTGATGGTTTTGTTAAGTACCAGAACACGGTGATCCTGCTCTCCACCTTCAACACCCTGTCTGCACAAGGGCTCTTCCAAGCACCCTCCCCCTTCCTCAAGCAACTTACAAAAGTACCATGCCAGCCTACGTAGCTCTGAGACTTCAAAAAGCTGCCTTGGAACTTTTTGCTGGAGCTAACAACAATAACGCCGTGGCATGGATCCAATCTGCCCAAAGCAAGCTGGCCCAAATGAAATGCCCGCAACAGTTCTGTTTTGCAGAAATCTTCATCCAACTGACTCATGACGCTGGCACCTGGTGCAATAAGTGGCATGAAGAACACACCGAGAAGGATTGGGACGCTTTCAAACAAAACTTCTTGGTAATATTTATGCTGAAGGACACCTCACTTATGATCATTTGCCAAGTGAAGAATCTAACCCAAACTGGCATAGTGAAGGAGCTCATCTGTGCTTACAAGGAACTCTGACTATATGCCCCCTCAGATATGGCTTTTGACACTCCAGCTACCCACCTCATGTACTATGACGCACTCAAGTTGCATTTAATGAGACATGTAAACCTGTAGCAAGTAACCAACTTGCAAAGTCTATACTGCAAGGAAGAGAAAACAGAAAGACGTACAACACTCTCCACAAGGTGCAAACTGGGAAGAGAGAGCAACCCAAGGATTCTCACCTATCTGGGGATTCCAATCAAAGCCCCCTGGGAATAGCAGCAACAATGCAAACCACAAACTGTAGGCTTGAAGGGACATGGAAACAGGGACAACAGTCAGTCAAACTG
The DNA here is from genome assembly GCA_014839935.2 of Entomophthora muscae. Taxonomy (NCBI): domain Eukaryota; kingdom Fungi; phylum Entomophthoromycota; class Entomophthoromycetes; order Entomophthorales; family Entomophthoraceae; genus Entomophthora; species Entomophthora muscae. The sequence continues at coordinate 312,018 of QTSX02002845.1, read as the reverse complement.
TACCCATTTCCGTGTCACTACCACACAAGACACTCAAGACAAGGGAAAAGCCCAGGAGAGCACTAAGAAAGCCAAGCTATCCCTGCACAATTACTGACTTGCCCAAAAATTAGTACTGCCCAAAGGACGTGGACCAGTGCCCTCAGAGGACCCGGTACTTTACACTATTGCCAGACATCCCAATAAACTGATGTCTTATCATTTCTGTTTTTGCAGTTACATAGGCTCAGCACTCCTGGACTTGGGCGCAGATCAAACCCTGGTCAACAGCAGCTTTGTAGATAAGTTCAAGCTAACCAGCTATCCTTTGTGGGTTAAAAATGTGATTTTAGCTGATGAAAATCTCTTTGCAGTGACAAGGGAAACTACCCCCTTCTCTGTCATGCTAGAGAATCTGCATTCCACCATCCAGGGCCCCGTAATTAATTTTCCCAAGTTCAACATTTTACTGGGTCTGGACTGGTTGCAAAGGAACAATCCCCATGTAGACTGGGCAACCTTGGTACTGACCATCAAACGTGAAGGCGTCAATCACCAGATCTACCCTGACTTGGTAGACCAGCTCCTCTGCAGCCATGCCTTTATACGCATCACAGAGACCCTGGACAAAAAGGAGAACATCAAGGTCATTTACTGGGACTACTTCCAGTACAAGATCATACATTTCAAAGATCATCAGGACACTACTACACCTCAAGATTGAAAAATTGTAGCCTGCCATCCAGAGATCTTCAAAGAGGCTCTACCTGGGTTGCCACCAGAAAAACACATGCAACACTACATTCAGCTCAAAGAAGCAGTACCCAAGGCGCGCCCCATCTACTGCCTCACCCCAAACAAAGACAACACCCTATGTGCTTACCTCAAAGAAGCGTTAGAGAAAGGACTTATTTGTCCCTCACAGTCTCCCTTTGATGCTGTCATATTCTTTGTAGCAAAGAAAGATAGTACCCTGTGCCTGGTCACAGACTATTGAGCCCTAAACAAAGTTACTATCATTAATTGTTAACCACTACCACTCATTGATGACCTCTTTGATGCCTTGGGCGGCGCCTCAGTCTTCTCCAAGATTGACCTAATTGCAGGCTACAACCAGATCCACATTAAGGAGGAAGATATTCTCAAAACAGCCTTCTGTGCTAAATACGGCTGTTATGAGTGTGTGGTGCTCAACTTTAAATGAATAACGCCCTGTCAAACTCTGTGACCTTCATGAATGAGGTGTTCACCCCCACATTGGCAAAAACGCCCTGGTATTACTGGACAACATTATTGTCTATAGCACCTTGGTAGAACAACACCACAAGGACTTGGAAGCAGTCTTTGCTACCCTGGCACAACATAAGCTGCTAGCCAAGGCCTCCAAATGCCATTTCTTCAAAAAAACAGTTACCCTTTTTGGGGCACATAGTTTCAAAAGATGGCATTAAACCTGACAGCCAGAAAATCCAGGCCATTTGCAAGATGCCACTGCCAAAGGACAAATTGGAAATCTGCACATTCTTGGGAATGGTTGCCTATGTATGTCAATTTATACCTGACTGTGGCATCCTGACTACTCCCCTGTCTGCCATAACTGGCACCAAATTTAAGTTTTTATGCACTCCCAATGTGACCTTTTCTTTAGACGTCTTAAGGAGAAGCTCACAACAGCACCCATCCTGCAATACTCCAAATGTGATGGGGAATATCAAATGGAGACAGACGCCTCTGACGCATCCATTGGGGGAGTGCTACAAATCAAGAACAGTGATGGCAACTTCCTGCCTGTATCCTATGAATCATGTAAGCTGACAGACAGTGAGTGTTGATACCCTATACATGACAAAGAATTGTTGGCAATGGTACACTGCCTGGTATAAATGGTGTTGTTACCTAGAACAACAGGAGGAGTTCATGGCATTGACCAACCACAAGTTGCTTATATACTTCAAAGCCCAAGAAAACCTATTCTGCTGTCAAGCCCGCTGGATTGAACTCCTGGAGAGGTTCAATATGCTCATGCAATATAAGCCTGGTTCAGAACTTCCCACTGCAGATGCACTCTTGCGCCTGTACGTCAGAGCCACAAGGGGAAAGAATGGGCTCAACCCAGACTGGCCTCTCCTGGTGCTCCAGAAAAAGGATGAGGGCTTCCCTCTGGCACCACATACATAACAAAGGAAATAGTATTAATAATGAGCACTTATTTGCACACATTTATGGGACCTTACATCAAAAAATGTCTGAAAGAACCACCATTCCTTATGTTCCCACACATCAGCAAGTTGACACACCCCTAAGTTACCACAGAGACCTAGGACACACAAAAGGCCTCAACCTCTATTAATTCCTTAAACACAAAGCATGATGGCCAACTCTATACCAAGACGTCCAGGAAGTCTTGGAACAATGCAAAGTATGTGAGAAATTCTCAAAAAGGGATGCCCCACCTAAATGTCAACCTCCAGAATTAACTCATACATAATGGAACATCCTTCATGTCAACAATTCTCAAAAATATTTTTGTTATTTTCAATTTTTAGATTATTTTTTTCTTGATTAAATAATTGACACTGATAATAGAAGCAATGTTTGATTTTTATTTTGAGCTTTTTAATCAAAATTATAAAAGATAAAGCAAAAACAATTTTTTAAATTGTCAACATGGAGGATGTTCTCTCTGTATGATTTAATTCTGGAGGTTGTAAGCTAAATCAGTAGTACCTATTTTCACGCAACTACCCTTTAAGGTGTGGGCCCTAATCATGGGCCTCATGCCAGGGAAACGTAACAAAAAGAAGTGCATCATTACCACAATAGAACTTTCCATGTGATGGCCAGTGGCGCAGGCAGTAAAGACACATACAGGCAATGACATGCAGCAATTCATAGTTAAAAGAAATCATCAGCAAGTTTAGAAAGCCAGAACTCCTGATAGCCAACAGAGGCAAAGAATTGACCTCTTGAGACATCAATGTTACCTCACCAAGAATGGGGTCCAGCACAAGTGACAACACCTTACCATCCTCAGGCCAATGGATGCGTGAAGCAGCTGAATGACAGCCTTGTGCAAGCCTTGGCCAAGTTCACTGCTGGGAGACCTGAGGACTGCTACAAGCAGCTACCAACTGCATTGCTTGTATGCTGGACTTGTGTGAACAGATCCACCAGAAAAAGCCCCTTCAAAATAGTTTATGGCACACAACCCAAAATCATCCAAGTGTTGCAACTGAACCAATGAGAATTCAGTATTTGGAATTGGGGAAGACAACAGTCCAATAGAAAGGACAGAATAGTAAGAATAAGGTATTGTTTATTGTAGAATATTGTGATTAATATACCATATGGGGAAAGCCACAAGGCCACAAGGGGGTGGCATAGTGGGAAGTTCCATGTAAGGTTCAAAGCTGAGGAAGAACTTGTGCAGGGATCAGCAAGTTGAATTGGTAACGCTCCTAATTAGGATAAAGTACCCGCCATTCAATAGTGCCATCAGATTAATCCATGTTGTTAGATATGTCAAGGGGCAACTCATTGAGTGCCTCCTGTGTATTGTAAGATATGTTAGCAGGCAAGTCTGGAAACTCAGTTGCAACACCCCCCTTGCCCCCTGCTTGTTGTCAGACACCAAGACCAAAGTTGCAGAAGGTCTGGGGAGGTCTGCACAAACAACCTTTGTGTGGGGATGGTGCAGCAGGGGCGCAAGCAATCATGGTGAAGCTTCTTGGTATTCCCTTGGGCATCTTTGAGTTGATAGGTATAATTGTCATAGACAGCGGCTATCTTGAAGGGCCCTAGTTGGTTGGGCTCCAACTTGGCAGAATTGGAATTGAGGGTATAGACGGGGTCACCTATGGCCTACCTGGCTTTGAGGTGCTTTGTCCCCCCTTCAATTTGCACGTGTTCAATTTCCTGGGCTTTGGCACGCCATTAGTCTAGGGATGGGGTTAATACTGGGGGGGGGCTTTTTGGGAACTCTGGATTGTAGCTTTCCCTGTTCAACTCCTGTCAGACTTTCAGGAGTCCTGAAGGCCAGGGTGCTGGGGCTGAACCCTGTGCCCCTGTTGATTCTTGCTTGTAGGATAAGTAGAGCAGTGGGCAGGTGTTCAGTTCATGTGGTGTTGGGGTGATCTTGTGAGAGTTTGGCAATCAGTTGAACCAGCGAGCCATTTAACTGTTCCATGTGTCCATTGGCTTGAGGATGGTAGGGGATTGTAACTATAAGTTGGAGTGTGTTCTTGGCGCAGTCTGTCTTCATGACATGCCCAATGAGTTTGGGGCCGCCATCTGTGATGAGACGTTTGGGTTGCCCAAAACAGGCCACAATTTCCTAACCAATGAAACAGGTGATGGTGATGGTAGTGGCGGTGTGGTTAGTGGTTGCCCAGGCCACTGGCCAGCAAGTGAAGTAGTTGATGGCAGTGATAATGTACTTCTTCCCCAGTCTGTCTTTGGGGAGTGGCCCCACAATGTCAAAGGCCCACTGCTCAAAGGGTTACATGGCCTTTATGGGCAGGACAGACTTGGGGGGGGTGCAGGTTTAGATGTATTCTTCTCACATGGCATGCACGTTTTGAGGAGGTCCAAGATGTCTTGGCACATTTTGGCCACCAAACCTTCTGTTTCATGATCTCAAAGAGGTTACACCCTCTTATATGACCCAGGGTTTGATGGTAGTGCAATATTGTGTCACCTTGTTTTGTGGTGGGAATGTAAGGTGTCTTCTCACCTGTCTCTGCCCGACAGCAGACGTTACCAGCATCAGTGGTGAACTGACTTTTGTTATCCTTCAACTTGGAGATGGTTACCAAGTTAAGGCCCTTGTAGCAAGTTGCCTCAGGGCGGAGCTAGAGCATGGGCCAATCTGGATCAAAACCATTGTCCCCAGTGATGGACTCTACGTAGAGTTGCAAAAGGGCGTCAGCTGTGACAAGTTCCTTCCCAGGCTTGTACTTGAGCGCAACTGGTAAGGGGATAGACGCTCAGCCCATCCTGCTTGATGGTGTGTCAAGTGGGACTGTGTGTTGAAGTACTGAAGCAGCTTGTGGTCTGTCAGAATGCAGGGTGGGAAGGTAGCACCTTCCAGGTAACAGCGCCACTTCTCAATGCAGTGCACAATTGCTGCCAATTCTTTATCATGAATGGGATAGTGTTGTTCCAAGTTGGTAAGTTTCCTGGACTCATATGCCACGGGGAGGAAGATGCCATTGTCAGTTTCTACCCTTAGCACGCCCCCTATGGCCCTGTTAGAGGCATTGGTCTCAAGTTTGTACTGTCGGTTTTGATTGAGGAACTGCAGTGCTAGTGCTGTTGTGAGCCTTTGCTTCAACATCTCAAAGACTTGATCTCTGACGGGGGTCCAATGGAAGCACTGTTTGGTGTTGAGGAGCTCAGTGAGAGGTGCAATTAGTTCCCCACAATTGAGAATGAACTTGCGCACGTAGGCAACCATGCCTAAGAATGTCCGCACCTGGCCCACATCAGTGGGGGGCGGCATGCTAGTGATTGCCTTGATTTTGGCAGGGCCGGGCTTTATCCCTTGGGCAGAGATGGTGTGCCCAAGGAATAAAAGCTCTGACTTGAGGAACACACATTTGGAAGATTTAGCTTTTAGCTGGTTTTTCCAAAGGGTATCAAGGACAGCACAGAGGGGTTGGAGATGTGTGGTTTGATCTTGACTGAAGACAATAATGTTGTCAGGGTACATAACCACACATTTGCCAATCAGTTCCTCAAATGCTTTGTTCATCAACATGGCAAAGGTGGAAGGAGTGTTGGTCATCCCAAAGTTCATGACACATGACTTAAACAACCTGTAGCGTGTGCAGAAGGCAGTCTTTGCCTCCTCCCCTGGTGCAATGCGGACTTGGTTGTACCCTGCAGTGAGATTAATCTTGCTAAAGACCTTTGCACCTGCAAGTGTATAAAACAGGCTGTCAATCAGCAGCAGGGGGTACTTATTCTTAACTGTCACCTCATTTAGGGTGTGGTAGTCTGTGACCAGGCAAAGGGACCTATTCTTCTTGGCTACAAAGAAGACAGCTGCCCTGTATGGAGAAAGTGAGGGGCAAATGAAGCCCTTATCAAGCGTGTCCACAAGGTGTGGCAGAGGGTCTCATCTTCCTTTGGTGTAAGACAATATAATGGTTGTGCTTTAGATAACAATCCTTGGAGTTGCACAGCGTGCTGGATCTCCCAGGAAGGAGGTAGTTGTTCAAGTATCTCACTGAACACGCCATTGTACTCCTTGAGGAGTGCAGCAAGTGCTGGTGGTGATGAAGAGGTCAAGGGAGGGGCTGCAAATGGGTTATTGCGGATCACTTCAACTGAGCATTGATTAAAGTCTAGTTCCCCCCTTGAAATTGTATGAGACTGTCTCTGTTATTCTGAAAAACACAGTATCATGGAGTAACTTGCTCATTTCTACTGGGTAGATCTAGAACCCCACCCCATTTCTATTGAGGGTGATGACAGAGGTATCCCAGTCAATGTAGGGACGGTTATGCCAAAGCCAGTCAAGGCCAGCAATTACGTCATGACTGATCCTGCCATGATTGGCCCAGAGAGCTTAACCTGGACGTTCCCCATTCTCATAGAGAAGGGTACCATCTCATAGGTGATTGCAACTCTACAGAAATCAGCTACTTGTACTGCCTTGAACCTGCTAGGCACTTGGTCTAGTTGTTGGGAGTCAGAAAACGCCTGTTCCACCATAGTGTGGTCAGCCCTGGTATCTACCAGTAACTTGTGGGTGTTCTCAAGGAAATGGAAGGGATAGGATAAGCGGATTACTTTATTTAAGGAGTGGCCTGCTTGTAAGACGGGGTTGTCACTATGGACTTGGAAGATTTCCAGGGTTTCAACATCATGGATGTTATAGTCATAGGGATTCTTTGCAAGCAAGGATTGGAAGGGTGGGTCAGGTGGGGTTGCAGGGCCTCTCATTGCTACAACCCCCAGGCTTTTCCCTGATCTTTGATCTGCGCTAGCTGGAGCTCCCCCTTGCAGGGGAGTTTAGTCACATTATCCTGCTGACGGGGCTGGTGGCGGCCAACTTAATTGTGGCCATTGCTAGGTGCTGTACAAGGTTGGGATAGAGCGTCACTGGTACGGGGGAAGCCCATTGAGGCCTGGTTGTTAACCTTCACAATAGCCTTGTAGCATCCATTGATGGAGGTGCAGCAACCTACAGGGACCCACTTACAGATATGGGGCTTTAACCCATTGATGATGAGAGTGAGTAGCATTGCATTTCTGTCAGCCACGGCTTTGGGGGTGGCAGCAAGAGCTTGTTGCCAGGCGGCAAGGTACTCAGGAATAGACCCAGTTTGTTTGATTGCTAGAAGAGGAGTACCCACAACAATGAGGGAGAAGGTTCTGCTGTAGCGGGACTTTTGCAGCCTCTTGAAATGCTGCCCAGGTGACATCAAGTTCCTGACTGGCCCAGTTGGTGAACCACACGGCGGCAGGGCCCATGAGGCAGCCAGACGCAGTGGCAACCCACATGGGCTCAGGGACCTGACAGATACGGAGGCAGGCTTTGGTAGATTGGAGCCAACTGACAATTTTGGCCCCCTTGACGGCCCCTGAAAAGAATTCTAGCTGAAGGTTGAGCATGTGTTGGGACAGGTCTGACTGGGGCAGGGTGACACTGGCGTCACGCTGCCTGAGGAGGAGTCAATTGTATACACTTGTGAGGACTAGCTGATCTTGATAGATGACATACCTGTCAGATGTCCCCCTTGGGGATTGGCAGGAAAGTTTCTTATTGGGAGTAGCCATACGGCCCATAATCTGTCCTTTCTTAGGGGGAATTTTGTGTTAGGTAGGTTGTCAACCTACTGCTTCTACCACTGTTGCAACTGAACCAATGAGGATTCAGTATTTGGAATTGGGGAAGACAACAGTCTAATAGAAAGGACAGAATAATAAGAATAAGGTATTGTTTATTGTAGAATATTGTGATTAATATACCATTTGGGGAAAGCCACAAGAGGGTGGCATAGTGAGAAGTCCATGTAAGGTTTGAAGCCAAGGAATAACTTGTGCGGGGATCAGCAAGTCAAATTGGTAACGCTCCTAATTAGAATGAAGTACCTTCCATTTGATAGTGCCATCATATTAATCCATAACGTCATATATGTCAAGGGGCAACTCATTGAGCGCCCCCTGTGTATTTTAAGATACATTAGCAGGCAAATATGGAAACTTGGTTGCAACACAAGCACTATCAGGACTTAAGATGGAAATACCACACAAGGTTCCACTCCGCTTAGACTCTCAGGTTATACAGGCCAATAGCAATCAATCAGAAAGAGAAGAAAAGCGTCTACAAAAGACCTTTGTCCCCATTCAGAACAGACATGAGGTCAGCAACAAAGTCTGGGTCATGAACCCCAACAAAAGTAAACTACAGCCAGAGAAAGTAGGCCCTGCCATCATTCTAAAGGTAAACAAAAACAACACTAACCTTGTGCAAGGGCTTGGCAAATGTAAATAAGACAAAGTTCTACATCATGATTGCCTGAGACTCTGCAAGCAAGACAGACAAAATGTGAGACTGTCCTACCCGCCACCAAACAACAGTTAGTAAGTATGGTTCCCAGGCTCCTGACAACCTGCCCCCAGAGGAGGCCAACCTTCAGTTGGGGGTGTCAAAACAGCAGAATTGACCCGCCAGCAAGGTTCCAACTAAGAGGGTTTGTGACCCACAACCAGACTTTCCAGTGATCTGTAGCCAAGCTATGAATTCAACTCAAATTACCAAATCCATCAACATGAAAGATGATGATATTTTACAGTGGATCCCTTGTTTTGGCGCTTGACTCATTACCAGGATAAAGCCACCCCCTTCACCATCCAACTGTGTGATCAACAGAATCATGCTTCTATTCTCCATTGATTCACAAAGACTATATAATTACCATCTCTCAATAAAGATTATTATCTATTTTCCAAATATTTTCCCTTGTAACTCTGCTAAAATAGAACAGTTACAATAACAAGAGCTGTGGCTGCCTTGTAGTTGCCAGATTCCTGCATGAGACAGAGAAGGATGATCTGCTTGATATCAGGAATGCGCTTCTGGGCAGGCTTAGTGGGCTCAGATGAACTGGGATCCTGATTGGTGACAGGCTTGCAAGGCATAGGTACCTTGTTGTAGAAGGCTGCAACCTTTTTTGACACTAGCTGTCTCTCATCAGTTCTGTAGAGCTCAGGATCCTTGTCCTCTTCCTGATTACCATCACTGATGTAGGGCTTGTAGCTAGTATCAAGTACAGGCTTCATCTTCTCCAGCATGGCTGACAAGACCGACTCTTGGCAGTACACAGAGTCAATCACATATGAAGTAAGTTCTACCTCCTTGTTTCTAACTGTTTTGGTAGTGGTGACCTTGGTGGGCTTCTGGGTCAGCTTGGGGACCCAAGGGTTGATGCTCTGCAGCCTAGCAGCTTTTACTCCTTGAACTGGCTGTGTCAGTGCAGCGTCACTATTGAACTCTCCTCTGTCTCCTTCCTGAGTAGGCACTTGTGTTGCGCTAACTCTATTCTTGGACCTGCAGGGGCAACCATGACTGCAGTGCACAACAGGTGCATTGATACTCTGTTGTTATGTACCTTTAATTTTAAAATTTAATAAAATACTAAATAAAACTTAATTAATTACTTCCTAATTTTTCTTTTTGCTTTTATCTGAATATGGATATTTAATTAGAGTTTTCCCCACCCAATATCCCAATTTTAGATTTTTTATTTCTTAATTAGTTGTTCTTGGTTTTACAACACCCATTTTAGAATGTCCAAAATATTTTCCACCCTTTTTTCCAGATTTTACTGCCAAATTTAAACACTCATCACAATGTTTTTAAAATTTGTTTTTCATATTGTGTGTCCTATTTTAGATATCTTTGTATCATTCTTGATTACAGTCCATTGCACACAACATTTGAGTGGTTTTGTTTACATAATGAGTTGCTATTGTGTTTTGGTTTTGGGTTGAGTTTTGACTCACTGCACTTGGGTATATTTTGTCACCAATTCACATAGTAAACATATGTACACCAAAAGTCAACTTGCACTATTTTGTTTGTGAATCAATGTATTTGAGATTGTATATTGAATAGTCTTGCTTTGCGCGTGAGCACTTCTTTGCTGTGTTGACCCATTTTGCCCATTAATGCCAAAAATCCCTGTTAACAGAGTGTATATTTTAACCTTATAGTTGTAATTTGCTTAAATCTGAAATCATTTTATTTAAATCTTAGGCATTTTTGGTTGTCCCCATAGCTTTTAAAGCTACTGTACTTTTCATTTTTGTGGTTTGTTTCAGTTGATATGTGGGTTCATTTTTAGATATATATTTTCATCTCAATGACTGAGTCTGTTTAGTTTTCAAAGTTATAAAAAATATAAAAGCTTTGTAATGTGACTGAAATTATTTTGTTTCTGTGATAAGTTTTATTGCTGTTTTTTAATTAAATTTTTTTTCACTCTGTATCTTTTTATGTCTCTGGACATTTTGGCGCATTATCACTACTGTAGATTCAGAACCTAAAAGTAAAAATGTGGGATTGTCAAATTTTTTTGCGTGAACTCACCAACTTACTGGAATATTTTTCATCATTTTATTAAAAAAAGTAAGTTGTTATGGGATAAAAATTACTTCATTAAGTTGGTGAGTTCACACAAAAGAATTTGACAATTTCCGCATTTTTAACTTTAGGTTCTGAATTTAAAGTATCTTTCTTTTAAATGAGATCAAATTTCTACAATAAAAGGTTGAATTTGTTTTGGACTGAACTGAGATTGTTATGGGTTAGTATATATTTGTTTACCTCAACAGGTGAAAAGTACTGTATTCCAGAACTGTCACATGTAGTATCAGGAATCAGGGTTTGTCTTGTTATCTAAGTGAAAATCATGAAACCAAAATTGAATCAGCTCCATTTGGTTAACCATTTTAACAAGCTATAATATAGCTATAAACTTAGGATACATCAATTATTAAAAGATACATATAACAATATCTTAATTTTAAATGTTATAAATTGTATAAGATTGATTAAAACTTTCTTGATAATACTTATATTTAAAGAATCATACTAATATAGCTTTTTTAAGGTCACCAATCTTTTATATAATTCTTTTTAAACAGGAAATTTAACTTTTTTAGAAATTAAAAAATACTTTTTCTTAATGGTATATATACATGTTCCGGTGCGATTTTTCCCAATAAAAAAATGCAGACACTTTGGCCGAGCGGTTAAGGCGTGAGCCTAGAAAGCTCATGGGGTTTCCCTGCGCAGGTAAAATCCTGCAGGTGTCGTTTTACATTAAGAAGCAATAATATTTTATTTCGAGCTTTTAAGGTTTTTATGGTAAATTGATTGAGTTTTATTTAATTTCTTAATATACGTAATATAAAATCATTAAAGAAATAATCTAATTTTCAGTCTTAAGTTTGTAAGCATACTTTCGTATTACATTAGCTTAAATTTTATACTATTATGTGTTATAATCTATGGAATAAAGCTAAGGATTTATAGCTCAATGCCATAAAAATAGCTAGATTTTGGTATACCTTTTATCAATGAATTTATCAAAGCCAAGTGCTAACGTCAGGTAATTTTATGTAATATAAATCAATCTAACACAATCCTTCTCATGCTGAAAGCCATAATTATCTAGGCCTATCACTATTTATTAAGACTAAGCCTCAATAAAATCCATGTTAATAAGCAAATATAATTTACTTGGGATCAACCTCATCAATACTATATTACTTTTTGTCAAGATTTTGGAGCAGGAAGATATTACCTCAATTATTTTTCTGTTGACTGATTTTCAGTCAAATTTGATCCAGCTATAATTTTTCTCATGAGTTCTGTGAATTCAGAACCTGTTGACAAAAATGAAGGATTGTCAAGTTATTTTACTTGAATTCACCAACTTAATGAAGTAATTTTTATCCCAGAAAAACTTGGTATTTGTATAGAAAGATGAAAATATTCCAGTAAGTTGCTGAATTCAAGCAAAATAATTTGACAATCCTGTGTTTTTGCCAACAGGTTCTGAATCCACAGTACTCATGAGAAAAATTATAGCTGGATCAAATTTGACTGAAAATCAGTCAACAGAAAAATAATTGAGGTAATATCTTCCTGCTCTAAGATTTTGTGTTCTCAAAGAATCTTTATTACAGTAGTTTTAAAAGCTATGGCAACAAGCAAAAACAATTCAGATTTAAACAAAATGAACTCAGATTTAAACAAAATTAATTTTAAACAAATTTATATATATTTACAATAGATTTAGATTCATCTCAATTTTATTTAAATCTGAATTGTTTTTGCTTGTTGCCATAACTTTTAAAACTACTATATTATTAGAGTATATGGGTCATTATTTGTTAGATAAATCTGTTTCCTATTAACTGTGCTACTTAAAACTTTAAAATTTTGTTTTAATTTTCTTATCAATAAATTTAAATAATTACAACAATTTTATCAAAATAAATCTTATTTAATCCTTATAATATAAAAACCTATATTAAATTAATCATTTTCTACTTATAGCTAAATTAAACTGTATTAAAAGCTAGTAACAATCTTATTTCATATACCATTATTTCTTGAAAGCTGATTAGTACAAAAAGACATCATTCTAAAAAGAGCAACCTAAAAATACAATAAAAACTGATATGATGCTTTTTGTTGGAAATCAAATTGTTGCCTAAAATCTTAGCTTTTTTAAATATTTAATTTAAAATATAATAATTTTTGAATCCCTCTTTTTAAAAAGAGGGCAGATAGCTTTTTTGCATATTTAATAAATATTAAATTAATTTTGGATTTTTTAAAAAAAAATCTAGTAAAAAGTTAAAAAAAACTAAAACTAAAATTAAAACTGAACTTTTATTGAAATTTCAGTGATCTCATTTAGCATAAGTAATTTATTCTTAAGTTAGATTTTATAGAAAATATATAATAAGAACTTATAAGAGAGTAAAAGTTTTTCTTTTCAAAATTTTAAGTATTTAATATTAATAAAATAGCTTTATACAACTATTTAATAAATTTATATTTTTATACTGTATGCTAGAGATAATATGTATAAAAAATTCAAACATAAAAAAGAATGTATCAAAATCTTGCTTTATTTAATTAAATTTTATAAAAGTTAAAATTTATTTAAACTAAATGGAAAATGATCTTAGTCATTGTATCTATAAAAATAAGATACAAATTTAATTATACAAGCAATTATTTATATGTAATTAAAAATAACATTTTTTTTGATAGATTTAAGATATATAAAGTTCATTTTTTAAGAACTGTTAAAGGTTATAATAAACTTAAGTTTATTTAAAAAAAGGTTTTTGAGTTGGTTACTAAAAGTAAGCTAAATAATGATTTATACTTTAAATTTAGTTTACTGATTAAAATATCATACTTTAAGAGTTAATTAGCATATTTTATTTCAAATAATAATTTTATAAGCTTACATTCAAAGCCACTTCAAGATACTAAATTGGTATTGAAATATAAAGTTGCAGCTCAATTCCGAAAGCTGAGATTAAGGGCTTTCTAATGATACTAGTTTGAGCAAGATTAAAGTACTATTTGCCAAAATATCAACAGTTAACCAGAATATAAAAAGGGGTAAATAAACAATGATATCAGACTTCAGGGGTGATATTGATAAATTAAGGAGATCAGTTGGGGGTCAGTTGGGGATTTATGCCTGTAGTGCAAAAGCTCAGCTAACATGGTATTTAAACAGCTCAACTTTACAGAAATTTACTTTACAATCTACACCTTTACTCCTCTCTGATAACTGCACATCTATTTCCAAGCAAGAACTTCCTGAACCAAGCCAAGGAACCCAACCACTATCATTATGGAACCTATCAAGTTTGCACCTCAGATGACACCCTTCTTCTCACTGGGGGCTTCTACTAAGAGAGAAAGAATCTCTATGCTTAAACAAGCATTCCTTTTTACTGCTGGAAGTGATCTTAACAGCTTTGTTGAGCATTTCTTATTAAAAACAGAGTTTGGAAAAAGTACCTTCTTACCTGTCATACAAAATTCTAAGACAGATGATTTCCTTAACAACCTAAAGGAATTGATGTCAGAGTCCCCTGCCAAGCACCTTCCTTCCCTAAGAGCATTGGTTACATCAAGCTACAGTCTAAAAAGAGCTTTGGGATTGTGGATTTAAAATGACAAAAAATGAGTATTCATATTCTAAAAAAATAAAAAATGCTAAAAAAGCATCATTAAATTCAAAAAATAAAAAAGGAAAAAAATGATTCAGTAAAGAAAGAAAACATAAAAAATATTTTAAAACATATATTAAAAAATTTATTTCCAACTAGCCAATTCACTAAAAAATCCCCTGGATTGATTTATGAAGAATTACAAAAAGAGTTGAGTGAATACTCAACTAAAAAAAAATACTCATTATTGAAAACAAAAAAAGAAATTTACAAAGATATGAAAATAAAAAACAATATTTCTATTTCACTTTCCACTTTTTATAAGCTTATTCCTAATAATATAATTAAAAGCAAAAAACAAACTGATATGTGTAACATTTGCAACTTAAAAAAGTCATTAGAAATGAAGAAAAAGGATTTGAGTATAAAGAAGTTGCCATTGCCTAAATCTATTAAAGAAAATTTGGAATCTATTGACCTATATGAAAAGTTTTATAAGCATCAAAATAAATAATATATTAGTGATATAAATAATCTTGATAATAATTCATGTGTTTTAGTAATAGACTATAAAGAAAACTTTAAAATAGGTGGGGGTCCTATAGAGACAAATAATTGTTTTTATGAGAAAATACCTATTTCTTTATTAGGATTTGCAATTGCTTTTAAAGAAAATGAGAAGATTAAATATGGGTATCATGACTTTTTATCTGAAATTTTATCTCATGACTCTTTGTTTTCAGGTCAGTGTTTGATAAGTCTGCTTAAAAATAATTAATTTAAGAATATTAAAAATATTAAAGTTTGGACTGATAATGGTAATCATTCCAGATCTTATGAATTCTTATATTATCTTTTTAAAGAGGTACCTAAAATTATAAAAGGAACAATTAAGTTTAATAGATTTGTTGAGTGTCATGGCAAAAGTATTGTTGATGGTCATTTTGGTGTATTATCTAAAATATTTAAACAAAAGGAAAATGAGATGTATATAAAAAATATAAATGATCTCAAAATGGTTTTTGAGAGAGAGGAAGAAAGAAAGGGTCTATATGAGACACTTGTAAATAATTCAGATGTTTTTCAAAAAATCTTTTTTCACATCTATGATAGAAAATCTAGGCCTAAAAAAGCTGGCTTGAAGTCAAAGCATTTTATGTTAATCTTTCATATTTAATGAAAGATGGTGAGCTGTATGTTTCACCTTTGACATTTGAGGATGTTAAGGAGTACTCCAAAATAAATTATTGTGCAAAGTTCTGCACAGATGACAGAGAAACAAAGAGAGCTGATACTACCAAAGGATTAGTAGGACATGTTCATGAAGTTGGACGCATAACAAAAACTTATATTTCACATAGGGTAAATAGTCTTTTAAATACAACAACTTTTTTTCTAAAAATAACTAAGAAATTAATTATATGAGCCAAAGATAGGGTAATAGCAATTATAGCTTTGGGGCTGCTATTACTCTCCCATGCAACTCATATATTTAATTCTTGGCTTATTAAAATAGAAAAAAGGGTTTTAGCAAAAAATACAGCTAATAGAAATAAGATTTATTTCTATTATTTGTATATTTTACACTATTAAAATTTTCTTCAGTAAACTAAGCATTATACTAATGTTCAAAAAACATAAGTTTATGACTTAAATGATACCAAAGAAGTTAAAAGGCTTTGAAATGCTTAAGCTGGCGCCTTGGATTAATCTAACAAATAATGACCCATATATTCATAGTTGATTATAGGGGGTTGTATATGGAGAATCAAGACCACCAATTTAGACCAAGTACAATAGGCTGGTGGCAAGGTGTCCAACATTAGGGGTATATGGAAGGAATTCTTTTTCTAGAACACATAGCATCAGAAAAAGCAACTACTAAGAGATTCCATAAGGACTGATATGCTAGAGTCTAGTCTTGGATAATTCTTACTAATAGCTGGTAATTCAGTACAGTAGTTTTAAAAGCTATGGCAACAACCAAAAATACCTCAGATTTAAACAAAATGATTTCAGGTTTGAATGAAATCCAAGTCACGCAAGATTCAGGATTCAAATAATTTAAAAAAACTGGTTAATAAATGAACTCTAAAACAAAAAAGTGTTACTAGCCCATTATACAAAATTACAGCAAATATCAAGCTGCATTGTTTAAACCACAAACAAAATGAACTGATGCAGCAAGTGAGATGGATGGATGCTGTTCCTGAGTATATTATAATCCAATCATGATTCAACTGAGGCACCAACAGAAGGACTAGAATGAAACAAAATTTGAGCAATCTATAAGTGAGATTCCACAAGCACAAAACAAAATGAAGTCACACAAGATGTGTAGTATGAGCAGCCTAAAATAGAAAAATAACAGTTTTACAGCCAATCAACAGCTATCCAATTTAGGAACAGAGGCATTTTGTTTATTTTTGTGGCTCTTGATTTGTGTATAATGGTTTGAGAACTTTCCAAATATGGACTCAAGATTACAATAAAAATAAATCAAAAATTTTAAACTTCTACTTTTAGTGATTTTATCCTAGGTTTTTTTTGCAATGCTTTTTAACAACAACAACATTTTTGACGGCACTAGCAACCAAGCCAGCAGCAGCCAAGCCAGTTTCAATAGAGGTGAGGCTCAGGGTGTAGAGGCAACTGTTTATACCCAAGCCTTTGAGGCAGGTAACAAGGAAGCTGACCTGTTACTGTCCCCCGACCCATATGGCTTTGACTTGTTTGAGAGGCACTTATTGTCTAGCTCTGCCCTTGCTCCCACACCCACCCCTGCATAAGCTGCCTGTCAATCAACCAATCAGGATGGCAACCTTGATTTGGAACAACTTCCTGCCACTGCCTAACCTGCCCCCCCTCAGCCAATCAGGTTTCAGCTCCCGCAGCCCAGCACCCCAAGCAACAAATCATCACCACCCAAATTCTTCAGGAAATTGTGGCACTGAACCTGCAGGGTCTGTCCTGGGATTAGATAGCCAGCCAATTTTAATTCAACTGGGCTACTGTCATGCGGGAATTCAACAACCTGATAAACAGGGGGAACCTGATTGGGACAGTCAAGAAGCCAAAGAAGGCCACAGAGTCCCAGATCAATGAGGCATACCCAATAATGCTTGACCTCCTCCAGAAGGACCCCAAGCTTCCCTTGACCCAGGTCCAGAAACAACTTGCACACCATGTCATATGGGTTTCTGAGCGTATGGTGCAGCTGTGGATGCATAGAAAGGTGGTATCAATCTGGGTTCTTACCAATGTTGCCGGTAACCAATGAGATGGCACTGAATATTCCCTGTATTATCAGGTCATCAAATCCATCCTGGTCCAATGCCTGACAAGTTTGTCCAATGACATAATCTTCATATCATATTACAAGCTATTCATAGCTTTTAAAAATTTTGGTAAGCAAGGAAAAGCCACCACCCAAAAAGGGAGGAAGAAGGTTAAGAGGGGGACATTCATTGGTGCGTTTCTGGCTGTTTTGGCCAAAGGTTTTTTCTACTATTGAAAAAACCCAGATTTCACCCATGACTACAAGTACAGCCAAATCCTCAGTAAATTACTTGACTCCTGGGATGGCTAAAATTCCAAGCACCAGGTTTTCCTGAGCCACCAGATAAAAGGAAGTCCACTGCCCTTGATGCCATCCAGAGACGCAGGCACCAGGCCTCTGTGTAACCAGCTGGCCATGTAGGCATCCATCTGGGTGATGTTGTTTTCTTTAACATTGGAAACACTCTTTGGGAGCATCACCCTCATACTTTTAACAATCTCTATCTTGGGGTCCTTGATCATGATTCTCTCTTTGGTTGCTAAATGATGGCCAACTTGTTTGCGCAAATGGTTTTCCATGTGAATATGGGCAACAAATCATGCAAAAGTAAGCACCTCCCATCCTGTGCCACAGCCACCTACCAGCCAATCAAGACAATGACTAATGAGGAGTATAATGAGCGGTATATGGAGGCCATCACAATCAATCCTTCTGCCTCTACCCCCTTAACCCCACCCCCACCTGCCAGCCCACCCACCCAATCACAGACCCCTCAGGCCAGCACTGGCTCTACGCCTTCATTCCCACACTATTCTGTCTACTAGGCATCACTATTAACCACCCCCAATAAACTCCCTGTGAGATTAGGCTGATTTACCACAAATGATCAGGCTAATCATTGCACACAGATCTTTATCAGTTACACGCCATATTATCACTAGGTCAATATTCTATTAAGTGTAGTAATTATACCTGTATAACCAATAATCTATTATAATTGATATGGCAGTTATATGCCGTGTAATTGTTAGTTTATCATAATAGATGTAACAATTATACGGCATATTATCACAGATCATCATCCCAATGTGTAGTGATTATATGTCATATATTAATAGCTTATTGTAATTGATGTAGCTATTATACGCTGTATAAATGTTAGCCAATATAGTGATTATCATTGATTACACGCCATATAATCACTAGATCATCAAGCGTTTATATCCCATTCCACTCTACTGGACGTTGTATCAACTCAGCCCCACACAGCCTGATGGGTGTATATGATCATATCAAACAAGTGATATGCAAATGTCTAGAAAATACCAAGTTTGAATCAGCATTACACGGTGTATAATCCTCAACTTGACCTGTTGCATTAATAAGCAGAAGGCTTGTCAGCCAGAAAAGGATCACTGATTAAGCCCTGCAAATAGAATACCGGAATTCTACCTTTCAATGTAGGAGGACATATCAGGGACCATTTCTAAGCGTCAACTAAATACAGCGTAGTTTCCCAGAGCAATAATAGGCGTGTAAGGTACAGCCAATCAATAAATGACAGTAGGTTAGCTCAAGAAGAGAGTAAGGTGTAGCTGAAGTGCCATGTACGCCTTGATAGGGCCAGTAGTAGCACACATGCCAAGGACAGCCAATCAGGATAGGCGCAGCCAGAAAAGATGGACCTATTGTGAAGGTAGCAACTGAGAGCTGTCTGAAAGGACAAGAACAAAGGTTGTTGAAGTATATATTGATAAAGACTCCCAAAAGGATGAAAACAAGTTCTTAGTTACACCTGGATAGATTGCAGCCACTGGCTAGATTGTACTCCAGTTTCAATAAACGTAATTCAAAGTTCTATTCTATTGTAGTCTTTAGTGCTCTTGCATAGGATTAGGTAAAGTACATTGGCAAGGCTAACATCCATCTGTAGCTTTAACATACCAGCAATAACCCAAGTTGCTCAACACTCACTATGTAAATGAAATCAATCAAATGTTGTGTGCAATGTAATGTAATCAAGAATGATACCAAGGTATCTAAAATAAGACACACAATCCAAGACATAAAATTTTAAAAACATTGTGATGGGTGCTTAATTTGGCATAAAATCTGGGAAAAAGGGTGGAAATTATTTCAGGTATTCTAAAATTAGTGTTGTAAAGCCAAAAACAACAAATTAAGAAATAAAAAAATCCATAATTGGGATATTGGGTGGGAAAAATATTAATTAAATATCCATATTTGGATAAAAAGCAAAAATTTAAAACCAGTGTATAACTTAATTAAGTTTTATTTAGTATTTTATTAAATTTTAAAATTAAAGGTACATAACAACAGAGTATCAATGCACCTGTTATGCACTGCAGTCATGGTTGCCCCTGCAGGTCCAAGAATAGAGTTAGCGCAACACAAGTGCCTTGTTGTGTTTGGCTCCAGGGAACAACATCCTGGAGGACACGGCAGGAAATCTTTATTACAAAAGATTTGAGGTTCAAAGCTAGCCTTGGGTTAGCCTTCAGGGCAAAATTAAGGGTACATACCTTAATTTCCTGGAAAACAAGATGTAAAAGTCCTTTTGGCAGAAAGGACAGGAAAAGCTTGAAGATTATAAAAGCCAACGCAAATGTGGATAAACTTGTCTTTATTAGGAGTAATGATTCTACTTTAAATAGTAGACAAGGGACAGTGATCACTCAATAGGAAGACAGAGTGGCTGAGGGGGTCACGTTGGGATGAGGTCATACCAGGATCAATCACAGACAAGTACAATAATCCGGAATGGGTGGATATTGAACCAGACTCATTTGCGGAAGGCAAGGAATTTCCAAACTTGAAGGCAAAACCAGCCAAATCTTTGCAACTATCAATATTCAAAGGCCAGATTGAAATAGCATTAATTGTGCAATTTACAACATCTACCCCCTCAAGATTGGACACAGGGAGTTGATATTTGCAAAGGAATTTGGAGTGAACACAGGCAAACAGACGTCCAGAAGACAGTAGTTTCACAGTGTACTCAACACCCTTCTTAAAGGTGACCTCACAGGGCCCAACCCATAGGGAATCCAGCTTGTGGACTCTTCCACCTGTACAATTCTGGTAGTAGAGAACTAGATCACCTACTTGATACTTGGGGAGGGGAGCTCTAGTAGCATTGGACGGGAAGAGCACCAGAGCCTTAACCTTATAAGCAGTGGAGTAAGCGGTTGTCTGGATGTCAATGATACAATTGGTTAAGTCTTTAACATGGGCCTCAGGATTTGCAGACATATCAGATTTAATCAAAGGGGGTCCCAAGATTGAGGGGGTAGCAGCCTCACATCCATACAGCATGGCAAAAGGGGATTGGTCAGTCACCCAATGTCTACTAGGGCGGTAGGCAAAGAGGGCAGCAGGGAGGAACATGTCCCAATTGGCAGCGTCAGAGAGCGTGAGTTTTCTCATGATAGATACCAGGATGTAGTTTGCTCATTTGACAGTTCCATTGGTTGAGGGATTATATGGCGCAGAGAACAACTGGTGAGTCCCCATAGCTTCAACAATAGAGGTGATGAGACGAGCATTAAAGTTGGTACCATTTTCAGAGAGCAGGACTTGAGGGCAGCCATGTTGATAGAAAATGTCTTGCAGCAAGAAAGTAGCCGTGGTCCTAGCCGTTATATCTTTTGTTGCTCTGGCTTCAACCCACTTGCTAAAGTGGTCTACAGCAACCAAGATAAACCAACATCCTGACCTAGACTGGGGGAAAGGCCCAACAGCATCAATACTCACTGTGTGGAAAGCATGCTTTGGAGGGATGAGTTTGAACTGGTGTTGGGACAGGCAAGGACGTTGGAGCTGACAGGAATGTCAGGAGGCAAGGACATCAGGGATCAAGAGGCACATGTTTTCCCAGTAGAAGTTTTTGCACAACCAGTCATGAGTCTTGGCTATGCCTCCATGGCCAGTGTTAATGTGAGCTTGGAGGATGATGGCTATCCTCATGCTAGGGCAAACGTAGGGTAGGTGGCATTGTTGACCTTTGTGAAGAGCCGCCTATCACAAATTATAGTGTCCTTGGATAGGGTCTGTAGTGCCAAGCAGATGTCTTCTGGCTCAGTGGTCCAAGAGTCAGAATACCCTATTAGTTTGTATAGTCAATCAGCATCAGCAGGATGGATAGCTAGGATTGGCATTCTTGACAGGCCATCAGCGTTCTGATGTTGGGCCCCAGGACGGTGTATCACAGTGAAGTCATACCCTTGTAGACGCAGAGCCCAACACACTAGTTGACCTTTAGGTTCCTTTAGCTGTTATAGCCATTTGAGGGAGGAGTGGTCTGTGACTACCGTGAAGTGGGTTCCATAGATGTAATGCTGAAACTGTTTCACCGCATGCAGCACTGCCAGACATTCCTTCTCAGTGACACTGTAGTTCTTCTCGTGCTTATTGAGGACTCTTGATGAGTAAGCTACAGGTTAATCCACACCTTCATTGTCAAGTTGGGCAAGGATGGCACCCACAGCTACTCCACTAGCATCAGTATACAAGATGAACTCTTTATCATAATCAGGATATACTAAGATAGGAGCCTCCTTGAGCTTGGCTTTCAGTGCTTCAAATGCTTGTTGTTGGCTGTCAGTCCATTCAAAGGGGACGTTGCAAAGCAATTAGACAAGGGGTTTGCTCAGTTTAGCAAAGTCAGGGATGAACTGTTGGTAGTAGCTCATAATACCAAGGAATACTTGAACTTCACAAAGATTTGTGGGAGGTAGTATCTTGTCAATAGCTTCCACCTTATTATTCATGGGGTGGATTCCAGTTTGAGTGACTTCATGCCCTAGGAACTTAAGATGTTCCTTGAATAAGGAGCACTTGAAGGGTTTGAGCTTCAAACCAGCCTCACAAATCTTGGTGAAGACAGCCTTGAGGTGGTCCAAGTGGTCGTTAAAGATAGCGCTGAATACAGTGATATCATCAAGGTACACGAGGACACAAGAGAGCTTTAGATCTTGTAGGATGGAGTCCATAGCCCATTGAAAGTTGGCAGGGGCATTGCAGAGTCCTTGGGGCATACAAGTGGGTTCAAAGAGGCCTTCTGAGGTAATAAGCACAGCCATTTCTTGATCTTCAGGAGATAAGTCAACCTGCCAGTACCCCAAAGCTAGATCCATGGCAGAGAAAAACTTGGAACCACCCAGCTGTCTGCTAGCATTGTCAATTCTGGGCAAGGGGTACAAGTCTTTCTTAGTGAGAGAGTTCAGGCAGCAATAGTCCATTACAATGAGGTTTCCACTATCTTTCTTCTTGAGAATGAGTAACAGGGAAGCCCAAGGACTTTGGGAAGGAGCCAGTAACCCAGCGTCCAGAAGTTGCTTGAGTTCCTTAGACACCTGAGCATCTTCCACCTTACTACAGCGGTATGGTTTAGCATAAAAGGGGGCACATCCCCAGTATCAATCTGATGGATGACTCCTTTAGCTAGGCCATAGTCTGTAGGTCCAGAGGCAAAGATGTTGCTGAACTGATTGAGCAGGTCCAACACGTTCTTTTGTTGAACAGGGGACAGTTGGGGGAAATTAGCAGCAGTGAACAAGGAAAGAACTTGAGGGTTGTCTTCAGGTAGATTGAAATCACTGAAAGTTCCAAAGGGGTAGAGGGAGGATACTTGCTCCACTCCCAGTATACAATCATGACCTACAACCTGGCCTCTGGTCATCTTCATGGGCAGGGCTGTCAGGTTAGCAAGCAGTAATTGTACAGGCTCTTTGTGGGTTTGGTCTAAAATCCCAGGACACAGGCAGGGCTTGGTACAACTTAAGGATTCAGGTGAGAAAAGCTCTAAGAAAGACTTTTCAGATAGCTCATAAGAAATCTTGGAATCAATCACCACCTGAGAGCCCAGAGGGATAGTTATAGCTGCGGGTGCTAGCAGAGGTACCCCTTCTTCCACAGGGCAGGAAGGAGGAGGGGTACACATGTTGGAGGAGTGAGTCCTATACTTGAGAGAGAAGATACCTGTAGGGTACTCAAGCACGCAAGTTTTAAGACGTTTTCCTGGGAGGCGTGGAGGTTTCTCAAAAATCAAAGGAACCTCATATCCCAAGATCAAAAGATATCCATCTTGTAAGTTTACAATACCATTATATTTCTGGAGTAATTGAGTACCAACCAAAAGGTCATAGCTTTTGTTCTCTAGGACCACAGTGGGGGAAGCAATAAGGAGTTTCCCAAACCTCATGGGTAGAGCGGAGTAGGTACTAATGGCTCAAGTTTGGGCCATGCCAGATGTGCCATATGACTGTGTGTAGTTGAAGTCAGGGGCCAACTTAAGTTTCTTCATTAGTTTGTAAGAACCCACGTTGACTGGGGAACCCGTATACAAGATGGCTTTGATCTTAACCTTTTGGATTAATACTTTCACACAGGTTGTATCTTTCCCAAAGGGAGGCAAGACTGCCAACACGTCTTGCGCAGCCTCTAGCTCCCTTTCCCATTTAGCTAGCATGCACTGTAACACAGGAATTTCTTTATATACAGTCTGTAGTGGGAGCAATACAGTTACATTGTGGAAAAGAGCTTTGGCTAGCTTGGCTACTTCCTCAGAAGAGTCAACCAAGACAGGAGGTTGGTGGGCTTGAGCTAGGTAAGGTCAAGCTACCATGGAATTAGCTTCACTTGTAGGTACTCAGGAAGTGGTGGTAATCTTCCCAGAGTGAAGCTTGTATGGTACAGGGATGGTGTTCAGAACAGCCAGGACGGAATAGCCATAACTATCAGATTCTTCACTATCAGAACCTTTGGGCTCCAAATCACTGGAGAGATTGTGAAATAAATGAAGGTTAGTTGGGCCAGAGGAAGAGGGTGTTTCCTCATAAGACAGAGGATCAGGGGGAGATGGGGGAGATTGGTCAGCAGAGAGTGTCTCTGTTTCTAAGCTGACCTCTCTTTTCCCGCCTGTTCCTTGGGATTGCAACCTTCCAATTGGGGATTAGTGCAAGTGCGCAAGTGGTGTCCAATCTGGCCACAGTTATGGCAGCCTTGCCTCTTAGCCTGCCCACTAGTACCCAGAGTCATAATGCGCGGCATACAAGAGGTAGTCCCAGCATTATTGGCTTTATTCTCACGTGCCACCATACCTCCATGTGTCAAATGCATGTCTTGTAGGAGCGTCTTAATACTCTTCATGGAAGTGAGTGAAGCCTTGTGTGCCTTAAAGTATAGACTTAAAAGCTGGTTCACCTTCAAAGCATTTGAACAAGCTGTGTAGGCTTCTTGGGGGGTTAACTGTTGAATAGTAATTAACTGCTGGCCTTCAATGTAGAAACAATCTGCAAACTCAGCCAGGGTTTCCTTGGGTTTAAAAGCAATGTGCATAAATGCATCCTTCTTGACCTCCAAGCTGAGGTCTCCTCCAAACTCCTTAATAAGGAGGCATTTCATATCCTCCCAAGTGACAATGGAGGGGAGTTCAGGGACCACAACTTCCTGGCAAGTGGGATGGAGACAGGTAATGATGTGTTCCTTCTTGAGCTTGTTGGTAGCCCTACACATTGCAGTTTTGTAAATGGTCAGAAAAGCAGCAATGGTGGAGGTCTTTGGATCAAATATCTGTTTGAAGATTGGCTTATAGTTTGGGTCAATAGAGGAGGATGAGGACTGAATTTTTTCACCAGGGTTGAGGGCATTAATATGAGGGTTGCCCTCAAACTTGGATTCAGCAGCAGGTTGTCTAGCCCAGAGGAGTCAAAAGCTTTCCTCTAAAGTGTCCAAGGTAGAGCTGCTTTGCTCACTAATGTCCCAAGCAGTGGCAGCAGCAGTCCCAAATTCATCAATCTTGATTTTTTGCACTGCCAAGGTGCCAGCAATCCCATTGGCATGGGTAGCCAGAGAAGTGGTCTGAACAACTAAGGGGGCGACTTGTCCATTTAGGGTCTCAGTAAAGCAGGAGAGGGTTTGGACCTCTCTTTCCAATGCGTCTTGCCTATCAGCTTCATCATTTGTCACTTCAGCAAGTTAATCTAGATCACGTGCACAGTGGACCCAGGGTTGACCTTCTAGACCAGGGCAACAACCATGATTGTTGTGAGCGGGAGTATTAACAACTTCACCTTCCTCTTCATCTTCAGATTCAGATGACAAATCTTCAGAATTAGAGAGGCACTGCCTTAAATACTTGATTTCACCTTGTATTGCCTCCCTCATGGATAAGGTGGCTACCTTACAAGGGTCAGGCATAGGTTCAACTGGAGGGAGTTCTGCACAGAAGCTTGACGTCAAGTGGTAGCCTTGAGCTCAGCAATGGCCTCCCATACCTTAGTTTCAAAATCAGATGGGGTCTCAACAGGAGGAGCAGGAGGAGTCACCTCAATAGATGCTACCCCATCATCATCATAGTTTTGCACCTGGTATAGAGTATTGCCTAGTGTAGCCTTATCCAGACCATATTGATGCTGCAGGTGATAGCCCCAAGTATTGACATGAGCTCCTATCAATTCAAGTTGTGAGTTGACATGCTCTCTGAATTGATTGAGCTCACTAACCAGAGTCTCAAAGTCCTGCCAACAGTTTATCAGAAAAGCCTTGATTTGTTCACACCATGCAGCCTGATGTTCATCCAATTTGCATAGTTGATCCTTTATGTATCCAGGGAGTGAGGAATGAAGGGAGTTCAGGGAGGCGGTTAAATACTTCTGTGACGCCAACAAGTTGCGCTGGTTGTCAGAAATACAAGCAAAGAGATTGTGTGACCATTCTTGGTAGGCCATATTTTGAGCGTGGTTATTTGAGACGGCAGTGGCTACAGCATCTAATAGTTGACTTTGGGATCCTAAGGCAAGTTGGTGGTGAACTAGGGCAGGTTGGATGAATTAGTTGACCAACACACCAATTGTATCAATGGATTCTATCAAAGCAGGGGGGAGACCAAAGTCCAAAAGGAAGGAGTACAGGTCTTCAGAAGCGTACCCGGGACAGAGGCCAGGATAGAGTGCATAGCTACCGTGCCAGAATGAAGAAGGGAGCAGGCGACAGCACAAGCTTGCTTATAGTTGAGGGAGAAAGCAGGAAGAGGGGCCCAGGCGGGCCCGGGAGACAGAATCAATACCATAGGATTTGCAGGGGCATCAGTAATGTCTTCTTCTAGAGGGGGACTAGAAACTTTAGGTTGATCTGGTACTTTGGAAACAAAGGGAAAAGGACCAGAGAATGCACGTGGTAACAGGGTAACCAAGGGGCTTGCAGCCCTGTAGTGAGCACCATTTTTTTGTGTTTGGCTCCAGTGGAAGACATCCTGGAAGACACAGCAGGAAATCTTTATTACAAAAGATTTGAGGTTCAAAGCTAGCCTTGGGTTAGCCTTCAGGGAAAAATTAAGGGCACATACCTTAATTTACTGGAAAACAAGATGTAAAAGTCCTTTTGGAAGAAAGGACAGGAAAAGCTTGAAGATTATAAAAGCCAACACAAATGTGGTTAAACTTGTCTTTATTAGGAGTAATTATTCTACTTTAAATAGTAGACAAGGGACAGTGATCACTCAATATGCAGACAGAGTGGCTGATGGGGTCTTGTTGGGATGAGGTCATATCAGGATCAACTACAGACAGCTACAATAATCCAGAATGGGTGGATATTGAACCAGACCCATTTGTAGAAGGCAGGGAATTTCTGAACTCAAAGGCAAAACCAGCCAAATCTTTGCAACTATCAATGTACAAAGGACAGATTGAAATAGCATTAATTGCGCAATTTACAACATGCCTACTCAGGAAGGAGACAGAGGAGAGTTCAATAGTGACGCTGTACTGACACAGCCAGTTCAAGGAGCAAAAGCTGCTAGGCTGCAGAGCATCAACCCTTGGGTCCCCAAGCTGATCAAGAAGCCCACCAAGGTCACCACTACCAAAACAGTTAGAAACAAGGAGATAGAACTTATTTCATATGTGATTGACTCTGTGTACTGCCAAGAGTCGGTCTCGTCAGCCATGCTGGAGAAGATGAAGCCTGTACTTGATACTAGCTACAAGCCCTACATCAGCAATGGTAATCAGGAAGAGGACAAGGATCCTGAGCTCTACAGAACTGATGAGAGACAGATGGTGTTAAAAAAGGTTGCAGCTTTCTACAACAAGGTACCTATGCCTAGCAAGCCTGTCACCAATCAGGATCCCAGTTCATCTGAACCCACTAAGCCTGCCCAGAAACACATTCCTGATATCAAGCAGATCATTATTCTCTGTCTCATGTGGGGATCTGTCAACTACAAGGCAGCCACAGCTCTTATTGTTGTAACTGAGCTGTTTGAGCAGAGTTACAAGGGAAAATATTTGGAAACTAAATAATAATCTTTATTGAGAGATGGTAATTATATAGTCATAGTGAATCAATGGGTAACAGGAACATAATTGTGTTGATCACATGGTTGGATGGAAGAAGGGAGTGGCTTGATCCTGGTAATGAGTCAAGCGCCAAAATGCGGTATCCACCATAAAGCATCATCATCTGTTCATGTTGATGGAT
This sequence comes from Entomophthora muscae, assembly GCA_014839935.2. Lineage (NCBI taxonomy): Eukaryota > Fungi > Entomophthoromycota > Entomophthoromycetes > Entomophthorales > Entomophthoraceae > Entomophthora > Entomophthora muscae. The sequence goes on along the minus strand of QTSX02002845.1, from coordinate 284,033 downwards.
TTGGTAATTTGAGTTGACTTCCTAGTTTGGTTACAGGTCACTGGGAAATTGGATTGCGGGCCACAAACCTGCTTGGTTGGAACCTTGCTGGCAGGTCAAGCCTGTGGTTTTGACACTAGGTATATTATCTTTATTTTGAATTTTGATTGTTTATTTTGTCTTTTTTTATATTTGGTTTTGTTCTTTATGCTCAGTTTATTTCTATAAAATCATATATTTACTATGCCATGAATCAAGATTCAGAACACAGTAATTTTTAATACCCAAACACAGCCCCTTGTGAAAATATTAACAAAGATTTGGTGATCAGCTAAATTTGAATGAGAAAATTTTAGGTTAATTGTGTTTAGATTAAGTAGTTGCTGATCCAAATTTAAAACCTTAATGATAAACTTTAAGCCAATCAGGATCCAAGTGATAAAGTGATTGTTGTGACATAAAGGGCCATTCAATAATTCTTTGATGCATGTGCGCTAATTAATCTGATTGGCTGGTTGTTTTGCCATTTTGCGCCATTGCCACTGTGGCAAGTTGTTGGTGGACTAGTACTAACCCAGCAGCTGATTAGGCACTAGTCCATCAACAACTTGCCACAGCAGCAATGGCGCACAATGGCAAAACAATCAGCCAATTAGATTAATTAGCGCACATGCATCAAAGAATTATTGAATGGCCCTTTATGTCACAACAATCACTTTATCACTTGGCTCCTGATTGGCTTAAAGTTTATCATTAAGGTTTTGAATTTGGATCAGCAACAACTTAATCTAAACACAATTAACTTAAAATTTTCCAATTCAAATTTAGCTGATCACCAAGTTTTTGTTAATATTTTCACAAGGGGCTGTGTAAAGTGCCAAAAATAATGCAGTGATTATGGAATCAATGCTGACACAAAGCAAACAACACATATTGAGATGAGTGTAAAACATATACAAAACAAGTAAAAAGATGGTATAATGTATTAAATGGGAAAAAAAGGGATAAACAAATAGGCAATAGTATCTGAATAAAATAGAGTTTATTGGGGTGAAAGCTATAAAAACATATGCAAAGGTTAGTAAAAAAATCAATGAGAGAATCAGAGAAGCTTCTTAAAGACCTTGACTCTGAAATTGCAGAGAACAAAGAAATTGACCGCAAGGTCAAGGAAAAAGTCAAGTCTGCTGTCCTCAAAGGCAAGAAAATAGACAGGGTGACAACCAAGGCATTAATGACCAAAATGCCTGACACATTAGAGAAGACTATTGAGCGCATACTCAACATTCAAAAGACAGTGTTTGAGGGCCTCCAGTTTAAGTCCTTTGCCCTCTCTGTGCCATCCAACTAGACAGATGACCCTGAAATAAATTCTCACCTGAAACCTACCAAGCAGGCAAGAACAGAGGATCAAGAATTGCTTGCGCAGCTGCTTGCACCAAGAATGGCCAAGCCAGCCAAGGCTGTGAGCAAGGAGGAAATCAAAAAAGTAATCTAAAAAAATAAAATTAAAAAAAATTTGTAAATACTCACCTGTTTTAACTTAGAAAACATAGGCAGCAAAATCTACCAGGTCCTGTTCCCCTTTATCCCTGCCACATTTTATGCAAATTATGCCACTCACGTGGCCAAGCAGCTGTTTCTGTCCCCCTGTCTTGTAGGAGCTCAAAGACAACATCCATGGTACCTTTTTGATGTCCTGGGAGGCGTTAGCTGGGATTTCACATACCAAGTGGGCATCTAAGTGGGCAGTTACTGCCTACAAGGTTGCCTAACTGGTCTTCCTGGACCCGGTATCCCTCAGTAGAGTTTACTGTATAAAAGCTATTGAGCTTGCTTGGGACATCCTGGCAACACTCTCATTCAAGAACATACCTGAGATGGGCCAGGCCCATGCGGCTGTTTGCCTCTGCTTCCTGGTGGAGCACACCCTATCTTACCTTCTGTAAAACTTTGAGCACACAGTCAGAAAATTGGCTGTTCCAGATGCAACAGCTGTAAAGAAGACTAAAATTCTCCTTGCTGACTTTGGGCTGCCCTGGAGTGCCAATAAGACGAGGATCCCTCTGGCTATGGATCTTATCTTTGGCAAGACCAAACACAGGAAGAAAATCAGTAATGTCTACATTAAAGTGTGCAATTTTACGGAAGCCTTTGCTAGGCAAAGGCTTCATCTGGTTGTTTACTTGGGGTTCCTCTTCTACTTTGGGAGGGGTGCAAACATTGAGGACCTGGATGGGGTCCTTCTTGGGATTGACAAGATCAGGCTCTCCCTGGATGAGAAGAAGATTCCCCAGGATACAACTCAGTGGACCTTGTTATCCAGGACGCCCTGGTCCTGGCTGGTTTTTACGAGGTTGTGGCACCGCCTGAAAGACTGCTGATTCACTGCCATCTGACCCTACTGTCTTTCACCAGCAGGATTTAGTATCTTAATTAGGGTGTATCTACTATATAAAGTGTGGTGGTGGAGATTGTACACCACCTCCATTGCCAGGTGAGTTAATACCAAAGAACCCACTACAGGCACACTCAATAATAATCTCTCTTCTTCAAATTAAGCTACACTTTTAATTTTTCTTTTTAAATAATTAATTTTTAATTCTTTTTTTTAGCAAACAAGTTTTTCAAAAAAATCCTGGAGAAGGTCTTCATAAAAGCATAAATATACATTTTAATAAAATTTACTTCTAACCTGTACACTTTACATTTAACTTTTTTAAATTTCATTTTTATATTTCTTTGACAAGAGTGATATAAATCTATGCACGTAATCCAGTATCAAGTGTTTGGGATAGCCTCAGATGCCATAATAAAATAATTTAACATAAATAAATAAATTACAAACCTTCATTGATGGTCCTGCTGAATGTGATTGCAGGCTTGGAAGCTTCTAAATATAAAACATTAATTAATAAGTATTAAATAATAAATTATAGATTATAAAAAAAGTTGGACCACTAAGCCTTTAAAAATTGGCTGTTTGGCAAGGTACGCAGGGATGAACAAATCAGTGTGGCCCATAGAATTTGGCCACAGTCTCAGCTGTAAGGGTGTGGATCCTGGCCTGAAGCAAATCAAACAGGCCCTTGGTCCCAGTTGGGATCCCTTGCTTGACAACTTGCTTGAGCCACCCAAAGACTTCCTTGATGGGATTTAGGCAGGGCAAATAGGCAGGATGGAAGAGAAGGCGCAAATTTGCCATGGTCAATTGCTGGGGGCCAACTGCAATGCTGGTGTCAATTGATGGAAATTCAATAAGAATATCTTCCACCTTGTGGAGATCAACATTGTTCAGTACTATTATATTGGTGAAGCCTGGGCTTGTGTGCCTCAGGTGCTCCTGGACCAATCGGAGAAAAGATAAGAAGGTCCTGCTATTATGAGACCCCAATATCATTTGATACAGCTCAATCCCCTTTGGAGCAAGGAGAGCCACCATGGAATAGGCTGTGGCGCGGACTGCAGCACACCAAGCTACCCCATCATTTGAGACTTTGGGAACATACCCATATGCATTATGCATAGATGAGGCAAATGCTGATTTGTCAATATAGTAGAATTTGACTGTTCCCTTGGCTTTGAGGGCATTGTACACCTCTGCGTATTTTTTCCAAGTCTTGATGTTTTTGGGCTGTTTCTATTATAGGGAGATACCCCAAGATTTTCCAGGAAAAGCACATTTCCTTCACCAGGTGGTAGTAAAAGGAAATTGAAGCCTCAACCCCAAAAGTAGATTTGACCATGACCTGTATATTTGCCAGTTCAAGATGGCAATCTTGGTTTATTCACTGGCAGATTGCCCATTTGTGCTCCTTGGTGAGCATGGTTGAAACTTGCAAGGATTTTTCCCCAGCAAGGACTCAGCAAGTATTAATGAAGGTGTTGAATACCTTGCTGGCGTACTTGGGATCCACTCCAACAAAGGCCACAGCCTCCTTGTAGTCACCAGATTCCTGCATGAGCCAGAGAAGGATGATGCACTTTATATCAGGAATGCGCTTCTGAGTGGGCTTTGTGGGTTCAAACAAGTCAGGATTCTAATTGGTGACAGGCTTGCAAGGCATGGGTATCTTGGTGTAGAGCGCAGCAACTTTCTTTAGCACTAACTGCCCCTCTGTGGTTCTATAGAATTTGGGCTTGTTTTTGTCTTATTGGTTGCCATCACTGATGTAAGGCTTGTAGCTAGTGTCAAGCACAGGCTTAATCTTCTTTAGCATGGCTGACAACCAAATCCTGGCAGTAGACGGGGTCAAACACATATGAAATAAGTTCTATATCCTTGTTTCTAACCGTTTTGATAGTGGTGACCTTGGTGGGCTTCTGGGTCAGCTTGGGGACCCAAGGGTTGATGCTCTGCACCCTAGCAGCTTGTGCTCCTTGAACCAGCTGTGTTAGTGCAGCGTCACTATTGAACTCTCCTCTCCTATCTCCTTCCTTAGTAGGCACTTGTGTTGCACTGACTCTATTCTTGGACCCGCAGGGGCAACCATGACTGCAGCACACAACAGGTGCATTGATACTCTGTTGTTGTGTTCCTTCCATTTTGACAATTTAATAAAATATTAAATAAATTTCAATTAAGTTACTTCCTAATTTTTCTTTTTGCTTTTATCTGAAAATGGATATTTTATTAGAGTTTTTCCCACCTAATATCCCAATAATAGTTTTTTTATTTCTTATTTAGTTGTTTTGGTCTTATAGCGCCTATTTTAAAATACCCAAAAATATTTTCCACCGATTTTCCCAGATTTTACTGCCAAATTTAAACATTAAGTACAATGTTTTTACATTTTATGTTTCAGATAATGTGCCTTATTTTAGATAACAAGGTATAATTCTTGATTACAGTCCATTACACACTTATTGAGTGGTTTTGTTTACATAGTGAGTTGCTATTGCGTTTTGGTTTTGGATTGAGTTTTGACTTGCTACACTTGGGTGTATTTTGTCACCAATTCACATAGTAAACATATGTACACCAAAAGTCAACCCACACTATTTTGTTTGTTAATAAATGTATTTTGGATAGTATTTTGAATAGTCTTTCTTGGTGTGTGAGCACTTCTTTGCTGTGTTGACTCTTTTGCTCATTAACGCCAAAAATCCCTGTTAACAGAGTGTATATTTTAACCTGATAGTTGGAATTTGCTTAAATCTGAAATCATTTTGTTTAAATCTGAGCTAATTTTGGTTATCACCATAGCTTTTAAAACTACATTAGCAATAAAGGCAGAAATATTTCAAATTTCCTACCTAAGGTATTGTACAATTTTTTGCCTTTCTTTATAAAAGGGGATTCATTGTATAGAGGTTTGACACCCTCTTGCCAGAATTTCATCTGGCACTTCTATCTCTAACTTGGCCATTCTATCTGTTTCCCAGGCTTCCAGTATCAACCCCCAGGGCTAGGCATCCATTCTGTGGAAGCATGGAGTTTAAAATTTTTGAGAAATAACTTATTTCTTGAATTTTCTGAAGTAGAGAAAGGTGGTGGGACTTTGTTTAGTAATAATCCAATTGCCACCATTAGGATCAGATCCATAATATTTACTATGTTTATGTTTGATTAGTCTATCAGAAGGATACCTACTCAACATAGATAGCTAAGATTATGCATTATTCCATATCAAGTATTTGGATGTAAGATAGGACTCTTTGATGCTGTTGCAGATCCTGAACGGATTAGACATTAAGTCAGTCACTTAGGGATTGAGCAACAAAACAATTACACAATTGCTTCTTCTCAACATGGTTTTAATAAGTTTAACTACGTTTAAAATGCCCATAAAATGGGTGTTTGAGCCGTCTATTGAATGCGCTTCAGACACAGGCTTTACTTCTGAGGTTAATTATAGAAACAACGTAAATAGAGCCACCTGCCTCCATAAGAAAAGCCGCACAAAACTGGTTGTTTCATTGTGCGGGACTTTCTAATGTGCCTGTCCACTCTCCTGCATTTGGAAAGTCCTTTTGTCTGTGCCTCCTTTCCCCTGGTATAAATTCCCCCGCCTTATACTATATAAGCACCTCACTATCAAATAAAGCACCAGCTTTGTCATAATAACTTATATTCTTCTGTCCTATCTAAAGACTGCCATTATACCATCTGCAGGTATAGTATTAAGAAATAGGTTCCTGACTAACTGCTTGTAGAAATTAGCACCCCTTGCTGCTACAAATACAACATTGGCGCTCATGTCTTTCCACACCAACAGCCCCCACCCCTGCGGTTCTTTCAATGAGGAGGGAGGAATGCCCCTGGCTGAGCCTTCTGCCAGTGATTCTCCCTATCACCAGGCACCAGCCTTCACTGCTACCAACACCCATGCTGGGGAAAGAGCAGGTGCTCCCTATGGCCTGCCCCCCTTAGCCAATTCATGACAGATCATCAGCGTCCCCAAGCCATTGTTTTTGATCAACCCTTGATCCTGCAAGCCCCTGTCCCTTTGGAGATAAACGCCAACTCCTCTCCTTCTGAGGACGCCATCAGTAGTGCCATCTAGGCCGTGGACTCTGGTGCTTCTGGCAATGGTGCTTGCTCTGAACATCTGGCTATTCAGCAACCTTCTGCTGATAACTCTTTGGTTTGCTTTCAGAACCTCTCCCAGGTCAACCCTGATCAACTTCATTGTGACCTCCACACCATCAAACATATCAAGGACTATTTACAACAGTTCACTCACCCTGCTGTATGTCACAACCAAATGCACCTGGGTTGCATCAAAAGCCTAGTGCATGACCAAGGAATACTGGTATATAACCAACAAACGTTCATCCAGGTCCTTTACTCTGAGCTTGGCAATACTTTCACCACTGTGAATCAATACCTGGCTGAATTTACCAACACCCAGAATACCATGCTGCACTGGGTTGACGCCATTGAGAGAGGAATAGCTAAACTAGTTCTAGTGCATGTGGTACAGACCCTCATCCATCAGGGTGTAGACACCAATTGGATTAGTGTAGTTACCAACCAAATGCTTGAGACTGGCCCCATGGTTTGAATCCTGACTCATGAGGTGGAAGTCCTAGCCCGTTGCCTTGCCACCATCCCCTTGTTTACCCCCACGTCTACTACTACAGACAACTCCCCCTCTAGCTACCTTCTTGGCCATGACATTCTTGAGCTCTTTGATCACTACAAGAAGATGCAGACAGAACTGGTCTAGAAAAGCCCCAATCTTGCCTTCCTGTTTGATGGCTACCACACTGTGTCAGAGCTTCAGGATTGTCTCAAACTTTGACAATCAAATGACAGAGCCAATAGCTAGACCCAAGCCAGGAAGAATAAGGAAGTGATAGCTTTTCTTCAAGCTGATCTTGCCACCCACAAAAGGCGCATTACCTCTCTAGAAGATGACTTGGATATCACCCATCAGGAGAACAAGGTCTATCAGGATGAGCTGGATAAGCAGCAATTTCTTCTGGACGCCTTTCAGAGCCAATTGGATAGAATGGACAGCAAGATAATGACAGTCAACTTGCAGGCTATGACCCTCAACGCTAAGAGTCTCCACAGTCCACAAAGGTCCTCCAGCCCTGAGTTCTATCATAGCTACAAAAGCAATGATGGCCACACTTGGTTGGCTCCCAACACTGTACAAGTATTGGAGCCAGTGTTGGAGTCAGAAGACAACGTCCTGGCCACTCCTGAAGCCTCTGGGGCTGCTCAGGACAGAGAAGGTGAACACAAAGCTCAGCAAGAGGAAAACTGGTGACGTGCCTCTGAGGCTAGGTTTGCTGCCTCTACCCTCAGCTGTTCCCGTCTCACCCACTCCCCAGTGAGGATCACTCCTGCTCCCATCCAACATGACTCCAACAATTTCAATCCCGTCAATCTCCCCAAGTTTGACCCCAAGAGTAATGTGGCCATGTCTTTATGCCTATACCAGAACTCCATGTATGGCGCTGACAATGCCATGAGGGATTCCACAATCATCAACTGTCTGGATTCTGAGACTCAAACCATTATCTTGCCACGTCTCACTGAGAATGGCTGGACTTTTGCCAACGTCTCCAGGGCCCTAAAAGAAGAATTTTGTAGCCAAGAAGCCCTTTTTGATTGCAAGATGGACTTCACTGACACCAAGCTAAAGGTGGGGGAGACCCTAGAAGACTTCACTTCTAGGTTCTACCTTGAAGCTCAAACCCTGTTGTCTATGAGCGCTCTAGAATTTATTGATATGCAGTCAGCACTCCTCAATGATGTATGTGTCAACTGGGAGCTATCCCTGACTCTTAAGTTGGGTATATACAACACTTGCACCATGCCAGACCTGATTTACCTCCTACTCACCTACAAGGAGGAGTTTGAAGTCCCTCTCCCTGAAAGCTGTCCCCGCCAGCAAGCTGAGTATAGACCCCAAGTGGCTGTGGAGATACCCAATCTTTCTGACAAGGTTGGGACTGCTCTAGCTAACAATGCTCCTTGTACTTGTTTCAAATGTATCATAGCTGGCCACTTCTCTTGGGAGTGTAAGAATCCCTGTCAAAAGGTCCACCATGTAGGCATGGAGGACGCTGAGGAATACTACACCAAGGACGCTGATATGGAGGAGGACAATGAGGACCAGTTGAAAAACTACTAAGCATCCAGGACAAGGAGAAATCCTTGGCTGCCTTTGTAATTTTGACACCCTCATCTCCCCTATACCACTGCCCCCAACAAACCTGCTCAGAGGCCTGCTGCTTTACCATCCTCTGATTCAAAACCTAAGGATGAATCTTATCTGATTGACTTTGACTCCCAACCAATTCACGAGGATGCTGAATCTGAAGGAGTTCAAGAGGACCTCTCACATTGAGTCCTCACTGTTAACACTCAAACTCATTGGAATACACTTTGATCTGAGCTGATGATCCCCCAAATAGCTTGGAAAACAGTATCATTAACCTATTCCAAACAACTGACTCAATCAGGTGTTGAAGTCACTCATGAGGAGGACAGTGCTGAACAACTGGCCAAGCTGCTTTGGACAGTACACGTCTTACCCCACTAGAGTCCCTCAAGGAAGCAAGCCCAGCTGTGGGAGCTGCCATGGCTATCTTCCTGGAGAAGTTCAAGGGACTGAGCATCCACCAGGTCTCTAAGATTGTGGAGATCAGAGAAGACCTCCATTATTGTACCTATATCAACCTGGTAGTGAACAAAACCCACGTTTGGGCCATACTAGATACTGGTGCTCCTGGGAACATCATATCCTCACAGCTGGTTAAGAAGCTTAAACTGGCACAGGACCTAGCCTATCATGAAGAGTTTGGTACTGCTGGGCCACAGACAACCAGAGCAAAATGAGCTTATTCTTCCCTCCCTTGTTGCTTTAGAAAGCTAATGGTCACTACTCCTGCTATAGTTCTGGAAAACAACAGCTATGGTATTCTTATTGGGACTAGCTTCATGGTCCAGTATGGCACTGTGACCAACCATAAAGACCATAAATTTGGGATATTGGGTCACTCTATCCCCATGTTCTATCATGGAGACCGCCCTTATGACCTGCCCTTACTCCGTCTGCTCTACATCAACCTAGAGTACACAGATGGAAAACTGCCAGTGGCCTATACACTGCATAGCAAGAAGGTCAAGGCGCTACCTATCTCATTTGGGAATCCAAAGGAATCCCAGTCTACGCCTCCTGTAATGTGACTATCCCACCTGGCTCTCAGGTGATCCACAATACAGGCCTCTTGCTGGCTCTACTGGCTGGCACTCATGGCAAAATCTTTGGCATCTATAACACCTCCAGACTAGAACCATGGGTTGAACCAGGCATCCTCATGCCAAGTGAGAAGGAAGTGCTCATAATATTGGCCAACATGAGTTGTGAAGTCATGGTTGTCTCCAAGCACCAACTCCTGGATTATATATACAGCTGGAAGAGCATGACAACCTGCAGGAGACCACCCCTTTTGCGGACTTCTCTGAGTTGGATCTACCTTGTGAACAACCCCTGGTACTATTGGTCATAAGTTGCAACTCTCTGTCTGGCCTCTCTGAGCAGCAAAAGAATCAAGCCATGGATCTCTTTGCTAGTATAAGGATGTGTTTGCCAAGGATGATTATGATCTGGGAAAGGCTGTAGATGTGTTCCATCATATTGATACCCAAGGCAGCCCACCCATCCACTCCAGACCTATATGGTGCAGTCAAGCCAATCATGACATGGCTAACAAGGAGCTTCAGAAGCTATTGGGATCTGGCTTACTGGTCCCCATTAAAAGCCCTTGGGCTTCCTCTCTCCTGATTGTCAAAAAGAAGGATGACAGCAACTGTGTGGTGATTGACTACTGCTGGCTGAATGCTGTTACCCAGAAGAATTCATATCCTCTCCCTCGTATTGACAATACCTTGGACCAACTGGGTAGCACCAAGTTCTTCAGTGCCATGGACCTTATCAGTGGGTACTGGCAGATTGATCTACCCCCCGCTGACCAAGAGAAATGTGCAATCATCACTGACCAAGGGCTATTCCAACCCACAAGGATGCCCCAAGGTCTGTCCAATGCCCCAGCTACCTTCCAACGGGTCATGGACACAGTGATGAGTAAACTCAAACTCATCAGCATCCTGGTTTATCTGGATGACATTTATGTGTTCTCCCAAACTTTTAATAATCATCTGCAGCACTTGGAAGAAGTCTTCCAGAGGTTACTTGCAGCTAATCTCAAGCTCAAGCCACAAAAGTGCAACCTCTTCAAGGAGCATCTTGAGTTCTTGGGATTCATCATAAGTCAAGATGGACTCTGGCCTGTACCTCTGAAGGTGGAAGCTATTGAGAAGATGCAGATTCTGGCCAATAAGCAGGACATGCAGGTCTTCCTGGGGATGATTGGGTACTATTGCCGCTTCATCCTCAACTTTGCATCCCTGGGTGACCCTCTTTTTCAGCTTCTCCGAGCTGATTAGGAGTTCTTCTGGAGCCCAACATGCCAATCTGCTTTCAATGCTCTCAAAGGAACACTGACTGCAGCCCCTGTGCTAGCCTAAACTGACTTTGCTAAGCTTTTTGTGGTTCATAAAGATGCTAGCCTGACTGAAATTGGGGGTGTCCTCTCCCAACTGGACATTGAAGGACTTGAACAACCTGCTGGATACTACTTGTGTACGCTTAATGTCCATGAAAGAAACTACACTGTCACAAAACAAGAGTGCCTGGCTTTAATATACTCCTATCCACAATTCAGAGTCTACTTCCATGGGGTACATTTCACAGTTGTAACAGACCATGCCTCCCTGTAATGGCTGAAGACCCTCAAGGACACTGAGAGACGTCTGGAGCGTTGGGCCATTAAACTTCAGGCTTATGACTACCAAAATCATTCATTGAGCTAGAGAAGCCAACCAGAATGCTGACTGTCTCTCCTGCCTTCCCACTGTTGCCTTAGTATCCCCCATTACTGACATTCTCTATGACAATGTTGCAACTGAACCAATGATAATTCAGTACTTGGAATTGGGGAAGACAACAGTCCAATAGAAAGGACAGAATAATAAGAATAAGGTATTGTTTATTGTAGAATATTGTGATTAATATACTATATGGGGAAAGCCACAAGATCACAAGGGGGTGGCATAGTGGGAAATTCCATGTAAGGTTTGAAGCCAAGGAATACTTTGTGCGGGGATCATCAAGTCAAATTGGTAGCGCTCCTAATTATAATGAAGTACCCGCCATTCAATATTGCCATCAGATTAATTGATAACATTAGATACATCAAGGGGCGGCTCATCAAGCGCCCCCTGTGTATTGTAAGATACGTTAGCAGGCAAGTCTGGAAACTTGGTTTCAACACCCCCCTTGCCAACTGCTTGTTGTCAGACACCAAGACTGAAACCTGCAGAAGGTCTGGGAAGGTCTGCATGAACAACTTTTGTGGGGGGACGGTGCGGCAGGGGCACAAGCAATCATGGTGGAGTTTCTTGGTGTTTCCTTGGGCATCTTCAAGTTGATAAGTGTGATTGTTATAGACTGCAGCTATCTTGAAGGGCCCTAGGTGGTTGGGTTCCAACTTGGCAGAATTGGGATTGAGGGTGTAGACGGGGTCACCTACAGCGTATCTAGCTTTGAGGTGCTTTGTCCCTCCTGCAATCTGCTTGTGTTTGATTTCACGGGCTTTGGCACGCCATTAGTCTAGGGATGGAGTTGTTACTAGGGGAGCTTGTCGGGAACCTTGGACCATAGTTTTCCCTGTTCAACTCCTGTCAGACTGTCAGGTGTCCTGAAGGCCAGTATGCTGGGGCTGAACCCTGTGCCCCTGTTGATTCTTGCTCAAAGGATAAGTAGAGCGGTGGGCAGGTGTTCAGTCCATGCAGTGTTAGGGTGCTCTTGTGAGAGCTTGGCAATCAATTGAGCCAGAAAGCCATTTAATTGTTCCACACGTCCATTGGCTTGAGGATGGTAGGGGGTTGTAACTATATGTCAGAGAGCGTTCTTAGCACAGTATGCCTTCATTACATGCCCAACAAGTTTGGGGCTGCCATCTGTGATGAGGCGTTTGGGTAGCCCAAAGCAGGCCACAATTTCCTTGCCAATAAAGTAGGTAATGATGGTGGCAGTGTGGTTGGTTGTTGCCCAGGCCACTAACCAGCAAGTGAAGTAGTCAATGGCAGTGATAATGTACTTCTTTCCCTGTCTGTCTTTGGGGAGTGGCCCCACAATGTTGAGGGCCCACTGCTCAAAGGGTTCCATGGCCTTGATGGGCAGGGCAGACTTGGGGGTGCAGGTTTGGACGTGTTATTTTTGCACAACACGCACATTTTGAGGAGGTCCAAGATGTCTTGATGCATTAGCAGCCACCAAACCTTCTGTTTCATGATCTCAAAGAGGTTACGCCCTCTGATGTGACCCAGGGTTTGGTGGTAGTGCAATATTGTGTCCCCTTGTTGCGTGGTGGGAATGTAAGGCGTCTTCTCACCTGTCTCTGCCCGGCAGCAGACGTTGCCAGCATTGGTGATGAACTGACTTTTGTTGTCCTTCAATTTGGAGATGGTGACCAAGTTAAGGCCCTTGTAGCTAGTTGCCTCATGGTGGAGGTAGAGCATGGGCCAATCTGGGTCCAAGCCATTGTCCTCAGTGATGGATGCTATGTAGAGTTGTGAAAGAGCGTCAGATGTGACAAGTTACTTTCCAGGCTTGTACTCAATGCGCAACTGGTAGGGGGATAGATGCTCAACCCATCCTGCTTGGTGGTGTGTCAAGTGGACTGCGTGTTGAAGTACTGGAGCAACTTGTGGTCCGTCAGAACGCGGGGTGGGAAGATAGCTTCTTCCAGGTAACGCTACTTCTTGACACAGTGTACAATGGCCACTAATTCTTTATCATAGATGGGGTAGCGTTGTTCCAAGTTGGTAAGTTTCCTGGACTCATATGCCACGGGGAGGAAGACGCCATTGTCAGTTTCTACCCTTAGCACGCCCTCTATGGTCCTGTTGGAGGCATTGGTCTCAAGTTTGTACTGTTGGTTTTGATTGAGGAACTGCAGTACTGGTGCTGTTGTGAGCCTTTGCTTCAACATCTCAAAGACTTGATCTCTGACGGGGGTCCAATGGAAGCACTGTTTGGTGTTGAGGAGCTCAGTGAGAGGTGCAATTAGTTCCCCACAATTGAGAATGAACTTGCGCACATAGGCAACCATGCCTAAGAATGTCCGCACCTGGCCCACATCAGTGGGGGGCGGCATGCTAGTGATTGCCTTGATTTTGGCAGGGCCGGGCTTTATCCCTTGGGCAGAGATGGTGTGCCCAAGGAATGAAAGCTCTGACTTGAGGAACACACATTTGGAGGGTTTAGTTTTTAGCTGGTTTTTCCAAAGGGTGTCAAGGACAGCACAGAGGGGTTGGAGATGTGTGGTTTGATCTTGACTGAAGACAATAATGTTGTCAAGGTACACAACCACACATTTTCCAATCAGTTCCTCAAATGCTTTGTTCATCAACATAGCAAAGGTGGAGGGAGTGTTGATCATTCCAAAGTTCATGACACGACACTCAAACAACCCATAGCGCGTGCAGAAGGCTATTTTTGCCTCATCCCCTGGTGCAATGCAGACCTGGTTGTACCCCGCAGTGAGATTGATCTTGCTAAAGACCTTTGCACCTGCAAGTGTATTAAACAGGTTTTCAATTCATCAGCAGGGGGTACTTCTTCTTAACTGTCACCTCATTTAGGGCGCGGTAGTCTGTGACCAGGCAAAGGGACCCGTCCTTCTTAGCTATGAAGAAGACATCCCCCCCCATATGGAGAGAGCAAGGGGCAAATGAAGCTTTTATCAAGCGCGTCCACAAGGTGCTGGCAGAGGGTTTTATCTTCCTTTGGTGTGAGACGGTATAATGGTTGTGCTTTAGGTAAAAACCCTTGAAGTTGTACAGCGTGCTGGATCTCCCGGGGGGAGGTAGTTGTTCAAGTGTCTCACTGAATATCCTTGTACTCCTCAAGGAGTGCAGCAAGCGCTAGTGGTGATGAGGAGGTCAAGGGAGGGACCACAGATGGTTCAGCACGGATAACTTCAACTGAGCATTGGTTAAGGTCAGGTTTCCCCCCTTGAAATTGTACAAGCCTTTCTCTGTTATTCTGAAAAACACAGTATCATGGAGTAACTTGCTCATTTCCACAGGGTAAATCTGGAACACCACCCCATTTCTGTTGAGGGTGATGACAGAGGTATCTCAATCAATGCAGGGACAGTTGTGCCAAAGCCAGTTGAGACCAGCAATTATGTTGTGGCTGATCCCTGCCATGATTGGCCCAGAGAGCTTAACCTGGATGTTCCCCATTCTCACAGAGAAGGGTACCGTCTTGTGGGTGATGGCAACTATGCGGGAGTCAGCTACTTGTACTACTTTGAACCTGCTGAGCACCTAATCTAACTGTTGAGAGTTGGCAAACGCCTGGTCCACCATAGTGTGGTTGGCCCCAGCATCTACCAGTAATTTGTGGGTGTTCCCACGGAAACAGAAGGGATAGGACAAGTGTGTTACTTTATTTGAGGAGTGGCTTGCTTTTAATACAGGGCTGTCACTGTGGACTTGAAAGACGTCCAGGGTTTTGGCTTTGTGAATGTTGTAGTTGCAGAGATTTTTTTCAAGCAGGGATTGAGAGGATGGGTCAGGTGGGGTTGCAAGGCCTCTTGTTGCTACAACCCCCAGGCTTTTCCCTGATCCTTGATATGCGCTAGCTGAAGCTCCCCCTTGCGGGGGCGTTTAGTCCTGTTATCCTGCTGACAGGACTGGCAGCAGCCTACTTGATTGTGGCCACTGCCAGGTGTGGTACATGGTTGGGATGGAGTGTCACTGGTACGGCAGAAGCCCATTGAGGCCTGGTTGTTAGCCTCCACAATGGCCTTATAGCTGTTGTTGATGGAGGTGCAGCAACCTACAGGGACCCACTTACAGATATGGGGTTTTAACCCATTGATGATGAGAGTGAGTAGCATTGCATTTCTGTCAGTCACGGCTTTGGGGGCGGCAGCAAGAGTTTGTTGCCAGGCAGCAAGGTACTCAGGAACAGAACCAGTTTGTTTGATTGCTAGAAGAGGAGTTCCCACAACAATGGGGGAGAAGGTTTTGCTGTAGCAGGACTTGGTGGCGTCTTGGAATGCTGCCCAGGTAACGTCAAGTTCCTGGCTGGCCCAGTTGGTGAACCACACAGCAGCGGGCCCCGTGAGGCAACCAGACACAGTGGCAACCCACATGGGCTCAGGGACCTGACAGATGCAAAGGCGGGTTTCAGTAGATTGGAGCCAACTGACAATGTTGGCCCCCTTGACGCCACCAGCAAAGGATTCTAGCTGAAGGTTGAGCATGCACTGGGATAGGTCTGACTGGGGCGGGGTGACGCTGGCGTCACGCTGCCCAAGGCGGAGCCAATTGTACACGCTGGTGAGAACTAGCTGGTCTTGATAGATGATGTACCCGTCAGGGATGTCCCCCTTAGGGATTGGCAGGAAGGTCTCTTGTTGGGGAGTAGCCATACGGCCCGTACTCTGTCCTTTCTTGGGGGGAATTTTGTTTTAGGTAGGTTGTAAACCTACTTCTGCTACCACTGTTGCAACTGAACCAATGAGGATTCAGTACTTGGAATTGGGGAAGACAAAAGTCCAATAGAAAGGACATAATAATAAGAATAAGGTATTGTTTATTGTAGAATATTGTGATTAATATACTATATGGGGAAAGCCACAAGGCCACAAGGGGGTGGCATAGTGGGAAGTTTCATTTAAGGTTTGAAGCCAAGGAATAACTTGTGTGGGGATCAGCAGGTCAAATTGGTAGTGCTCCTAATTAGGATGAAGTACCTGCCATTCAATATTGCCATCAGATTAATCCATAACGTTAGATATGTCAAGGGGTGGCTCATCAAGCGCCCCCTGTGTATTGTAAGATATGTTAGCAGACAAGTCTGGAAACTCAGTTGCAATAACAAGCTTATAGAGGATCCTTCTTTGTGAGGGGAGGAGCCAGTAGAGATACAGAGAGCTCTAAAAAAGTTAGCCATTAAAACCAATGTCTCTAAGAGACAACTCCTGAAGCTTTTTAGAGACTCTTGGCTACCTTAAATACGCCCCTCTCTATGTATGGACTTGGTGGTAGCCACTCATAAGACTACGGGTCATGGTGGTATACAGAAGACATTAGCCCTTCTATAACAGCACTGCTTTTTGGAAGAAATGCACAATGATGTAGTACAGACGCTAGCCACCTGTCATGACTGCAACATTGAGAGACCTAAGGTTGCCAAGTTCCCCCAAAGACTTGTACACCCTGATTTTGTCTTCCACACAGTAGCCATTGACTTAGTGGGCCCCTTGCCAGCTACCAACAGTCACAACAAGTTAATCATTGTGGCTGTTGATCATCTGACTAAATGGGTAGAGGGCAAGGCGATTCCCAACTAATCTGCACTGGTGACAGCCATGTTCATCCTGGAGAATATCATATACAAATATGGTTGCCCCCAGATTCTGCTGACAAACAATGGTACCAATTTCACCAGTTATATCATCCCCCCTCAACCAACTGATGGAAATTTGCGGGACACTATCCACTCCTTAACACCCACAGACAAATGGCATGCTAGAGCGTACTAATGGGAGCCTGGTCCAGATACTCTGGAAGCTTGGTCACCAACATGAGACTGAATGGGATACCTTCCTGCCTGTGGTCACCTTTGCATATAACATTTGGTACCATTGTGCCACTGGCAAGCCGCCCTTCTAACTGCTCTATGGTCAGCAACCAGGGCTTCCCCCTTTACTATATTCCTTGGTAAAGCCCAGCCTGGCTGTGTCCCCAGAGGCATACTCCCAACAAGCTGGTTCAAACCCTTATTTGCTTGAAATTGGAGGCCTACACAGTAAACTTAAACCATAAGCTTCAGGACCTAGAACAAGCTGCATTCAAACGCCCCGCCTTACCCATTTATCTGATAGGAGACTCAGTCTACTTCTTCAGTAATAGAGGGTATGGTTGTGAATCCAAACTGGCCTCCCTTTGGCAGGGACCAGTTCAAGTTATCCAGAAGACTGGCCCTGACTCCTACACCCTTAAGGAGCCCCATTCTGGGCAATTAATCACTAGAGTGCATGCTCAATATATGTGTGCTGCTCCTAGCAATCAAGAGTAAGCCCCAATGAGGACAACAACCCAAAAAAACAAAAGCATAGTTAAAAAATTCTATGGGTTGTTGTCCTGTTTGCAATAGTGATGCACTAAAGTATGAGGAGTAAGAATGAAGGAACAAAGTGTTTATTGGAGACTGACAAGACTCTTCCAATATCTCACCAACTGTTCTACCACCTGAATGGCAGCCAGGAAACACAGCTGGTTACCTAAAGATCCACAAAGCCGATGATCAAGGATTGGGCAACAAACCCCCACCAAACAAGACATGCAATTGACCCCAATGTCCACAGGAAAGGCAACCCCCAAGAAGATACTGTCCCATAGAAGACTCTTGCAAAGGGCATACTCTACTGGGACCTGACCACCCACCCTTTAGAAATCAGATAAGGCCCACTCAAGGAAGACTCCCATGTTCTCCTCCCGCTTGGTATCACAGTGGTTAGTCCCTCAAAGAATAAGGTTGTCAGCCATCACCATTGGTACCAGATGAGCAGTACCTCTCACTTTGTACAACCTCAACACTTCATGGAAGGCTTGCCAAAGACACTGCTCAAAGTTGTCAGAGGTTTTCCAACTGACTGATTGAGCCTCTGTAATCCCAGGTGTTGCCCAAGCGCAAAGGACTGACTTCACTATGTTGGATACTGTCCCCTGCTGCAAGACTGAGAGACCTGGTCATTGAATTGGAACTCCCTCAACTGAGCCCCCAAGTATTTTTCTGCAGCCTGCATGGAGAACTGCCAATTATGCTATTACCCCTTTGCAACCCAGTCCCTGTCATCTCTCTGGGATCACTCAAGGCTAGGAAAAATGCAGAAAACAATGGGGGTGTTCCCACTAAGACCAACTGAGGCACCAGTAGCTGATCTAGATGAACCCCCAAGTCCAGATAGCTGCTGTTCAAATCATGCAGAACTACCTGCTTTGCTGTTGACCTCATCACCTCTACTGGCCTGGTATGCTTGCGCCTCTTTGGACTTACCACTTGCACCTTCTTCAAGGCTCTTCTTGGAACTTTTCTAGAGCTACTGTTCACCATAGCCGCCATCTTGAGATGCCTACCATTTTTAAACCTGTTGTCTAATCCAGTGGAAGGAAATGTTGCAGATCCTTAATGGATTAGACATTAAGTTTTCCACTTAGGAATTGAGCGACAAAAAATTGTGTGATTGCTTCTTCTCAACACAGCTTTAATAAGGTTAACTACGTTTAAAAGGCCCATAAAACAGGTGTTCAAGTTGTCTATCAAATGCGCTTCAGACACAGGCTTTACTTCTGAGGTTAATTATAGAAAAAAACGTAAATAAAGCCACATGCCTCCATAAGGAAAGCCGCGTGAAACCAGTTGTTCCATTGTGCAGGACTTTCTAATATGCATGTCTACTCTCCTCCATTAGGAAAGTTCTTCTGTCTGTGACTCATTTCCCCTGGTATAAATTCCCCTGCCTTATACTATATAAGCACCTCACTATCAAATAAAGCACCAGCTTTGTCATAATAACTTATATTCTTCTGTCCTATCTAAAGACTGCCACTATACCATCTGCAGGTATAGTATTAAGAAATAGGTTCCTGACTAATTGTTTATAGAAATTAGCACCCCTTGCTGCTACAAATACAACATATGCCAATGTATTAGCAAATGCATCTAAGCACAGCCATTGTAAAACGTGGCTTAACTGAGGATATCACTGATATCCAATGCCTTGTCCCCCTTGAATCAGCACCCAAATCCCCTCCAGATCCATAGTGCTAATTAACATCAGACATTATTCTGAGTCATTAGCACTGAGAGGACTATATAACTCTCATTTATCACTTTTAATAAAGAAATAATTTTACACTTACTACTTGATATAAATTTGATTAAACTTAGTTGTTACTTCCAATGGATAGATAAAGACTTAAAGTCATCTCATTAGTTATAAGCCATTGAAAAATATAGCCTTTCCTATTCTTAGTAAGTGTGTTGTGATCTGAGGTGCGGCACAGACACACAATTGGAAATCCTAACCTTAGGTTTGAAGTCATACTAAGTATCAGTTAGTTGGCAGGGAAGGTGATGCAATTACCTTGTGGTCCTGAATAATAAAGCTCTACTAGTTATGGCTAGAGAGAGACACTGAAGTACTTGAAAAACCCAAAGACAAAAATGGGAATAGAACTTAATTTTATTGGCAGTATAGAAAAGGATTATATATTAGTTGTGGTTACCACAAAAAAATACAAGGAAGGTAGGATCACTTGCCACAAGCATGAGTGGGGCAAGTGAGTTGTGCAGAATCAGAATGAAATACAGATGAATTTCCAACTTTGGAAATAGACCCATTTCAAGGAGCAAAAGCAAAAGCAAGGGATTTGTCCTCAAAATAACCCAATGAAGGCAAAATCAAATAGTGTGAATATTGACATCCACATTATTGCCCCCTTCTAGATTGGCCTTAGGGGGTGTTACTTGAGGAGTTACTTAACATGTACTTGTGCAAACAGGCAACCACTGAAGAGGAGTTTCATGGTGTAATCTGATCCTTGTTTGAAAGTAACTTCTAATTGCCCAACCCATAAGGTATCCAATTTATGAGCATGTCCTCCCACTCTGTGTTGATAGTACAGGATATGGTCTCTAATTTTGAACTCTGGTAGGGGAGAACACCTGGAATTATCAGGAGAGCTCTAGTGCCTTGGTCTTATAAGAAGAGGTATAGGCAGTGGCTTGGATGTTAATTATGCAATTGACCAAGTTCTTAATATGGGCGTCAGAGTCCAGGGCTTTATCAGAAGAGGGTAGGCCCCCTAGAAGAGACAGAGTGGTGGCTTTACGCCCATATAACATAGCAAAGGGAGAGTACCTAGTGACATAATTCTTACTGAGGTGGTAGGCAAAGAGGGCAGCGGGCAGGTATAGATTCCAATTTGCAGCCTCAGAGTAGGTTAGTTTCCACATGATGAAAACTAAGGTTGAGTTAGAACATTCACATCCCCATTAGTGGAAGTGATGTAGGGGGAAGAAAAAGACTGATGGGACCCTAATGTTTCTACAACAAAAGTTACAAGATTTGTATTGAAGTTAGATCCATTATCTGACAATAGTACTTGAGGCATCCATGGAAATAGAACACATCCTGTAGTAAGAAGACAGCAGTAGTTTTAGCTGTGATAAATTTGGTGAGGTGAGCTTCTACCCATTTTCTGAAATAATCAACAGAAAACAAGATGGAGCAACATCCTGAGTGTAATTTAGGAAGAGGCTCACAGCGTCAATGCTGACTATATGAAAGGTGTGTTGGGGAGGGACCAATTTAAACTTGTGTGAGACAGCAGTCAGGGACGCTGTAGCTGACAGTTGTTACAACCTGCAATGACATCAGAGATCAACAGACAGAGGTTATCCCAGTAGCAGTTCTTCTGGATCCAGTAATAGGTCTTGGCAACGCCTTCATGCCCAGTCTCTTTGTGGGCTTAGAGTACTAATAAAAGGCAAAGACTGGGGTGTACATAGGATAGATATTGGTTGCCCACTTTCTTAAAGAGCTGATTATCACAGATAATGGTGTTCTCAGATATCTTAGTCAGGGCAGATCAAATCTCCTCAGTCTCATTTTACCAAGAAGAAGGATACTCAATTAGTTCATACAATTGATCTGCTTCTGCAGGATGTAGAGCAAAGATGGGCATTTGAGATAACCTGTCAGTGTTCTGTTGCTGAATCCCAGGGAAGTGTAGCACAGTAAAGTCATAACCTTGAAGATGAAGGGCCCATCTAACTCATTGTCCTTCAGGTTCCTTGGGCTGTTGTAACCACTTAAGCAGAGTGCAATCAGTAACCACAGTGAAGTGAGTACTGTAAATGTAATTGCAGACTTGTTTAACGGCATTCAGTATGGTAAGGCGCTATTTCTCCAGACTTAAGGTTTTTCTCATGATTATTGATAACACAAGATGTATGTGCTACTTGGTGATCTACTCCTTCATCATCTAGTTGAACAAGGATGGACCAATAGCCAGGTTGCTAGCATCTGTGTAAAGGATGAACTCCTTATTTTAGTCAGGATACACCAAGATGGGAGCCTCTTTGAGATTTTTTTAAGAGTCTCAAAAGCTTGCTGTTGAATGCTGGTCCATTTGAAAGGGGACATTGTGCAACAACTGGACTAGAGGTTCACTAGTGTTAGCAAAATCAGGGATAAACTGCCTATAATAGCCCATCATGCCCAAAAAGACTTGTAATTCACATGGTTGGTAGGTGGAAGAATTTTATCAATAGCCTCAACTTTCTTTGTCATAGGTCAGATCCCTGTTTGAGTTACTTAATGACCCAAGAATTCAAGGCATTCCTTGAAGAAAGCACATTTTGCTAGCTTCAACTTGAGGCTGGCTTCTTGAATCTTAAGGAAGACTTCCTTCAAGTAGGATGAGTGATCAGTAAAGGTTGCACTGAAGACAGTTATATTGTATAAGTACGCCAGAACACATGAGAGCTTCAGGTCACAAAGGATTGAGTCCATAGAGCACTGGAAGGTAGCAGTGGCTTTTCACAGCCCTTGAGCCATGCAGGTAGGCTCAAACAGCCCTTCAGAGGTGATAAGCACAGCTTTTTGCCTGTCCTCAGGATAGAGGTTGACTTTCCAGTAATCAGATGCCAAATCCATAGCTTAAAAGAACTTAGATCTCCTTGACAGCAGAGGGCATTGTCTATGCAAGGCAATGTATAAGAATATTTCTTGGTTAAAGAGTTTAAACGTCAATAATCTATTACAATGTAGTGACCTCTAACCTTCTTCTTCAAGATAAGCAAAGGAGAGGTCCAAGGACTCTGGGAAGGAGCAAGTAGCTCAGCGTCCAGCAACTTTTTAAGTTCCTTAGACACCTGAGCATCCTCTATTCTACTTTTTCTGTAGGGTTTGGTTAGGAAGAGGGAGCATCACCAGTAGCTATTTGATAGATGTCATCCTTAGCCAGGCCATAATATGTACTATCCTTGGCAAAGATTCCTGAAAACTGATCAAGAAAGTCAGGAACCTCTTTCTGTTGTACAGAGACAACTGTGGAAAATCCTCAGCACTGAACAAGGACAACACTTTAGGTTCTTACTCTAGTAAGTTAAAATCACAAAAGGTACCAAAATGATGCAACAAAAGAGCATCAGGTACATTTAAGAGTTGTCTTTAGCCAACTACTTGACCCCTAGAGACAGTGATAGGCACAGGAGTCAGATTAGCCACAAGCAACTGTACAGCATCTTTTTGAGATAAGTCTAAAATCCCTGGAAAGAGATGAGGTTAATTACACCCATAAGAGGAAGGGGAGTACAGATCTAGGAAGGTACACTCAGATAATTTGTATAAAATTTGGGAGTCAAGGATAACTTGAGACACAGGAGGAATGATCACAGCCAAGGTAGTCAAGAGGAGGCCCCCTTCAGCGGCTGGTAAGGCAGGAGGAGGGCACTTCATGTTGGAGGAGTGTGTGTAGTACTTCAGGGTGAAGATTCCAAAAGGGTATTCTAGGACACATATCTTTAGGTTTTTTCAGGCACTTTGATGGGTTCTTCAAATATGAGAGGAACTTCATATCCAAGGATTGACAGATACCCATCTTTCATGTTGATAATTCCATTGTATTCTCAGAGAAATTGCGTAACTACCAATAGGACATAGCTATAATTTTCCAGAACTACAGCAGGGACAGCAAGAAGTAGCTTGTCAAATTTCATGGGGAGAGCTGAGTATGCTCTAATTGCTTGTGTCATTAATAGGCCTGTAGTACCATAGGTCTGATGATAGTTTAAGTCCAGGGCTATCTTGAGTTTTTTCAATAACTTAGAGGACACACCATTGAATGGGGAACTAGTGTAGAGGACAGCTTTGTTTTTCACCTTCTGGAGGGATATCTCTATGCAAGTGATGATGCATTCAAATAGGGGAAGAACATCCAAGACATCTTGTGCTTTATCCAACTCTTTGTCCCACTTTTATAGCATACACACAAGGCCAGGAAACGCCTTATAAACAGTCTTTGGGGGTGTGAAATGGAGACATTTTAGAAGATGGCATTAGCCACCTCAGCAGCTTCTTCAGAGGTTTCCACTAGGACAGGCGGCCTCTTAGATTAAGTGAGTTAGGGTCTTGAAACAATCTGTTTAGCTTCAGCAAAAGGTTTAGCTGTGGTTGTAGTCTTTCCAGACCACAGCTTATAAGGGTCAGGAATAGTCTCAGGTACAGAAAGGACAGAGTAGCTATAAGTATCAGAGTCCTCAACATCTGATTCTTCCATGCCAGAGTCATCTGAAATGTTATGGAAGAGGAGAAGAATGGGAGGAGCATGAGAATCAGATCCCTCATCAGCAGAATTAGAGGGAGGTGAAGGGGGAGAATACAAATAATTGTCAACCAAGAGCGTCTCTGCCTCTATTTTGACCTATCTTTTACTACCTGGTCTTTAGGATCAGCACCTTCAACGCGGGGATTTGTGCAAACCTGAGAGTGATTTCCCACCTGAATGCAATTATGACAATTCTGGCGGTTAGGTTGATTTTGGGAATTCACAGCTAAGTTCTGTCAAAAGCAGGAATTGGTGCCTAATGTAGAAGCTGAATTTTAAGCATTACTGAACCAGAGTGAGTGAGAAGCATGTTCCAAAGAAGGGTTTTGATGCTCTTCATGAAAGTAAGCATAGCCTTATGTGCTTTAAAATGTAAACACAATAGCTGATTGACCTTAAGGGCTTGAGCGTAAGCGGTATAGGCCTTGTGGGCAGCCAACTGTTTACTTGTTATTAACTGAGGACTTTCCACGTAAAACCTATCAGCAAACTCAACCAAGGTTTCCTTAGGCTTAAAGGAAATGTGCATGAATGAATTTTTCTTCCACTCTAAGCTAAGGTCTCCTCTAAACTCCTCAATCAGCAGTTGCTTCATCTCTTCCCAGGTGGTAATGGAGGAAAGTTTGGGTACCACTACCTATTGACAAGTAGGGTGAAGGCAGGTCAAGATGTGCTCTTTCTTGGTCTCATTAGAAGCCCTACACATGGCAGTTTTGTAAATGGTAAGGAAGACAGCAATTATAGACATCTTAGGGTCAAATAATTGCTTGAAAGTAGGTTTGAAATGAGTCTCTGGAGTTGATCTACCATTATATCTGTCTAACATATTATACAAGGGGAGAAATCAGCCTTAGATTTTGTGAGTGGCTTTCTGGCCCATAACTTTCAAACACTTTCCTCCAAATTGACTACAGAATTATAATTGTGGGTTACAGCTTCATTAGTGTGGCCTGCCTGTTGTTCAGCATTATCCAATTGATGCCCCTGGTTGATCACCACTGTTAAGAGGTCAGCTAGGCACAAAGTCAGGGAAGGGCTTACCGCCAGACAAGGGGAGAAGCGCTCATTGACAGATTCAATCAGTTTGGTCATTTCCTGAAAGTCTGTATCTATATTTTCATGATCCTGCTTCATGTGGTTAAGTTTATTGGCTAGAGCAATCAGCTATCTAGCACAATGGATACAGGGCTGTCCAGGAATTCCTGGGCAACAGTCTTCATCTTTGGAGGATCCTGGAAAATTGGTGGACTCTGCAACAACTGCTTGTAACCCCAAGATTACTTATTGAAGAGCGGCTACCTGGGTTATAAGTACAGCCACCTGGGGGTCAGGTTCAGGCAAAGCTTCCAGAGGTGCTTGGCTTTTTGTAGTGGCATGCAAATCATGGATAGCATCCCATAATTCTTGCTCTTGTCTCATCAGATCCTCAGTAGAGTGACCACCAGCAGGAGTTTGACTCAACTCATCCACGCAGGCTTGCAGTCCTTGGATGATAATGATTGCTGCTGCCTTTTCCTGTACCAACTCATCCTGCATTTCCTGCATACTTTGTGAGGTAACCTCAGCCAAGCGTTGCAATTGATCAGCAGTATGGTCACAGAATTTGTTGATTTGTAGCACTAACCACTCAAAGTCAATGCAGTGAGTGTTAAGGGCAGAGTCAAACTGGGCCTTCCAGGGTTGCTGCAGCTGGTAGAACTCCTGAAGGCGTTTGCAAAAGTAGTCAGGGACAGAAGAACACATGCATTTGATAGATTTGGTAAGTCAAACTTGGAAAGTAACGGAATCTCTCTGATTGTTGGGGACTAGGGAGAACAGAGAATACACCCACTGTTAGCAGGTAGAGAATTGTTCTAAATGGTTTGAGATAGCGGCACAAAAAGAGGAAATTTCATGATTGTGGAGCCCCAGTACCATCTGATTATGGACTAAAGCAGGTTAGCAAAAGACAAGTTCAAGAAATTAGAAGAATTGGCTGCTGAAAGAAAGTAAGGCAAATACAAGGAGCAACTATCATCTCATAATTTTCTATAGACTCAAACTGGGCTTGCAAATTAGGGATGGCCCCTTTGAAGGCTAGCCCAAGGGCCACTGACGTGATTTAATCTAGGTCAGGGGTACCCAGCAGGTAGGCAATAAGACAGGGGCCATTAGCCAAGTTTAGAACAGTAAGAGTGATAGGTAGGTCAGCAATATATTCTTCCATTGGAGGACTGGAAACCTCAGGCAAAGAAGGGTCCTATATTGGAGGCAATTAAGGACCATAGAACATTGTTTTAAAGAGAGTAACCAAGGGGCTTACAGCCCCTGTAGTGAGCATCATTTTTTATTATATGAAGCGCAGAACAGACACACAACAGGAAATCCCAACTTTAGGATTGGGTTTGTACTAAGTCTCAGTTAGAATGGCAGAGAAGACTATGTGATTACCTTGTGGTCCTGATTGAATAATATCTTCTAGATGTGGCTAGAGAGGCGCCAAATTACATGAAGACACAAATACAAAAATTTGAATAGAACTTAAGTTTATTGGGTGAAAAGATTGGGAATATATACTGTGTAGCTTTACCACAAAACAGTACATGGATGTTAGATCACTTGCCACAAGCATGAGTGGGACAAGCAAGTTACACAGAATGAGGAAACCAAACAGATGAATTTCCAACTTTGGAAATAGACCCATTTTGAGGAACAAAAGCAAAAGCAAGATATTTGTCCTCAAAATAACCCAAAAAAGGGAAAATCAAAATAGTGTGAATATTAACATTCACAACAAAGCAAGAAATCCACCAAGAAGTACCAAAGAGGACTAGAAGGACTGGTTTTTACAACAATCAGGTTACTGGATCAGCAAAACATCTGTTGTTTCAGAAGGATCTTGGCTTTACTAATTTAGACAATACTCCAAATTATTGCCAATGGACATTGGAATAGTTTTGACCTTTTATATTATTATTCCAAGACATGATTTGACTGTGTCTCAGTCTATCTAATTTTATCTAGCCAATAAGTAGTCAATATTAGATCTGGATCAGGTTTAGAATGTAGAAGCTACTATTAGGGTTTCTAATTAGTCTAATCTCTCAATAAAATCAACCCTAATTCTATCTTAGTTGATGGGCAGGGTGCTATCTAGGTGTTGACTACCTAATGTTCATAGAGGATGATTAGTCAGTCAACCCATATTAATCATAATTCCTTACACTTTCAATGCCAAATTTTACATTTATAATTATACTAGGTGGTTTCCCATTCAATGACAGATATAAATGCAAATTAATAAATCAATTAAATATATTTTTATTTTATTTTTAGGCTGGGATTACTTATCATATGTTTAATGTTGCAGCATCTACAATCCCTCCCTCTTGGGAAGTGATTCCCCAAGTGATTCCCCAAATAATCATTAAGTTGGTGACACTCTGATAAATTACCCATCTAGTACAGGATCAAAATTTTTTGAATACTAAATAAAACGCTACTTGGACAAGCCTCATGACTACCATGACATATATGAACAGTATGTGGCTTCTCAGAAACTACTATATAATACTCTAAACTCATATCAAATAAATTATCATTATCTTCTTAATTTCCTCTTTATCTTGTTTATTATACATCCCAGAAGCATATAATTGACAATATAAAACGGAAAAATTAAGTTCTTTGGGTGCACCAATACCATATGCAGTGTCCTGGTATCCACCAACAGCTTTGATAATTTTATTTCCTCTTCTTACAGGAATAGCCGTTCACCACTCAAGGGTATTATTGAGCACCTGCTTAATTGGTTCATCATTGAACAGATATAGATCCACAAGGATAAGCCCTCTATTAACCTGGCTACAGATGTGGTGCAGAACCTGCCAGGTGATCAGAGGGCAATGTTACTTAACCATAAGGCAGTGATCAGGCTCATCACTGAGAAAAGAGCAAGGATGAAGGGACCAGTCTATAACCCAAAGAAAATTGTCACAATGGTTCTCATTGAAGAGCTGATTATCACCAACAAGGGTGAAATTTTCTTCACTATAAAGATAACTTCAGACTGCCAACCCATATTAATCTACTGCACTAAAGAAAATCTGAAGGTGTTAGTTAATTCTGAGGTCTGGCTATCTGATGGGATGTTTGCCTCATGCCCTGGTATTTTAAACAGCTATGGGTCATTCATGCTGAAGTGAATAAAAGAATACTCTCACTTACCTACTGCCTTCTCTCTAACACCAGCACATAAACTTATGACAAGACCTTGAAGGTTCTAAAAGAAGAGATTGAAAAATTTACACTCCAGATGATGAAGAGTCACCCTCTATCTGTCCCCTTACTGCCCCCAAGAAGCTGAAATCCAAAGTCTGTGATGCTGTACTTTGATAAGGCTCAGTATAGGGCCTTCAAGGAGGTGTTTGGGTAAAGGGCAAGGGATGTTTTTTTACTTCTTCCAAGCCATTAACAAGAGGATCAGGTCATTAAAGCTCATATACAAGAAGATTCATCAGGGAACTACTTTCATAGCCAATATCAAGTCTTGTAAGGTTTGTGGCTTTGGTGTTTCTTAACCTAACTGATGTCAAAAAGGAGTGTAAGTTGCTTGAGAATGATTCATATACTGTTAAATATGATGATGTCTGCCAAAGGTTTGTGGAATACTTTAAAAACCAATGGATTAGTTCATAATGAATTTAATATGTAGCTAGGCTGACAAAAAATCACTGGAATCCCTATGATGGCTTGCTTAAAGAGGGGCTGATGACAATATATTGCCTTGAAGGATGACAGATTAAGTTTGTCAATTCAGTCCAAGACAAAATGTCTTCGTTTGGCAGATACTTTGAGGCCATGCAATATGAGAAGACTACTACAGAAAAGCTTCTGGATGAAATTAAAAGAGGTGAGGCTTTACCTATCAGGAAAGTAAAACATGAGATGGAGAAGGAGAACATATATAAGCTGGTCAACTCTGGCTATACTGCTGAAACTATTGAAAATTATCTTGATAAATTATCAAGAACATGAGTTGTATCTAGTAGTATACTGTTTATGTATCTGCTATTTTCCATAAATCATTTTTCTTTTTAAAAATATTTTTTTGATTGACTTTTGATTTTTGGTTTAAATTTTTGAATTGTTGGAAATGTGGTTTTATAAGTGTGCACATTACTATGTATTTTGGAAATATAAATTATAAGTGTGGTTTTTATTATATGTGTTGTAAATATGGGTTTAAAGAATTATGGGATTGGAACTAATCTTGCCAGAAAAGCAGTGCTAGAAATGAGGTGGGTACTAATTTTTTGATGTGTAACTTTTTTCTCGGAGCCAACTTTTATTTCTATTTCAAAAGTTCTGAAAATTACATTTTAAGCTTTTACCTAATATTTAATTTTCATGCCTTTATTTTTAACTTTATAGGGATACCAAGTAGATCTTATGGTTTTAGGTTTGAACAAGTTCAAGTTTTCCAGGTGTAACTTCTGGGACCTGTTGCAGTATTTATGAATTTAAACAATAAGTTAATTTTGATTGGAAGCAATCAAACACTTTAGAAAAGTGTGCATGATATTTTAAATTCAGATTATGTGGACTGCAGGTT
The DNA here is from genome assembly GCA_014839935.2 of Entomophthora muscae. Classification (NCBI taxonomy): domain Eukaryota; kingdom Fungi; phylum Entomophthoromycota; class Entomophthoromycetes; order Entomophthorales; family Entomophthoraceae; genus Entomophthora; species Entomophthora muscae. Next base: position 254,517 of record QTSX02002845.1, on the reverse strand, counting down.
TGGTTAGGAGTTAGATCCAGGATATTACAACTCTACTTATCATCCTTATTGTCATGAAGACTCTTACCACTAGAAAGTTCTTGATGCAAAACTTCAGAGAGTTTTGTCTTCATATAATCTACCTTTTTACTAAGTTTATTATTTTTATCCCTCCAAATAGCTAAAATTTCAACACTTTTGTTTTTCTTAAATTTGATCCTTTTATATCCCCATTAGCAGAGTACTTCATTTGACTAAAAAGTTCATCAAAACCAAGAAGCAGAATCAGCAAGTCTTAAGCAAAAAACTTTATTCCCCAAGGCTGGGGTCCCTTCCTTGACAAAATAATTTGAATAAAGCTCTGCAAAAGTATATTTCACCTCTGATAGTGTTCCACTTGCAAATGCTTTGACTATATTGAGATCTCCCCAAGAGTCCCCCAGGGAACTCTTGGGGATTTCTTTCTTTAGGGAAACACTTCCAACTCCTGATATACCAAACTTAGCTTTCTTTTAAATTGAATAAAGCAGATATAATTAAAACTGAAATATAAATGATGGAAAAGCAACCAATGTCATCAATATTATTTTATTCATTATTATATTTTCCATTTGTATAAAATTTGTGACATGCAGGACTAAAAGCCCCTCCTAATACGAGATCTTACCTGGATCCCTTTAAAATCCTTGTCGATAACCTTATCAACAAATCCTGACCCCAGTTTGACATGAAGTATTCCCTAATTCCTCTGCTAATATTAACCTATACTTAATTCAGTGCTCTAGGACTTTCCGAGTTCCTACCAGGAACCAGCTGATCAAACCTAGATATAAAAGTAACTCTATTTTACTAAGATAAATTATTAAATCACGCGATAAAAAGCCTTTTCATCATATTCAGGAGTTTCGTAACCTTATCCTTGTGCCTCATCTTGAAACCATCAGGCATTTTGATCCCTGAAATTCACTTGTGTTAGCTCTATTCCTGGATTTTTACTTCACTTTCCCGGTTAATTAACTATTTTCTGAGACACCAAATCTTAGGTAATGTTTCAATCAATACTACATTAGTCCCATTAATTAGCTCAGCCTAATTGATTCTGGGATTTAGCCTTATCTTCACATATACCTGATTTTCCCTTGGAATTCTTATTTAGAGAATTCTTAAAACCTATCTATATAAAGACCAAAGATCACCCTATGACTTTAAAAATTACAAGTGGGTTTATTAATTGAATCACCCAAGGTGACTGTTGTACAGTCACAGATTGGAAGTTTATTAAAAATAATCAACTTTTCAAATGATGGCTTTGGGGTAAGGTGGTAGTTTAATTGTAGCAAACATAATGGAGGTTCCCTTTCTAGTGATAGTGGGAAATTAGCCTAATATTGATCTCCAGTACAGGGTTGGTTAATGGGATCTGGTAAAAATACCAGCTTCAATTTCCATAAGCCTGTGCTTTGTTATTAATAGAGCTTCTGTGGATCCATCCTGTAGTATATTTATAATAAAGAAGCCCTCTAGATTAACTTTGGGCCTAGTTCCAGTAGAATTGGGCAGCATCTAATTCTATTGAAATTGTGCCCTTGTCTATGCCCAGTGGCTAAACTGGTTTGAATAAGATATATTAAATGTAATTTTTAAACTAAAAATAAGCAATAAGTTTTAAAGAAAATGAAATCAAACCTTATTTTTAATTTACTACATCATAGCTATCTTTACTACACCATTTGGTTTCATCAGTGGATTTCACACCAAATGCCAAGTGGGTGATACTGATTCCAGAAAGATGAAAGGGTTTGCCCACCCAGAACCTTTCTAGAAACGTTGGATTCTCTGGGTCTTGATCTAATATTTTTAATCTGTTTGTTTATTTAAATTAAGGCAAATGTCATAATCTGGTCCACCACAACCCTAGTTATACAAGGGGAGTTATAGGTTGAATAGGTACGTTCAAGAGTAGAATATTTTATATATTTAAATAAACAAAATAGACATTATTGACTTTGTTGGTTTAAGCAATATAAAATAGATATTTATATTTATGAGATAAATCATTGAAATACTATCTGCCAAAGAAAAAAACCCTTGGATGGCAAAGTTAGGATCTTTTTTGAATATAGAAGTGTATTATTAAAAGTTATGGGCTACGGCCTTAAAGTGGATTTATTGGACTGCTTGCTTATTTCTTTCTGGTGCAGAGCTCGATTGCCTTTCTGACATTCAAGAGACCATATCCATACTCGTTGTTGGGGATTGAATTGCCATTGTCACCGCCACAGCGCTCTGTGGGGTCTATACCTCGTCTTAAACCCCGAATAAAATCGTGTTTCCACAAAAAAGGCTCTGTGGGGTCTATGGGTTTAGCTGATTTGTGGAGGATTTCGGCAAGGGCGCTGGGATCCCGTTGAAGATAGGGGCAGGCGGCCATGACAAGAAGCGATCCGCCAGCAACTAATGGGGAAGCATATGAGGTGCCAGAATCATAGTCATAGGCACCACCTGGCATGGCGGCCAGAACATGAACCCCAGGAGCTGAAACATCGTTGGAAGGGCTTCCCCATTGGGATGGCCCAAGGGAGCTGAACTTAGCGCGAGTGTGACCGTCTTGTTCGACTGCAGCAACCACAAACGAGTATTTGTTTTCGGCAGGAGAATATGTGATGCCTCCACATCCCAGATATCCCGAGTTGCCAGCGCTTGCAGCATTGAAAATGCCGGCTACACGGTGGGCATGGGAAGAGTAGATGAATGGCTCGTTGAAGCAGTTGTAATCCTTTGTACATGTCCATGAGTTCCCAATGACATGGGGTCTCTGTTTAGGATCATGCTTTTCGCCGTTCTGGTCGGTAGGTGCTAAGAGGAATTGCTGGCAGCTTAGATATTCCTCTGTGGTAGTTGTTTCCATATTTTCGATAGCCTTGCAGGCAATCCACTTGCTCTCAGGTGACACACCAATCCCATTCTTGCCAACAGCCAAGGAGACGACTCGTGTGCCATGTCCATGCTCATCGTGGGGTATGTTTAAAGGCTTATTTTTACCTGACTTGGTTTTTCTGGTAGCGTCAAACCAAGCATAGCTAGTTTTATCTGTAATTCCCTTGTAGTACTTTTGAGGACAGGATGGTTGAAATCAACTCCAGAATCGAGATTTCCAAACACCAAGTCTTTGGCTTTGGAGATGATTTTGGGATCAACATCGTGGGCATTGATGAGTTTGAATACTGGGCTTCTTGATGTTGGTACTTCTCCAAATCTTGGGCTCTTGTCCCCGAACTCAGGATAGGATTCAGCCCTATAGAGTTTAGAAAGCTTATCCATCTCTTCAGTGTTTAATTTGGGTTTGGAAGGAGTGAAGTTTGGTACAATCTTTTTAACCCCTTCAACCGAAGCCAGCATTCTGATCGTCTCCAATGGTGCATCCACTGCCAAGGTGTTTGAGATGTAATAGGAGCGATGGTCCACATTCTTCTTTCCATTTAAAAAGTCCACTGCTGCTTTTTGGCTCTCTGTAGCGAATTTCAGGAGGTCTTTGACAAGGGCTGTGGCTCGAGCATCACTGTTTGCATGCCCGCCTTTCTCTACTTTGGTTATCACATGGGTTGGAGGACAAACTGCACAAGGACAGGAACCACTTCACCCTTGTAGTCAAGGACAGACTTTGGAACATCCACACTGGAAAAGACGCCAAGCGGAAACAATAAACTAGCCAAGATCATATGAGCTACCAGAAAGAAACTATTCATTTTTATACTTGCAATCATTCAGTCTTTGAAAGGTTACTTTGACCTTAACTAAGGAAAATTGATAAAAAATATAAAAACTAAATTAAATTAGCAATATATCACTTGAAACTAATAAATTATGCCGAAAATATCATGAATTCCTGTGACTATAAATCGGCCAAACAACACTATATACATGTTTCACGATAGAATTTTTTAGAATTGAACGTGATGAAATTCAAAAGCCTTTAAAAAGATAAATGTTTAAAATAAAGTTTATATAACCCCTAAGATTCAGTTGCAACCCATGTACCATCTCCAAACGATCAAACATATACTTGTCACGTGAATCTGCATCAGTTATCCTAAACTACTACTACTTCAATTTACAAGTATTGCCGCAAAGGCCTAGAACTATGGCAGAATCAAATTGACTATTCTAGCACCTAGAGAGGGGTGGGCGCCAAAATCTTCGCAATTTCGCGTTGTGACCAATCATAATCTTGTAATCTCGTGTTAGCTATTCCTTTCAGTTGATTTATAATTTTATATATTTAAATAATATAGCATACAATCAATTGATTGATTGAGCCTATTAATATCTATAAAATGGATTCTATCTGCAATGTCATCTGGAGTGCACTCGAGGTGTTAGAAATCCAATCAGATGGAATTTTCATAAAATTTTATAGTTAAAGTCAGTGGCCAAGCCAACAGCTTTAATTGGCTCATCCTTACATACAATCCCTTACAAGTACCTTTGGAAGCATATAAGTTGAATCCAGTGGAGTATGGCCTAAATTATTTTTAAAATAGAGTATAGTCCAATCGGGTTTTAATAAATTCTTATCTAAATGCTTGATTTTTATTGGTGGTTCAACCCTTTGAAACCATGGCAAAAAGCTTATCTGTATAGATAATCCGACTCTAAAATGTGTGGATTAAAATTTAAAGATAAGAAACATACCTTTAAAAATATGATTAAAATTTGGACTATTTTAAACCTTTATATGATCGGATGTTTGAAATTTTAAGCCAATAATTGTCTTGACTGGAGAAAGTGGGCTTGGTCAAATCCAAGAGATTTTTTTTCAAATTAGATGTATAAACCTTAATTTAGTTAAGGGATAATTGACAAGAAGATTTGGATTTTATTTATTTTGTATTGCATTATTAAAATTTTCCACTCGAATGCATCACCTGATCCAAGTAGATGCACAATGTTTCAGTGTTAAAGGATGAATCATCTGATCTGAATTATTGCATAATGTTTCAGAGTCACCTTTCTTATCATTACATCATCCTAATTAGAATGTGAGCAGAATAAACTGGCAATAATAATAATAAAACTTGATAAAATGATTTTCATAAATCTACAAATATAAATTTTCATAGGATTCCGTTCAAAATAATGTCAAACATGATAGCTCTAGCTGCCCTAGATGCTGAGATTCAGAGTGAAGACTGAAATTAAACTCACATAGGGTCGAGAGGTCACAAAAATTGCATGATCACATAATCAAAAACCGTTTTTAAGAAGGTTTTAGATTGGGTCACAAAACAATCTGTGTGGATTTGTGTCACAACTTTTGGAGTAGGCCACAATTTGAGCCTCACTCTATTGTGTAGGTTGCAAAATATAAAAGGAAGGTGGTTTTCAGGGATGAAACAAATGATTTCATTTTAGTGTAAGGCATATGATGCAAACTTAATGCAGTTTCAGTTGTTGGCTTTGATTTTTTTACTAGAATTCAATACAAGCTTTAATCGTCATTATCTCACAACTAAGTGGCTCCCTGTTCAAGGAAAGATATAATACTGAATTAAATAAATAATTCCAATACATTTTAAAGATTTTTTAGGCTGGGTTTACTTATCAGCTGGTTAAAACAATTTCTATTTAAAATACTTTCTTAAAAAGCGATTTCAATTATATTTGCTTAAATAATGAAGTTAAATATTCCGAGTATAAATAAAAAAATATATATCAAAATAAGTGGAGTATCACTGGTAAGCTTATTAAAGCTAAAATAAAGGTTTGTGACTATTGTTTGATTTTCCTAATCCCTACATAATGCAGAGCTGATATGTAGCTTTAAAATAAGCTATTGAGAATATAGATAAGCTTAGTATTCACATAGATGCATTGATTTTAGTTTTTTAGTGTGTATTTAAAGTGAATTTAGATGTATCAAATGCAGACTGAGCCTTTGATCGTGATGCGAGCTCGATTTCAGTACTTCATATATATCTGAGCATCTAGAGTAGCTAGTGCTATAATGTTTAGTACCAATTAGTATCAGAATTATCTGAAAACTTATCTAGATACTCTAAATATTATAGAAATTATTTTAACCAGTCTTAATATTATTCTTTCCAGTTTCCCACTAACATCATCTTTTAGGATGATAAAATAGCAAGCAAGGTTAACTATGAAGCAATACGGATTTACTTAGATCAGGTGATTCACTTTTTAGCTCTGAAACAATGTGAATCACTCATATCAGGTGATTCATCCTTTAGCCCTGAAACATTATGCATCTACTTGGATCAGGTGATGCATCGGGGTGGATTTTTATTTTCACTTGAAAGTAAATAAATTCAAATGCAAAAACCAATCATCTCTTAATTAAAAAGTTTATATTTGCAATTTGAATCATATCGTTTTAAAATGACCAAGCTCTCTCTTTGTCATGCAATTCAATCCTCAACATAGGTTAAACATCCAATCATATCAAAGTATCTTAACAATCTGTTTCTTTTCTTCCAATTTAATCCACACATACTGGAGTCGGGTAATCTGTGTAGATAAACAACTTTAAAAATGGTTACAATAGTTGGCCACCAATAAAAATCACGCTTTTAAATCAGAATTTATTAAACTCTGAGTGGCTTATATCCTCACTCTATATAATTTAGGTCACACTCTACCAAATTCAACTTCCATACTTTCAAAGGTGCATGTAAGGGAATGTGTCAGGATTTTGGGATATTGACCAATTAACAGATTCAACCAATTATTGCAGGCCAGCTGTCAATCACTCTTTGGATAGTTTCAACAGAATGATGTGGGCCGCAGGCTGCAGGATTAATGAATCAATGACCAAATCATATCCTGGCATTAACAAATCCATGAATTACAATTAATGAATGGAACATGCAATACTGCTCATTAATTAGTTCCCTTCATCAAGCACCTCAATATGCACTTCACAATAATTACTATTCTAAACTTAAATTGTATCCTAGAATAAGAGGGCCATAATAAGAACCGTCATCTGCATTATGTCTAGCAGAGTCCAACATGGACTGGGCCACTGGGACAAACACTCTAAGATAAAAGGCCCTGAGCCTTTTGTATTAGAGTAGCTCTGATTAGTGTAATAATCATCTTGTGAACTAGTAGCCAACCATTGGCTGGCTAGCCCTGGACAGTGGCCCAGGCAGGCAGCTGAAAAGAGATTCAGCTGTGCGGCGTGTCTAGAAAAAACACAGTAAGCCAAGGAAGTTGTCAAGTGAGCTTCCACAAAATCCACCCTGAAAAGGCTGGGCCTCCTGCCGTGTTGACCTAATGCTACTTCAGTCTCTTCCTAGTGTTGTGAGCTAACTTGGATAAAATGCGGGCAGGCAGGCTGCCTTAAAGCCAGTCCATTAGAATAAAAGACTGATGATTCTGTATTGACTTGACAATTGACCCAAGTCCTATTTCCTTAATATGATCCTCTCTTAGGCTTATTAGTAGAGCAAAAGATGATACTGTTGTCATACAGTATAATTATTTATAGTAAAATATAGAGACAACCCATGAACTGTATCCAGAAGTAGGAAGAACTGCCTCAAACCCTTTGGGCTTTGGGCCCAGTCAGACTTGCTACTTCTGCATAAAACAAAGTATTCCAGACTGCAGGTTATGCCAAAGTCACAGGTTCTCTGTACTTTCCTAATGTTAGAAGACTTAGGATATCATCTGGTGGATGATAAAATACCACAGTCTGCAGATTTCTGACAGAATGCATGTAAGGATGAGCCAAAGCAAGTTTTTGGCTTGGCCAGCAAATTTTGATTTAATTATTATAGAAAAATCAATTTTGTTAAATTCCTTACAGCTTGAGCCCACTCAAGGCATCATCACAGACAGACATCCAGACAGACTCACTTTCCTTTATATTAACCATCCAACTTCAGAATTTTTGGATTAAAATTAAAAGGGAGTACCAGATTGTTTAACCTACCTTTCTATGAGTGCATGTTTAAACTATTTGCTAGGAATCAAATTGATAAAATAAAAGAGAGCTTGTAAAAATTAAAGTAACACAGTTTAGATTGCACCAATAAATATCAGCTTAAGTAAGAGATGATTGGCTTTTGTATTTGAATTTATTTACTTTCAAGTGCTAAATAGAATAATTGACCCCAATACATCCCCTGATCCAAGTACAGTAGTTTAAAAAGCTATGGCAACAACCAAAGATACCTCATATTTAAACAAAATGATTTCAATTTGAACAAAATCTAACTATCAGGTTAAAATATGCACTCTGTCAACAGGGATTTTTGGCGTTAATGGGCAAAATGGATCAACACAGCTAGGGCTGTGTTGTCCCACCCCCAGACAAAACCCGGATTCTGTCCAAAGTTTCTGAAAATTTGGAAGGTAATATATTTTCTATTTAAAGCTGATTTTAAATCCAATCTTCCAGAATGCCAGAAAAAAGAAGATATTTGTCCAGGGGTGGGACGCCACAGCCCTAAACACAGCAAAGAAGTGCTCACGCGCCAAGCAAGACTATTTAATATAAAATCTGAAATACACTGATTCACAAACAAAATGGTGTGAGTTGACTTTTGGTGTACATATGGGTCATTATTTTTCTTGTTATGCCTAGGCGCCAGATTGATTATTTTATAACTTAATCACATTATTCATATTCAAATTATTCAGAAAGTGTAAAATACAATCATTCCTAAATATTTACTTGATATTGGGCTTGGGTGATTTTAAAAAAATAATTCATCTACTTTAGAATTGAAAATTGCAACTTATAGTATTACTGAAAATATCTTAAGTGATATTACAGACTAGAAACCAAAAATATTTATGATGAGTTGCATGGGAGATTAATAACAGCCCCAGAGCTATAAATGCTATTACCCTATCTTTGGTTCATCATAAATATTCTTAGTTTGTTTCAGAAAAAAGGTTGTTGTTTTTGATAGACTGATAAATCTATTTAAAATACACCCTCTAGTAAGCTGCCCTATTTCATGAACTTGCCCCAATATACCAGTAGCATCTTCTGATATTTTTGTTTCTCTGGTATCATCACATGATTTCAAATGATAATTTATCTCAGAATATTCTGAGAAGCTTTCAAATGTTATAGGCAAAGTATATAACTTCCCATCTTTCATCAAATATGAAAGATTAATGTGCAGATTTTTAACTTCAAGCTCTCTTTTTATAGGCCTAAATTTCCTTTCATAAATATAAAAATGCTTTTTGAGAAACAATTGAACCAGCTAAAGTTGAATTGTATAATTCTTTTCTTCTTTCTTCTTGCTCACAAATATTTTTCAGATCATTAATGTTGTTAATATAAAGCTCGATTTCTTTTTCCTTTAACATTTTTGATATTACACCAAAGTGACCATCAACAATGCTTTTTCCATGACATTCAACAAAACAGTTATATTTTATAGAACTCTTAATATATGGGTCATTATTTTTTAGATTAAGCCAAGGCGCCAGCTTAAGCATTTCAAAGCCTTTTAACTTATTTGGTATAATTTAAGTCATAAACTTATTTTTTCGAACATTAATATAATGCTTAGTTTACTGAAGAAAAACTTAAGAGTGTAAAATATAAAAATAATAAAAATAAATCTTATTTTTTAATTGTATTTTTTGCTAAACCCCTTTTTTCTATTTTAATAAGCCAAGAATCAAATATAAGAGTTGTATGGGAGAGTAATAGCAGCCCCAAAGCCATAATTGCTATTACCCTATCTTTGGCTCATATAATTGATTCCTTAGTTATTTTCAGAAAAAAAAGTTGCTGTATTTAAAATACTATTTGCCCTGTTTGAAATATAAGTTTTTGTAATGTGTCCAACTTAATGAACATCTCCTACTAATCCTTTAGTAGTATTAGCTCTCTTTGTTTCTCTTCTATCTGTGCTGAACTTTGCATAATAATTTATTTTGGAGTACTCCTTAACATCCTCAAATGTCAAAGGTGAAACATACAGCTCACCATCTTTCATTAAATATGAAAGATTGACATAAAATGCTTTGACTTCAAGCCAGCTTTTTTTAGGCCTAGATTTTCTATCATAGATGTGAAAAAAGATTTTTTGGGAAACATCTGAATTATTTACAAGTGTCTCATATAAACCCTTTTTTTCTTCCTCTCTCTCAAAAACCATTTTGAGATCATTTATATTTTTTATATACATCTCATTTTCCTTTTGTTTAAATATTTTAGATAATACACCAAAATGACCATCAACAATACTTTTGCCACGACACTCAACAAATCTATTAAACTTAATTGTTCCTTTTATAATTTTAGGTACCTCTTTAAAAAGATAATATAAGAATTCATAAGATCTGAAATGATTACCATTATCAGTCCAAACTTTAATATTTTTAATATTCTTAAATTTATTATTTTTAAGCAGACTTATCAAACAGTGACCTGAAAACAAAGAGTCATGAGATAAAATTTCAGATAAAAAGTCATGATACTCATATTTAATTTTCTCATTTTCTTTAAAAGCAATTGCAAATCCTAATAAAGAAATAGGTATTTTCTCATAAAAACAATTATTTGTCTCTATAAGACCCCCACCTATTTTAAAGTTTTCTTTATAGTCTATTACTATAACACATGAATTATTATCAAGATAATTTATATCACTAAAGTATTCTTTATTTTGATGCTTATAAAACTTTTCATGTAGGTCAATAGATTCCAAATTTTCTTTAATAGATTTAGGCAATGGCAACTTCTTTATACTCAAATCCTTTTTCTTCATTTCTAATGATTTTTTCAAGTGGCAAATGTTACACATATCAGTTTGGTTTTTGCTTTTAATTACATTATTAGGAATAAGCTTATGGAAGTGGAAAGTGAAGTAGAAATATTGTTTTTTATATTCATATCTTCATAAATTTCTTTTTTGTTTTCAATAATGAGTATTTTATTTTAGTTGAGTATTCACTCAATTCTTTTTGTAATTCTTCATAAATTAATCCAGGGGATTGTTTTAGTAAATTGGCTGGTTGAAAATGAATTTTTAATATATTTTTTAAAATATTTTTTTTGTTTTCTTTCTTTACTTAATCATTTTTTCCTTTTTTATTTTTTTTATTAAATGATACTTTTTTAGCATTTTTTATTTTTTTAGAATATGAATACTCATTTTTTGACATTTTAAATCCACAATCCCAAAGCTCTTTCAAACTGTAGCTTGATGTAACCAATGCTCTTAGGGAAGGAAGGTGCTTGGCAGGGGAATCTGACATCAAGTCCTTTAGGTTATTAAGGAAATCATCTGTCTTAGAATTTTGTATGACAGGTAAGAAGGTACTTTTTCCAAACTCTGTTTTTAATAAGAAATGCTCAACAAAGCTGTTAAGATCATTGCCAGCAGTAAAAAGGAATGCTTTTTTAAGCATAGAGATTCTTTCTCTCTTAGTAGAAGCCCCCAGTGAGAAGAAGGGAGTCATCTGAGGTGCAAACTTGATAGGTTCCATAATGATAGTGGTTGGGTTCCTTGGCTTGGTTCAGGCAGCTCTTGCTTGGAAATAGATGTGCAGTTATCAGAGAGGAGTAAAGGTGTGGATTTCAAAGTAAGTTTCTGTAAAGTTGAGCTGTTTAAATACCATGTTAGCTGAGCTTTTGCACTACAGGCATAAATCCCCAACTGACCCCCAACTGATCTCCTTAATTTATCAATATCACCCCTGAAGTCTGATATCATTGTTTATTTACCCCTTTTTATATTCCGGTTAACTGTTGATATTTCGGCGAATAGTACTTCAAACTTGCTCAAACTAGTATCATTAGAAAGCCCTTAATCTCAGCTTTCAGAATTGTGCTGCAACTTTATATTTCAATACCAATTTAGTATTTTGAAGTGGATTTGAATGTAAGCTTATAAAATTATTATTTGAAATAAAATATGCTAATTAACTCTTAAAGTATGATTTTTTAATCAGTAAACTAAATTTAAAGTATAAATTATTATTTAGCTTACTTCTAGTAACCAACTTAAAAACCTTTTGTTTTAAATAAACTTAAGTTTATTATAATTTTAACTATTCTTAAAAATGAACTTTATATATCTTAAATCTATCAAAATAAAAATGTTATTTTTAATCACATATAAATATTTGCTTGTATAATTAAAGTTGTATCTTATTTTCATAGATACAATGGCTAAGATCATTTTCCATTTAGTTTAAATAAATTTTAACCTTTATAAAATCTAATTAAATAAAGCAAGATTTTGATACATTCTTTTTTATGTTTGAATTTTGTATACATATTATCTCTAGCATACAGTATAAAAATATAATTTTATTAAATAGTTGTATAAAGCTATTTTATTAATATTAAATACTTAAGAATTTGAAAAGAAAAACTTTTACTCTCTTATAAGTTCTTATTATATATTTTCTATAAAATCTAACTTAAGAATAAATTACTTATGCTAAATGAGATCACTGAAATTTCAATAAAAGTTTAGTTTTAATTTTAGTTTTAGTTTTTTAACTTTTTACTAGATTTTTTTATAAAATAAATCCAAAATTATTTAATATTTATTTATAAAAATGCAAAAAAGCTATCTGCCCTCTTTTTGAAAAGAGGGATTCAAAAATTATTATATTTTAAATTAAATATTTTTTAAAAAGCTAAGATTTTAGGCAAAAATTTAATTTCCAACAAAAAGCATCATATTGATTTTTATTGTATTTTAATGTTGCTCTTTTTGTAATGATGTCATTTTGTACTAATCAGCTTTCAAGAAATAATGGTATATGAAATAAGATTATTACTAGCTTTTAATACAGTTAAATTTAGCTGTAAGTAGAAAATGATTAATTTAATATAGGTTTTTATTTTATAGGGGTTAAATAAGATTTTTTTTTGATAAATTTGTTGTAATTATTTAAATTTATTGATAAGAAAATTAAAAAAATATTTTAAAGTGTAAAGTAGCACAGTTAATAGTAAACAGATTAATCTAACAAATAATGTCCCATATTTAGGTGCCTCTTTAAATAAGTAATATAAAAATGCATATGATCTAAAATGATTTCCATTATCAGTCCATAATTTTATATTACTTATTTTTTTAAATCTATCTAATTTAAGAAGTTTTATAAAACACCCACCTGAAAATAAAAAATCATATGATAATATTTGAGACAAAAGATCATGATATTCATATTTAACTTTATTGTTTTCTTTAAATACCAATGCAAACCCCAATAAAGAAATAGGTCTTTTGGAATAAAAACAGGTATTGGTTTCAATTAGACCACCACCAACTTTTAAATTATCCTTAAAATTTATAGCTATAATACATGGTTCATTATATAATTCATTGACATCTTTCTTATATTCCCTAGTTTGATGAGCATAAAAGTCTTGGTGCTGATTAATAGCTTTTAAGTTGCTGTTTATAAATTCTGGAAATAATAAGATTTTACTTTTGCATTCTTCTTTTCTTTTTTCTAAGGATGATTTTAAATTACAAATATTGCACATATCGGTTTGTTTTTTACTTTTTATTATATTTTTAGGGATTAATTTATAGTAAGTAGAAATTGAAACTGAAATTTCATTTTTTATTTTCATATTTTCATATATTTCTTTTTTTGTTTTTAATAGAGAATATTTTATTTAAGTTGATATTCATTCATTTTTTTTTCAAAGCCTTTATAAATTTTTCTGGTGCTTTTTTTTGTAAACTGGTCTGTTTCAAAGTAATTTTCCAGTAGGTTTTTAATTATTTTTTGATTATTTCTTTTTTTAATGAATAGTTATAATTTTTTTGGCTTTTTTTGTTTAAGCTTACATTTTTATTTATATTTATTTTTCTTGAGTATTAAAATTCACTTTTGGTTATATTAAACCCCATATCATTAAGCTCTTTTAAAGAGTAACTGGAAGTAACCAGAGATTGCAAGGCTGGGAGATGTTTTTGGGAAGAAGATTTCATGAGATCCTTTAAGTTTTCAATGAACTCATTTCTTTTTTGATTTTGAATAGATGGCAGGAACTGAACTCTCCCAAATTTAGTTTGAGTAAGGAAGAGCTTGATGAAATGATCAAGATCATCACCAGCAATAAAGAGGGATGTCTTTTTTAACATTGCAATTCTTTCTCTTTTTGTTGAAGCTCCCAAGGAAAAAAGGGTATGTTACAACTGAACCAATGAGGATTCAGTATTTGAATTGGGGAAGACAATAGTCCAATATAAAGGACAGGAATGATAAGAATAAGATGTTGTTTATTATAGAATACTGTGATTGATATACTATATGAGGAAAGCCACCAGGCCACAGGGGGGTGGCATGGTGGCATGTTCCATGTAAGGTTTGAAGCCAAAAAACTTGTGCGGGATCAGCAGGTCAAATTGGTAGTGCTCCTAATTAGAAGAAAGTGCCCACAATTTGACATTGCCATCAGATTGGCTCATGCCGTTAGATATGTCAAGGGGCAACTCATTGAGTGCCCCCTGTGTATTGTAAGATACATTGGCAGGCAAGTCAGGAAACTCAGTTGCAACAGGTAGCATGGCAGAAGTAAATTTAACTGAAGACATGGTAGTATTTTGAATATGTAATTAGGTTGGATCTCTGAAATGGGCCTTAATGATGGAGTAGTTCTGATCAGAATGTGGCCTTTGAATGGGTCTTTTGGATTAGAAGCTTTGTGGTGCTTTAGCTCTTATATATTAAGCTAAATGACACCATTCTGAAAGAAATGGTGTGATAGTTTTTACTATAGTTTGAACTTGAATTTATGTTTGCATAATTAATCAAATACCAAGTTTTATGCACAAGTGATATATGTGAAGCATCTAAAAATTATTATTACACCATATCCTCTTTGTAATCAATGCAAATCAATTAAAATGCTGTATTCACCTAATTGTAACTCTTCTGCATATTTTTAAAAAGATAAAATATTAAAAATTACATTTAAATAATGCTTAATTTGAGGTTTGAAGCTCACCTGAACCTTAAAATTAATCCAAACAGTGATAAAAACATTCTAACTTCAAACTACTTTAAAATCCTAAAGAATTGAGCTTTATAAATAAAAAAATTGCAAAAATAAAGCTCTCAATCTTATCTTTAATTTGGTTAATTAAAAAAGATAAGTTGTATATTAAAAAAAGAGTATTTATTAGCTTTAAAGTGATCTAATTTCTATCACTAGATAAAATCATATAATAAAATTTGGATTATACTCTTTTAAATTACTTTTGCTTTAATATTGAGTATAGTATACTGTTGCAACATCTTTGATTACTCCCTCTTGGGGAATTAACGCCCCAAGCAGATCACCAAATGGCTCATTAAATGGTTCACTGGCCAGCCAATAAACTGGTGGCACCATTATCAGTCAAGCCATCTATGACAGGGAACTCCCAATCCTGATCTAAATGGAACACAACTTGAGTAAGCCTCGTGGCCCAAGAGGAACATTACTTAGATAAGCCCCATGATGTACATGGACGGCATGTGGCTTGTCATGATACTATATATTATTCCATATTCATATCCAATAAAGTATCATTCCCTTCTTAAATCTTCCACTTTTTCTGTTTATTATACTTCCCAGAAGTATAAAATTGACAATAAATATTAATATTTTTACACCAATAGAAAGTTATGATTCTCAGCTTTATTTTGATAGTTTACAGTGTAAAAAAATATTAATTTTTCATTGAGTTATTAATGTTTTAAATATAAAATGTGTAATTAGTTACTTTTTCAAAATCAAACTGTGTTATGCTGCAACTTGAGCAGCATGTGCATTAGAAAATGACCTAATCCCTAAAATAATGAACCATATGTTTACTATGTGAATTGGTGACAACATACACCCAAGCACAGTGAGTCAAAACTCAATCCAAAACCAAAACACAATAGCAACTCACTGTGAGATTAGGCTGATTGACCACAAATGATCAGGCTTATCATCACACGCATATCTTTATCAGTTACACACCATATTATCACCAGGTTAATATTCTATTAAGTGTAGTAATTATACACTGTATAATCACCAATTTATTATAACTGATATGATAGTTATACACTGTGTAATTTTTAGTTTATTATAATAGATAGTACATTATACGCCATATTATCACTTGATTATCATCCCAATGTGTAGTGATTATACGCCATATAATAGCAGTTTAGTATAAATGATATAGATATTATATTCTGTATAATTATTAGCCAATATAGTGATTATCATTGATTACACACTGTATAATAATTAGATCATCAATTTTATATCTCTCATTCCATCCTCTGGACGATGTATCAACTCAGTCCCACCCAGCCTGAAAGGCGCATATGATCATATCAAACAAGTGATGTGTGAATGGCAAGGAAATACCAAGTTTGGATTGGCATTACATGGCATATAATTGGTTCCTTATTGGTTTGGGTCAGCATTACACAGCAGATAATCTATGAGTCAATATTGGATCAAGTCAGCTATTATACGGTGTATAATCCCTAATTCAAACCGTTGCATTAATAAGCAGAAGGCTTGCCAGCCAGAAAAGGATCACCAATTAAGCCCTGGAAATGGAATACTGGAATTCTACCTTCCAATGTAGGAGGACATAACAGGGAAATTTTCTAAGTCTCAACTAAATACAGCGCAGTTTCCTAGTGCCATAATAAGCATGTAAGATACAGCCAATCAATAATTGCCAGTAGGCTAGCGCAAGAAGAGCGTAGGCTGTAGCTGAAGTGACATGTACACCTTGTAAAGGCCAG
Source organism: Entomophthora muscae (assembly GCA_014839935.2). Lineage (NCBI taxonomy): Eukaryota > Fungi > Entomophthoromycota > Entomophthoromycetes > Entomophthorales > Entomophthoraceae > Entomophthora > Entomophthora muscae. Next base: position 237,771 of record QTSX02002845.1, on the reverse strand, counting down.
TGGCAGCACACATGCTAAAGACAGCCAATCAGGATAGACACAGCCAGCAAAGATGGACCTATTGCAAAGGTGACCACTGAAAACTGTCTGAAAGGACAAGAACAAGGGTTGTTGCACTATATATTGATACAGACGCCTGAAAGGAGGATAACAAGTTCTTAGTTACACCTGAATAGATTGCAGCCACTGGCTAGATTGTACTCCAGTTTCAATAAACATAATTATCTTCAAAGTACTATTCTATTGTAGTCTGTAGTGCTCTTGCATAGGATTAGGTAGAGTACATTGGCAAGGCTAAAATCTATCTGTAGCTTTGAACATACCAGCAATAACCTGAGTTGCTCAACACTCACTATGTAAATGAAATCAATCAAATGTTGCGTGCAATGGAATGTAATCAAGAATGATACCAATGTATCTAAGATAAGACACACAATCTGAGACATAAATTTTAAAAACATTGTGATGGGTGCTTAATTTGGGTAAAATCTAGGAAAAAGGGTGGAAAATATTTTGGGTATTCTAAAATAGGTGCTGTAAAACCAAAAACAACAAATTAAAAAATAAAAAATCTATAATTGGGATATTGGGTGGGAAAACTCTAATTAAATATCCATATTCAGATAAAAAGCAAAAATTTAAAACCAGTGTATAACTTAATTAAGTTTTATTTAGTATTTTATTAAATTTTAAAATGAAAGGTACACAACAAATAGTGGCAATGCACCCGCTGTGCACTGCAGTTGTGTTTGCCCCTGCGGGTCAAAGAATAGAGTTAGTGCAGCACAAGTGCCTACTCAGGAAGCAGACAGAGGAGAGTTCAATAGTAACGCTGCACTGACACAGCCAGTTCAAAGAGAAAAAGCTGCTAGGCTGCAGAGCATCAACCCTTGGGTCCCCAAGCTGACCCAGAAGCCCACCAAGGTCACCACTACCAAAACAGTTAGAAACAAGGAGGTAGAACTTACTTCATATGTGTTTGACCCTGTCTACCGCCAAGATTTGGTCCCGTCAGCCATGCTGGAGAAAGTTAAGCCTGTACTTGACACTAGCTATGAGCCTTACATCAGTGATGGCAACCAATAAGACAACAACAAGCCCAAGTTCTATAGAACTACAGAGGAACAGCTGGTTTTAAAGAAGGTTGAAGCCTTCTACAACAAGGTGCCCATGCCTTGCAAGCCTGTCACCAATCAGGATTCTGGCTTGTCTGAATCCTCAAAGCCTGCTCAAAAGCGCATCCCTGATATCAAACACATCATCCTTCTTAAACTAATGCGGGAATCTGGTGATTACAAGGCAGCTGCGGCTCTTGTTGGGGTGGATCCCAAGTACGCCTCCAAGACCTTCAACAAATTCATCAATACTGGCCATGCCCTTGCCACAGAGAAATCCTTGTGTGTTTCCACCATGCTCACCAAGGAGCACAAATGGGCAATTTGCCAGTGGATCACCTGGGACTGCCATCTTGAACTGGCAAATATACAGGCCATGGTTAAATCTACTTTTTGGATCAAGGCCTCAATTTCCTTCTATTATAATTTGGTCAAGGGAATGTGCTTTTCCTGGAAAAAGCTAGGGGTATTCCCCTACAACAGAAACAGCCCAGCCAATATTGACGTCCGTAAAAACTACGCAGAGGCGTACACTGCCCTCAAAGCCAAGGGGACAGTCAAATTTTATTATATTGACAAATTGACATTTGCCTCGTCAATGTGCAATGAGTATGGCTATGTCCCCAAAGGCTCCAATGACAGGATGGCTCAGTGTGCTGCAGTCTGCGCCACAGCCTACTCAATGGTGGCTCTCCTTGATCCAAAGGGGGTTGAGCTTTATCAAATGATATTGGGTTTTCACAACAGCCATACCTTCTTGTCATTCCTCCAATTGGTCCAGGAGCACCTGAGGCGCATGAGCCCTGGCTTCACCAATGTCATTGTGTTGGACAACGTTGGTCTCCACAAAGTGGCTGACATTCTTGAAGAATTTCCATCAATTGACACCAGCATTGCTGTGGGCCCCCAGAAATTGGCTATGGAAAATTTACGCCTTCTCTTCCTCCCAGCCTATTTACCCTTCCTAAATCCCATCAAGGAAGTCTTTGGGTGGCTTAAGCAAGTTGTCAAGCAAGGAACCCCAACTGGGACCAAGGACCTCTTTAATTTGCTGCAGGCCGGGATCCACACCCTCCCAGCTGAGACTGTGACCAAATTCTATGGCCACGCTGATTTGTTAATCCCCACATGCCTAGCCAAACAGCCAATCAATTAAAGGCTTAGTGTGTCCAACTTTTTTATATTCTCTAATTTACTATTCAAGATTTATTAATTATCATTTTATATTTAGATGTTTCCACGCCCGCAATCACATTCAGAAGATCCATCAATAGATGTAAGTAATTTATTTATTTTATTATACATTATTTTATTATGCCATCTGAGGTAATCCCAAACGCTTGATACTGGATTACGCAAATAGATTTATGCCACTTTTGTCAAATAAATATAAAATAGTCTTATAAAAATTAAACATAAAATGAACAAGTTGGAATTTATTTTATTAACATATTATTTTATGCTTTTATGAAGCACTTCTCCAGGATATTTTTTGAAAAACTTGTTTTCTAAAAAAAGAATTAGAAAAATTAAAAGTGTAGCTTAATTTGAAGAAAAGAGATTATTATTGAGTGCGCCTATAGTGGGTTCTTTGGTATGTACTCACCTGGCAATGGAGGTGGCGCACAACCTCCACTGCCACACTATAGACAGTGGTTACACCCTGGTTGAAATACTCCTGCCTGCTGGTGAAAGGCAGTAAGGTCAGGTGGGAGTTCAGGAGCAGCTTTTTGGGCAGGGCTGCAAACCTGTATATTCCAGCAAAGACCAGGGCGTCCTGGATGATGTGATCTACTGAGTTGTATCCAGGGGGACCTTCTTCCCATCCAGGGAGAGCCTGGCCTTGTCAATCCCTAGGAGGACCCCGTCAAGGTCCTCTACAGACGCGCTCATCCCAAAGTAAAAGAGATACCCAAGGTAAACCACCAGATGAAGCCTTTGTCCATCAAAGGCTTCAGTAAAATAACATAGTTTATTATATACAACACTAATCTTCTTCTCATGCTTGGTCTTCAAGAAGGTCAGCTCCATAACTGCCGGGACTTCTGCAACCAAGCTTCCAGACTTGCCTGCCAACATATATCACAATACACAGGGGGCTCTCAATGAACTGTCCCTTGACGTATCTAATGGCATGAACCAATATGATGGCAATACCAAACTGCAGGCACTTTCTCCTAATTAGGAGCACTACCAATTTGACCTGCTGATCCTACACAAGTTATTCCTTGACTCCAATCCTTACATGGAACATGCCACCATGCTACCCCCTTGTGGCCTGGTGGCTTTCCTCATATAGTATATCAATCATAGTATTCCATAATAAACAATAACTTATTCTTATAGTACTGTCCTTTTTATTGGACTGTTGTCTTCCCCAATCCAAATACTGAATCCTCATTGATTCAGTTGGAACAGTGGTAGCAGCGGCAATTGTGACCTGCGTCAAGAAGTGACACTGTTACTTGGAGGGGGCCACCTTTCCACCCTGTGTCCTGACGTACCACAAATTGCTCCAGTACTTCAACACACAGTCCCACTTGACACGCTGCCAGGCAGGCTGGGTCAAGTGCCTATCTCCTTACCAGTTGTGTATTAAATACAAGCCTGGAAAAGAGCTTGTCATTGCAAATGCTTTCTCAAGGCTCTATGTGGTGTCCATCACCAGGGACAATGGTCTGGATCCAGATTGGCCAATGCTCTACCTCCGCCCTGAAGCAACCTGCTATGAAGGCCTTAATTTGGTAACCATCTCTAAGCTGAAGGACAATGAAAGTCAGTTCATCACTGATGCGGGAAATGTCTGCCGCTGCGCAGAGACAGGAGAAAAGACACCCTATATTCCCATCACACAGCAAGGTGATACCATACTGCACTACCACCGCACCTTGGGCCATTTCAGAGGAAGCAACCTCTTTGAAATCATGAAGCATAAGGTTTGGTGGCCGCATATGCGCCAAGACATCTTGGATCTCCTCAAGACATGTGTGTTGTGTGAAAAGAACACATCAAAGCCTGCACCCCCCAAGTCTTTCCTACCCATTAAGGCCATGTAGCCCTTTGAACAGTGGGCCCTTGACATTGTTGGACCTCTCCCCAAAGACAGACTTGGGAAGAAATATATCATCACAGCCATTGGCTACTTCACCTGTTGTCAGTAGCATGGGCAACCACTAATCACACCGCCACCATTGTCACTTGCTTCATTGGCAAGGAAATTGTGGCCTGTTTTGGATGACCCAAACACCTCATTATGGATGGGGGTCCTGAGCTTGTTGGACATATCATGAAAGTGTACTGCGCTAAAAATGCCCCACAAAAAATAGCCATAGCTACATATCATCTGCAAGCCAATGGGCGTGTAGAGCAATTGAATGGCTCCCTGGTCCAGCTGATTGCCAAACCCTCACAGGAAAATCCTAATACTGCATGGACTGAACATCTGCCCACCATACTGCTCCTCTTACAAGCAAGAATCAACAGGGGCACCGGGTTCAGCCCCAGCACCTTGGCTTTTGGGACGCCCAATGGTTTGGCAGGAGTAAAACAAGGGAGATTACAATCCACAGTTCCCGCAAACCCCCCCCTTGTTGCCTACCCCCTTCCCTGAGCCAGTGGCGCGCCAAGGCCCAAGACATTGAACACAAACAAATTGAGGGAGGGACAAGACACCTTGAGGCCAGATACACTGTAGGTGACCCCGTCTGCACCCTCAACCCCAATTCAGTCAAATTAGAACCCAACCACCTAGGGCCCTTCAAGATAGCCGCATTTTATGAAAATCACACCTATCAACTCAAAGATGCCCAAGGGAACACCAAAAAGCTTCACCATAATTTCTTGCACCCCTGCCACGCCATCCCCACACAAATTGTTTGTGCAGACCTTCCCATATCTCCTGCAAGCTCTGATCCTGGTGTCTGACAACAAGCAGGGGGCAAGGGGGGTTGTTGTAATCAAGTTTCCAGACTTGCCTGCCAATTTATCTCACAATACACAGGGGGGCACTCAATGAGCCGTCCCTCGACATATCTAATAACATGCACCAATCTGATGACAATATCAAACTTCAGGCACTTTCTCCTAATTAGGGGCGCTACCAATTTGAACTGCTGATACCGCATAAGTTATTCCTTGGCTCCAATCCTTACATGTAACATGCCACCCCCTTATGGCCTGGTGGCTTTCCCCATATAGTATATTAATCACAGTATTCTATAATAAACAATACCTTATTCTTATTATTCCTGTACTTTCTATTGGACTATTGTCTTCCCAAATCCAAATACTGAATCCTAATTGGTTCAGTTGCAACAGGATGCCAGTCTTGTCAGTGCTCCAGGCCAGCCCAAAGTTGGCAAGGAGAATTTTGGTCTTCTTGATGGCTGTTGCGTCTGCAACAGCCAATTTTTCAACTATGCACATGAAGTTCTCTATCAGGTAAGAGAGTGTGTGCTCCACTGGGAAGCAGAAGTGAGCAGCTGCATGGGCCTGGCCCATCTCTGGTATGTTCTTGAATGGGAGCGTCTCCAGGATGTCCCAAACAAGCTCAATGGAGTTTACTGTGTAAAATCCACTGAGGGCCACTGAGTCCAGGTGGACTAATTAGGCATCCTTGTAGGCATTAACTTCCCACTCAGATGCCCCCTTGCCATGGGTGAGCCCAGAAAATGCCTCCCCAGACATTGGGAAGGTGCTGTTGATTCAATCCTCAAGCTCCCGCAAAAAAGAGGGAGACAGAAACAGCTGCCTTGTCACATGATTGGTGTGGTTAGCGTAGAACTTGGCGGGACAAAGGTGACCAAGACTTGCAGATTTCACCGTCTATGTCTTTTAAAAAAAGGTAATAATTTTGAATTTTTATTAATTTTGTTCTTTAGGTTACCTTTGTGTGTTTCTTCCTTGCTGGCAGCTTCAGTAAGCTTAGCCATTCTTGGCGCAAGCAATTGCGCTGGCAATTCAGTGTCCTCTTTCCTGGCGTGCTTTGCTGGCTTGAGATGTGCATACATCTTGGGGTCGTCAACCTAGACAGATGGCACATAAAAATTATACACCTTAAACTGGAGACCCTTGATTACCATCTTCTGAATGTTTAGTCAGTGCTTAATTGTCTTCTCAGGGGTGTCTGGTATTTTGGTCATAAGGGCCTTTTTAGACACCTTGTCTATTTTTCCCCTTCAAGGACAATAGACTTAACTCTTGGTTTGACCTTGTGGTCAATTTCTTTGATCTCTGCAATTGCAGAGTCAAGATCCTTCAATAACTTCTCAAGTTCTCTCATTGATTTTTTTACTAACCTTTCCATATGTTTTTATAGCTTTCACCCCAATAAAATTTGTATTATTTTGATATTATTGTCTCTTTGTTTATTCCTGTTTGTTTTCCCATTTACTACATTATCCCATTTTTTACTCATTGTGTATATGTTTTACGCTTAACTCAATATGTGTTGTTTGCTTTGTGTTGGCATTGCACCCATAATCACCATATTATTTTTAGCACTTAAACACAGCCCCTTGTGAAAATATTAACAACAATTTGGTGATCAGCTAAATTTGAATTATAAAATAATATGTTAATTGTGTTTAGATAAAGTTTTACTGATCTGAATTCAAATCCTTAATGATAAACTTTAAGTCAATCAGGAGCCAAGTGATAAAGTGATTGTTGTGACATAAAGGGTCACCCAATAATTAATTGATGCATGTGCACTAATTAATATGATTGGCTGGTTGTTTTTCCATTGAGTGCCATTGTCACTGTGGAAAGTTGTTGATGTACTAGTGCTAACCCAGCAGCTGATTGGGCACTAGTCCACCAACAACTTGCCACAGCAACAATGGTGCACAATGGCAAAACAACCAGCCAATCAGATTAATTAGCGCATATGCATCAATTAATTATTGGGTGACCCTTTATGTCACAACAATCACTTTATCACTTGGCTCCTGATTGACCTAACATTTATCATTGAGGTTTTGAATTTGGATCAGCAACAACTTTATCTAAACACAATAAATGTATAATTTTCTAATTTAAATTTAGCTGATCACCAAATTGTTATTAATATTTTCACAAGGGGCTGTGTAAGGAGCCAAAAATAATGTTGTTCTGGATCTAGATACATGGCATAATAAACATTTTTTATAGAAATAAGCTGAATATAAAGTTAAAATCAACTATAAACAATGAGAAAATGAACATTTGAAATTCATAATAAAGATAATATAAATAGAAAATTTTTGGTGACAGGGAGTTTATTAGGGGGCGGGGAAGAGAGATGCCTAGTAGGCAGAATAGTGCAGGAAGGAAGGTGTAGAGTCGGTGCTTGCCTGAAGGGTCTGTGATTGGGTGGGTGGAGCTGGCAGGTGGGAGGTGGTGGTGGCAGGGGTGGAGGCAGGAGGATTGATTGTGATGGCCACCATATACCACTCATTGTACTCCTCATTGGTCATTGCTGTGATTGGCTGATAGGTGGCTGTGGCGCAAGGTGAGAGGCGCTTATCCTTATGTGATTAGTTGCCCATATTCACATGGAATACAATTTGGGTAAACAATTATGCCACCATCTGTCAACCAAAGAGAGAATTGTGGTCAAGGATCCCAAGATAGAGGTCATTAAAAGCCTGAGAGTGGCGCTCCCATACTGTGTCTTCAATGTTGAAGAACACAACATCACCCAGATGGATGTCTGCATGGCTGGCGGGGTACACAGAGGCCTGGTGTCTGCATCCTTGGATGGCCTCAAGGGTAGTGGAGCTATCCTCCTTCTGGTGGCTCAAGAAAACCTGGTGAAGGGAATTTGAGCTATCCCAGGAGTCAATTAATTCACCACAGATGAGTCCATAATTGTAGCCATTGATGAAATCTGGTTTTTTCCAATAGTAGACAAAACCCTTGGCTGAAATAGCCAGAAATGCACCAATAAACGTCCACTTCTTGACCTTCTTCATTCCTTTTTTGGTGGCAGCTTTTCCTTGCTCATCAAACTTGTCAAAGGCAATGGAAAATTTTTAATAGGCAATGAACATGATGACATCAGAAAAACTTATCAGGCATCAGACCAGGGCAGACTCAATGTTGTAATCATATGGGGAATCCTCACTACCATCCCATTGGTTGCCGGCAACATTGGTCAGCACACTGACTTACGCCATCTTCCCATACATCCAGAGCTGCACCATGCACTTAGACACCCAAATGCTATGGTGCGCAAGCTGTTTCTGGACCTGGGTCAGGGGAAGCTTGGGGTCCCGCTACAAGAGATCAAGTATAATTGTGTATGCCTTGTTGATTTGGGACTTGGGGGCCTTCTTGGCTGTCCCAACCAGGTTCCCCCTGTTCATTAGATTGTTAAACTCCTGCATTTGATGGCTCAGGTAAATTGCAATTGGCTAGCAATCTGTTCCTAGGATAGACTCTTCAGGTTCAGTGCCACAATTTCCTGAAGAATTTGGCCAGTAATTATTCTGTGTTTGGGGTGCTGGGCCGCGGGAGCTGAAGCCTGATTGACTTTAGGGGAGAAGGTTGGCTGATGGAGGGAAATTGCTCCAAATCAAGGTTGCCATCCTGATTAGTTGGTTGACAGGCAGCTTGTGCGGGTGTTGCAACCAAGTTTCCAGACTCACCCGCTAATGTATCTTATGATACACAGGGGGTGCTCAATGAGTCACCCCTTGATGTGTCTAACAACATGAACCAATCTGATGGCAATATCAAACTGCATGCACTTCCTCCTAATTAGGAGCACTACCAATTTGACCTGCTGATCCCCACACAAGTTATTCCTTGGCTTTGAACCTTACATGGAACACACCACTATGCCACCCCCTTGTGGCCCTATGGCTTTCCCCATATGGTATATTAATTGCAATATTCTACAATAAGAATATCTTATTCTTATTATTCCTGTCCTTTCTATTGAACTGTTGTCTTCCCCAATCCAAATACTGAATCCTCATTGGTTCAGTTGCAACATGGGGGTGTGTATGAGAGCAGGGGAAGAGCTAGACACTAGGTGACTGCTGAACAAGTCAAAGCCATATGGGTTAGGGGTCAGGTACAGGTCAGCTTCCTTGTTACTTGCCTCAAAGGCTTGGGTGTAAACGGGTGCCTCCACTTCCTGAGCCTCACCTCCATTGAAGTTGGATTGGCTGCTGCTGGCTTATTTTCTGGTGCTGTCAAAAATGTTGCTAGTAAAAACCATTGTAAAACAAAACCTAGGTAAAAATCACTAAAAGTAGAAATTTAAAATTTTATGATTTATTTTTATTGTAATCTCAAGTCCATATTTGGAAAGTTCTCAAAACCATTATACACAAATCAGGAGCCATGAAAATGAATAAAATACCTCTGTTCTTAAATTGGATAGCTGTTGATTGGCAGTTAAACTGTTACTTTTCTATTTTAGGCTGCTCATACTACACATCTTGTGTGAGTTCATTTTGTTTGTGCTTGTGGAATCTTGCTTCTAGATTGCTCCAATTTTGTTTCTTTTTAGTCCTTCTGTTGGTGCCTTGTATATCCTGATTGGATTATAATATACTCCGGAATAGCATCTATCCATTTCACTTGTGTCAGTTCATTTTGTTTGTGGTTCAAACTACACTGCTTGATGTTTGATATAATTTTGTATAATGGGCTAGTGAAATTTTATTTTTTGTTTAACAGTTCATTTATTAACCAAAAATATTTAAATTCTTTGAATCCTGAATCTCGCGTGACTTGGATTTTGTTCAAATTGAAATCATTTTGTTTAAATCTGAGGTATTTTTGGTTGTTGACATAGCTTTTTAAACTACTGTACTTGGATCAGGTGATGCATTGGGGTCGATTATTCTATTTAACACTTGAAAGTAAATAAATTCAAATACAAAAGCCAATCATCTCTTACTTAAGCTGATATTTATTGGTGCAATCTAAACTGTGTTACTTTAATTTTTACAAGCTCTCTTTTATTTTATCAATTTGATTCCTAGCAAATAGTTTAAACATGCACTCATAGAAAGGTAGGTTAAACAATCTGGTACTCCCTTTTAATTTTAATCCAAAAATTCTGAAGTTGGATGGTTAATATAAAGGAAAGTGAGTCTGTCTGGATGTCTGTCTGTGATGATGCCTTGAGTGGGCTCAAGCTGTAAGGAATTTAACAAAATTGATTTTTCTATAATAATTAAATCAAAATTTGCTGGCCAAGCCAAAAACTTGCTTTGGCTCATCCTTACATGCATTCTGTCAGAAATCTGCAGACTGTGGTATTTTATCATCCACCAGATGATATCCTAAGTCTTCTAACATTAGGAAAGTACAGAGAACCTGTGACTTTGGCATAACCTGCAGTCTGGAATACTTTGTTTTATGCAGAAGTAGCAAGTCTGACTGGGCCCAAAGCCCAAAGGGTTTGAGGCAGTTCTTCCTACTTCTGGATACAGTTCATGGGTTGTCTCTATATTTTACTATAAATAATTATACTGTATGACAACAGTATCATCTTTTGCTCTACTAATAAGCCTAAGAGAGGATCATATTAAGGAAATAGGACTTGGGTCAATTGTCAAGTCAATACAGAATCATCAGTCTTTTATTCTAATGGACTGGCTTTAAGGCAGCCTGCCTGCCCGCATTTTATCCAAGTTAGCTCACAACACTAGGAAGAGACTGAAGTAGCATTAGGTCAACACGGCAGGAGGCCCAGCCTTTTCAGGGTGGATTTTGTGGAAGCTCACTTGACAACTTCCTTGGCTTACTGTGTTTTTTCTAGACACGCCGCACAGCTGAATCTCTTTTCAGCTGCCTGCCTGGGCCACTGTCCAGGGCTAGCCAGCCAATGGTTGGCTACTAGTTCACAAGATGATTATTACACTAATCAGAGCTACTCTAATACAAAAGGCTCAGGGCCTTTTATCTTAGAGTGTTTGTCCCAGTGGCCCAGTCCATGTTGGACTCTGCTAGACATAATGCAGATGACGGTTCTTATTATGGCCCTCTTATTCTAGGATACAATTTAAGTTTAGAATAGTAATTATTGTGAAGTGCATATTGAGGTGCTTGATGAAGGGAACTAATTAATGAGCAGTATTGCATGTTCCATTCATTAATTGTAATTCATGGATTTGTTAATGCCAGGATATGATTTGGTCATTGATTCATTAATCCTGCAGCCTGCGGCCCACATCATTCTGTTGAAACTATCCAAAGAGTGATTGACAGCTGGCCTGCAATAATTGGTTGAATCTGTTAATTGGTCAATATCCCAAAATCCTGACACATTCCCTTACATGCACCTTTGAAAGTATGGAAGTTGAATTTGGTAGAGTGTGACCTAAATTATATAGAGTGAGGATATAAGCCACTCAGAGTTTAATAAATTCTGATTTAAAAGCGTGATTTTTATTGGTGGCCAACTATTGTAACCATTTTTAAAGTTGTTTATCTACACAGATTACCCGACTCCAGTATGTGTGGATTAAATTGGAAGAAAAGAAACAGATTGTTAAGATACTTTGATATGATTGGATGTTTAACCTATGTTGAGGATTGAATTGCATGACAAAGAGAGAGCTTGGTCATTTTAAAACGATATGATTCAAATTGCAAATATAAACTTTTTAATTAAGAGATGATTGGTTTTTGCATTTGAATTTATTTACTTTCAAGTGAAAATAAAAATCCACCCCGATGCATCACCTGATCCAAGTAGATGCATAATGTTTCAGGGCTAAAGGATGAATCACCTGATATGAGTGATTCACATTGTTTCAGAGCTAAAAAGTGAATCACCTGATCTAAGTAAATCCGTATTGCTTCATAGTTAACCTTGCTTGCTATTTTATCATCCTAAAAGATGATGTTAGTGGGAAACTGGAAAGAATAATATTAAGACTGGTTAAAATAATTTCTATAATATTTAGAGTATCTAGATAAGTTTTCAGATAATTCTGATACTAATTGGTACTAAACATTATAGCACTAGCTACTCTAGATGCTCAGATATATATGAAGTACTGAAATCGAGCTCGCATCACGATCAAAGGCTCAGTCTGCATTTGATACATCTAAATTCACTTTAAATACACACTAAAAAACTAAAATCAATGCATCTATGTGAATACTAAGCTTATCTATATTCTCAATAGCTTATTTTAAAGCTACATATCAGCTCTGCATTATGTAGGGATTAGGAAAATCAAACAATAGTCACAAACCTTTATTATATTTACTAAACTTAGTAGTGATACTCCACTTATTTTGATTTATATTTTTAATTATACTTGGAATATGAAATTTTATTTTAAATAACTAAAAGTAAAATTGGCATCTTAAGAAAGCTCTGTTTGGATGATATTTTTAAATTGATTTTGTGTTAAATAGCCCAACCTAAATATCTAATAAAATATATTATTTTGGCATATTTGTTAGATAATACTGATTAATTAGGTTTGACTGACCCATCTTCCTTTACAGTGGCTATAGATCAAAATAGACAGGTGTCAGGAAATCCTGGTCTATTAGGATTGACTGATCCATATCCCTATCACTGAAGCTGTGAGTTGACATTAGACGGGACACAGCCAAAGTGACACAGCTATTCCAGAATACAGAGAAACTATAATAAGATTGATATAGTTTCCAAGTCAGAAGACACCTGAGACATTCCAGGTCTCAGGTCTTGGGCCAATCCAGAAGCTTCTATAATTAGATGCTAAGGATTCCGGATTCTAAATAGGGACGCAGACCCAACCCAGAGAATAAAACAGAGAATTACAACATCCTGTTTCACCGAGAAGTGAGACGGCAAAACACCCTCACACATTTTACATTATACTGAGCAAAAGGCAGGACCAGCTAAATGGATATCAACTTAGTTGGCCTCAACTAAGTCAAGGTATATCTAGGCTGAAGAAGGAGTACCATCAGTCAAGAATATTACCTCATCCCAAAACCTTATTCAGGTTTGGGATCCAACTCTGGGGGTGAAACTATTAGCTTGGGGATGATAGGCTAACTAGTAAGAGTTGTCCGCAGCTAAACGCCAGTTTGGCTGCTAGCTGTCAACTATAAAGGGTCCTTCCAAGATCACTTGGAAGGCAGTCAATTTAATACCCTTCAACAGCACTACTAGTACAAATAGTAGCGGTGTCAAAGTACAATAAGAGCAACTTTTTTTACTTGCAAATTCCTGCCAAACCACCACAGACAGTGTTGTGTCTCCAAAGGACCACAGGACTTCCACATCACTTGGATCAACCAAAATCAGGACACAGCCTGTTGCGCACACCATCCACACCAATAGAAGCACATCTGTCTTCATACAGATATCCCATCCCAACATGACTAACTCACCTAATAAAAATAATCTCTCTTCTTCTTTAAGATCCAGAAATCTTGACAGTGGTGCTCACTACAAAAACGAGCTTCCATTGGTGTCAAGTCAAGGCGCTGCCTTGCCACTGCTGACCCCCGGCTTTGATGATAAGTACATGGGGGATACATGGAGACCAGCAATACTGAGCAAGACTAATCCTTCTGCTTAGAACTGACTCCATATGAAGCACCCACACTTCCGCTGGAAATGATCCAGATTGATATTACAGAAACTGCCGTTGCTATGGGCCAACAACAATATAACATAGAGGAGGTACATGCCATTTTGAAGGCATTGCAACATGGTAGACGTAACCTCAATAATCCTCAGGGCGACGCCAAGTTTAATTTGTTCCAGATTGATGGTACTACCAACAACCTGAGTAATAATTTCCACAGATACCAGGATGTCAATTGCACCCAGCTGGGTCAGCTTCTCCAATTGGATCAGAGCAGGGTCCAGGAAGTGCTTGCATATTTTGTGCACCCAGCAATCAAACATCTCCAATGGCTGATTGCCAGGCAGGAGCTGAAGTTGAATGAGCTCAACTGCTTTTGCTCCAAGCTACAGTCAGCCAACCATAATTTGGTCAGTCAACTGAACGTCAGCTTCACAACTGTACAGACCGCTGTGGCAGACCTATGTGACTCCACCGCCTTTGCCCATGGTAGGGTAGACAAGATAGTCAACCAATTCAATAACCAGGTTAATCAGCTTGTGGGCGGTGTCCTGGATAATCAAGGCCTAAGCGCATAATGGGTTGCAGATGTAACAAACCATTGTGTAACACTGAGCTGCCATGTACAGACGTTGCCCAGCAACCAAGATCATATAGATCTTGTTACCCAACAGGAAGACTTGTGCCAGTCAATTAGAGACAACTATAACAAGCAGGACGCGTGTCACTCCGGGGTAGTCAACTATGTCAACAGGATTGCAGAAATGGTCAAAAAAATGAAGACCACTAGCTGTAGCCAACACACTGTTTGCAATGAACAGGAGGACCATCAGTGCTGCTTGGATCACGCGGAATACACCAAGGACCAGAAAATGCTATGGGACACAGTAAAAGATGCACAGAGTTTAGTGTCTGAGCTGTATGAAGACATAGCAGGGCTTTGCTGTGATCTTGCCGCCACTGAGTTCCAGACCAAGGAGCTGTTAAACCGCCAGGATATTTTAGCCAGTACAGTCTTGACAGCAGAGAACAACTACCTTTCTCTACTAGAGCGGGTACATAGAAACAAGACCTCACGTAAGGAATTTGAAGCTAACGTACTAGCCAGACTGGCTAAATAGGAAAGTTTAGCCTACTCAGAAAGTAGTACGTCTTCAGGCAGAAGAGTGTTGCCTGTCCCAGCATCAAGCCCAGAACATCAGAAAAACTCTTCTTCTCCTGACTTTTTTGACCTCTCTCCTGACAACATGAACAATGAATCATATGACACCCGCAGAGTTCCTAGAGGAGTAGCAGCCTTGCCACCCCTCACTCTCTTGTCAGTGCTGCATGCCAATAACACTCACACTACTAGAAAGGAAGATATGGAATTGAATGTCCCTGATAATAAGTTCAAACCGCTCAACCTGCCAAAGTTTGATAAAAATGGAAACATTCAAACTTTTATCCGCCTCTTTGAAATGTCCATGAGAGGTGTGAGTGATCACATGAAGGCAACCACCCTCATAAACACTCTGGATCCCACCTGCGTAGACGTCATCATGCCCCGCCTGCCACTAGACAATTGGACTTATGAAGATGCATGCCAGGCCGTTATTGAGGAATTTGGTAGTGAGACCAGATTGTAAGCTCAAAAGGCAGAGTTCAGTAACATCTCATTCAAAAAGTATGAGTCTGTGCAAGACTTTGCCAATTGCTTCTATCATGAAGCACAGGTTCTTTTAGGCACCAGGGTCCTTTCTGAGTTGGACTGCAGAATCACCATGGGACGTGCACTGCAACCATACCGGGAATTGGCCAATGTCATGTTCCCTGTTTTGGATCAATCCAGCTCAACCCAAAGGATCACCAGTTATTTGAGCCACCTTGGGGCCCAGTTTGGAGCTCCAAATAAAGGACAGAATAATTGCTTGTCTACCCCCACCAAGGACAAACCTCGCAAACCCAAGCCTGACAATGCCGCTTCCAACTCAAATGGTAAATCAGGAAGTGACTACAAGACCAAGGATCCACCAGGCTCTTGCCACAAGTGTGGTAAGAAAGGACACTGGGCCAGCTTTTGCAAGGGGGAAGGGCGTGAGTCCTTAGTAAATGTGGTGGTCAACCAAAAACAGGATGACCAGGGAAAAGCCAAGGCAGGCCAGTAGAGGAATATACTGAGTCCGCCACTTCCCCAATTCCAAAAGAACCAGACTGCCAGTCTCCAGAGATAGCTGAGTCCAATACAGCCTCTCCTGAGACAAGAGCCCAAGAAGCATCAATATTAGATCTGCCCTTGATCAGTCTGATGTCCCACTTTGCCCCCAAACAGGAGTTCAAAGAGGATCCTCTACACATGCTTGTGTCAGAAAACCTTTACGCTATTCCTGCTAGAGGTAGGGGACGCCCAAGGAAGGTTGCACCAAACACTGTAGAGACAGTTTCCAAACCGTACACAGCTCAAGTACAAGAAGCTTGCCTTGCTTCCAAACCCAGTGTAGCCAGTGACCTACCTTCCTTGAAGGGAGTCCAATTCTTCCTTCCCATTGAGACCAACTTACCCAAGATTGGTCAAAGTCTCAAACAGTACTTTGATACTCTGGCACCCTTGGGTGTACACGTATTAAACTTAAACTCTGAACTTTGCTCTGAATGTACATACGCAGATATCTCTGTTAATAAAGTCAAGGTGAGCGCCATAATAGATAGTGGCACCCCTATTAATATTGTGTCCACCTGCCTTGTCAGGAAGCTAGGTATTGCTCCTGACATTGCATACACCAGAGTATATTTTACTGCTGGTAAACACACCACCATGTCTGAAGGAGCTTACAGCGCTATACCAATGTGCTTTGATTCCATTGCTGTGTCCTCTCCTGGTGTGGTCCTGCCCAGCAAAAATTATTACATGCTCATTGGTACTGCATTTCTACGTAAATATGGGGTCAGATTGGACATGAAGGACAATACTCTGACAATCCTTTGCCAGATCATCCCACTGTATTACACGCAGGACACAAAACCACCAGCTAAGGTAAAACCTAGAATCAATCTGGCATACAAGGACAGTGTGGTGGCAGTTTCCTACACCTGTATGGGAAAAAAGGGAAAGTGGCTGCCAATCCAGATCAAGGAGCACAAAGGAATTCTGCTCCGCTCAAGATCAACTCTTACATTTGGATCTGGCCAACAGCAGGTTGTCAACACGGGTTTAACCTTAGACATCCCGCAGGATTATATGGTGAAGTTCATCAGCCCTGGGGACGTTCAAGATTTGAACCATGTATTGCTCCTGAGATAATCATTCCCGGCTATGGCAAAATTCATGTTCTACTGGCCAATCTTCAAGGGCATGACATCCACATCAAGAAGAACAGATTGTAGGATTTGTTCATCTTCTACTAGTCAAAGAACTGGAAAGCTTTGAGTGTATTGAAGACATGTCAGAAATGAGTCTCCCTGACCAAGTTGAAGCTGCCGCATATGTAACCACCCCATTGGCTGATCTATCTTCTCTCAATGACACTGAACAGGAACAAGCCAGTGCACTTTTCAAAAAAGATTGTTGCATATTTGCGGAAGACAACTTTGACCTCAGGTGCGCCAATGAGGTCACTCATCACATTGACACGGGGGATAACAAACCTGTCCGCCTTCAACCAATTTGACGCTTAAAGGCCAGTGAAGAAACTGTGAGCAAGGAAATCCAGCAACTTCTAGACAGAGATATGTTGATCCCATACAAGAGTCCCTGGGCGTCACCCATCCTGATAATAAAAAAGAAGGATGGGAGTAATTGAGTAGTGATAGACTACAGACACCTGAACTTGATAACCAAAAAGGACTTGTACCCGCTGCCTAGGATTGACAACACACTGGATTGACTTGGAGGGGCCAAGTACTTCTCAGCCATGGACCTCATATTGGGGTACTGGCAAATCAAGATTCCACCCAAGGAACAAGAGAATTGCGCCATAATTACCTCCCAGGGCCTTTTCCAGCCAACCCAAATGCTGCAAGGGTTGTGCAATGCGCCTGCAACCTTTCAGCAGGCCATGGACACTATACTGGGTGATCTCAAGCTCTCCTGAGTTCTAGTCTACCTGGACAATATCAATGTGTTCTCAAAAACCTTCACTGAACACCTTGAGCATTTGGAAGCTGTATTCAAAAGATTAGCAGATGCCAATTTGAATATCAAACCCCAAAAATGTCAATTCTTCAAGGATCAGTTAGAATACCTTGGATTTGTGGTGGATGCTGCAGGACTCTGCTCTCAGCCAGCTAAAGTGGAGGCAATCACCAAGATGAAGCAGCCAGAAAGCAAACACAATATCCAGGTCTTCTTGGGGATGGTAGGCTACTACTGTTGCTTTATCCCCAAATTTGACTGTACTGGCAAACCTCTGTTTCATCTACTGAAGAACAGGGTCCCTTTCCTATGGACAAAAGCCTGCCAAGACGCTTTTGACGCCCTCCGCACTAGCCTGTCCTCCAGTTCAGTGTTGATGTATCTGGATTTCAGCAAATCTTTTGTCGTACATACAGATGCCTCTTTATCTGCCTTAGGAGCTGTCCTTTCCCAGTTGGACGACACAGGGGCGGAACACCCAGTGGCCTATGCTAGCCGCTCCCTGAATGTACATGAGCAAAACTACACGGTCACAGAAAGGAATTGTCTTGCTGTAATATACGCCAACAAGAAATTTAGAGTATACTTGCACAGGGTACACTTCACTGTGGTCACTGATCACGCCAGCCTCAGTTGGCTGCAAAATCTTTGGGAGCCAGAAAGACGCCTTACCCAATGGGCATTAAAACTCCAGGCTTTTGATTACAATATAGTCCACTGTCCTAGTGCCAACCACCAGAACACAGACTGTTTGTCAAGACTTCCCACGGTTGCTATAGTAGCAACTCAGGCCAACCCGTTATACAAAAAGATGCTCACCAACAAGTTCAAGGACAAACCAGAAGAAGTACAGGTCATCCTCTGTGAGCTCTGCAAAGACTGTAAGGTGGAGAACCAAAAACTGTATAAGTACCATGATGGTACCAAATACATCTTTCCCAGACCTTCAGAGCACCCAGATCTGATAATGGCCGCCCACAAGACAGTGGGTCATGGTGGCGTAAGAAAGACAGTCCATCAGCTTCAACAACATTACTACTGGGAGTCACTCCTCTTCAACGTGAAGGAAACCCTGACCTACTGTACAGAATGTCAGCACAAGAAATCCTTCACTGGTAAGCATCAATACAAAGCAGTAGAGTCCAAGTTTGCTTGGCATACTGTTAGCATAGACGTGGTTGGGCTTTTGTCAATGTGTGTTGGTTGTTTGCGCTACATTATTGTGGCAATTGACCATCTCACAAAATGGGTGGAAGCCAGAGCGCTGCAGCACGTCAGCACCAAAAAGACAGCCAGGTTTTCATTGGAACAAATTATCCATTGACATGGCTGCCCCCAGTTTGTTCTTACCAACAACGGAACAAACTTCACTGCTCACATAATTCCAAAATTAAATGAGCTCATGGGTGTGAGGGGAGTGCTCTCTACACCCTACCATCCAGAATCAAATGGGATGGTTGAGAGAGCTAATGGCACTTTAGTCAACATTCTGCAAAAGCTGACAGACTCCCAAACTTTGGAGTGGTATCTTTTCCTGCCTGCTGTTGTGTTTGCATACAACATCTCAATTCACAGTACGGCTGGCTTCTCCCTGTTTCAATTGACATATGGACGTCATCCAGCACTCCCGCCAATTCTGTTTTCAGCCATGGGGGATCCGGGTAACATAACATATCAACAATATATGTCTAGGTTAGCCAACACGCTCATCAAGCTTCAAGCTGAAGCTTTCACTGAAACCTCTCTCATCAGGAACAAAGAACGCAAGACTGACAACAAGAATTGACACGCCTTAGCTGAATTTAAAATTGTCACTTAGGTTTCATACCACAACAGAGTTGTGGGACGGGCTCATAAGCTTGACAGCATCTGGAAAGGGCCTTTTGAAATCATTGAGAAAACCTCTCCAGATGCTTACACAATCAAGGATCTGGCCAATGGAAGACTCATCAACAGAGTCCACGCCAGGTTCCTCAAGCCATATTTTTCCATAATAAACATTGGCTCACAATAAAGTTTACTAAATAAATTCTAAAGAAAAAAATCATAATAGGAAGCAGGCTTTATTTAAAACAACTAAGGGTCATCCTCCTGATATTCAGGATCTTTTTTGTCCCCTTTGGAACCAGCTACTTGGGTGCTTCTTCTCTGGGACCTTTGCACCACCTGCCTCAGACTCCAGAGGCTCACGAAAGGAAACTTCCTCCCCTCAGCAAACCAGAAAGTAGTGGCCTGCAGCCAGAGTCTACGCTCACTGGGGATTACCTGCACGAAGCCAACAAAAGGAATCAGGATCTCCCCAGAGATGGCATTGTCCCGCCAGAGTCCAGCGTCCAAAGGGAAAGCGCAGGATAAGACCACACAGTCCAACATGAAGTTGGATATATACCAATAACAGCACAGCAACGGCGCCTTAAGAGAGTCCAGCTTGTTACAAACCTTCTCCCATTGCGCCACCATATTGTCAGCGTTGCCCATTGACAGGCTAAGATCAGGGGTAAGTATTATGTCCCCACATAACACCATCCCACAAACCGCCTGCTGTTTGGCGCCACTATCAATGTTGGTGTACACGCTCTGGACCACATGACAGATACAGCTGTCCCGTGCATCTGAGTTGTCTACACCCAGTGACAAGTACAACGTCAGAAACCCCTCCAAAGCGCCAAACCAAGAAGAAAAAACCCGCAAGCCAAAGTCCAGCACATAACTTTGACAGGCCTTGCTTGCCCTGCCTGCGTCACCAGTATCCACCAGGAGCTCTGCTAACTGCTCACCTAACCACCCCGCCAAGTCCTTGTCCTCCACGCTATGGAAGCCCTCACTAGAATGGTTGATGCACCGCTTAAGGTCATGGCGCGGCCGCTGAGCCATTATCACAAACAGGAATTGAGGAATTATATCCATTCCCACATAAAGCTGGGAAATGGAAAAACCCTTGTCACCTAATTGAAGCAAGGGCACAGAATTAAAGTCAGGCAGATTAGCGTCCATTGAGCAATAAGTAAAGGCTCCTGAGTGAGGGTCCATGACCAAAGGCTTCCTCTCCAAATTCCAAGGGCAGGTGCGCGCTGAACTAGCCTGAGGCTCAGCAAGGCGCTTTTTGCCACCAACAGAAGACTGCCCTGCAGAATCATCCTCCACTGGGATTTTGTCACTATTCTTGCCTGGTACCAAACTCTCTAAACCAGACCAGAGTGAACCAGTGTCTGTTTGCCAGAGCCCACAAAGCAACGCCACCTTGGCCTCCTTAGACAGCCCACAGAAATGGTGATGGTCCTCCTCTGACATCTGCGCCACCATTTGGTGGGCATTGGTCTTGTTGCTAATACTGGAGTAATTGGAGTTATTGCTCATATTCCGGGCTAAAGAAGTTCTTCAAAGGTTATATAGCTCAGTCAAGTGGGAGGAAATGTCAGGAAATCCTGATCTATTAGGATTGACAGATCCATATCCCTATAACTGAAGCTATGGGTTGACATTAGACAGGACACAGCCAAAGTGACACAGCTATTCCAGAATACGGAGAAACTATAATAAGATTGATATAGTTTCCAAGTCAGAAGACACCTGAGACATTCCGGGTCTCAGGTTACGGGCCAATCCAGAAGCTTCTATAATTAGATGCTAAGGATTCCAGATTCCAAATAGGGATGCAGACCTGACCCAGAGAATAAAACAGAGAATTATAACATCCTGTTTCACCAAGAAGTGAGACGGCAAACTGCCCTTGCGCATTTTACATTATGCCAAGCAAAAGGCAGGACCGGCTAAATGGATGTCAACTTAGTTGGCCTCAACTAAGTCAAGGTATATCTAGGCTGAAGAAGGAGTACCATCAGTCAAGAATATTACCTCATCCCAAAACCTTATTCAGGTTTGGGATCCAACTCTGGGGGTGAAACTATTAGCTTGGGGATGATAGGCTAACTAGTAAGAGTTGTCCGCAGCTAAACGCCAGTTTGGCTGCTAGCTGTCAACTATAAAGGGTCCTTCCAAGATCACTTGGAAGGCAGACAATTTAATACCCTTCAACATCACTACTAGTACAAATAGTAGCGGTGTCAAAGTACAATAAGAGCAACTTTTTTTACTTGCAAATTCCTGCCAAACCACCACAGACAGTGTTGCATCTCCAAAGGACCACAGGACTTCCACATCACTTGGATCAACCAACATCAGGACACAGCCTGTTGCGCACACCATCCACACCAATAGAAGCACATCTGTCTTCATACAGATATCTCATCCCAACATGACTAACTCACCTAATAAAATAATCTCTCTTCTTCTTCAAGATCCAGAAATCTTAACAACAGGGCCCATCAGATTAAAAACTTATATTCTGGATTTAAAATCAATGTGCCATAAGATTGATCAAATATTTAGTGGTATGCAAAAAACTAAAATCTAAAAATAAGATCCTCCTATTCAAGAGATACCTGAGACATTCTAAATCAACAATTATTGGCTGGGTAATGTGTCTACAGAATTAGAATATCAAGTGAAACCATTTGGGAATAATTTTGTGGATGCACCACTGCCAGACTAAAATTGGCTCAAAGAAATACACAATTGACAGACAGGAGACTGACCAATCAATAGTTAATTCACCAAGAAATTGGACAGAGCACTACCTGTCCAACAATACATTTTCCCTAAGTGCAGAACAGGATCCACCAATGAGAATCATCAAACTAGGCTCTTGTCCATAACAGAATAACTACTCTGAATAGGGTAAATCTAGTATTAAAGTATTACTGTCATTCCAAACCATCATTAAGGGTTGAAATAATAACTCTGGTGATCTAAGCTAGTAGCTTGGGGATGATAGGCTAACTAGTAAAACTAAATAATCAATCAGACTTCAGTTGGCCATAGGATAATCATCTATAAAAATACCATCCAAGTGATCTTGGAAGGTGGTCATTTCTCACCAATCACATTACTGGAAATCATTTTAAAGTAGTGTTGTCAGGAATTCTGAGTGATATTTTAGGGTGAACCATCATTCATCTTGTTCATAGTCTGTCAATGCCCAAGCAACACTTCATCATCATAGCTTATAAGAGTACTGACATAATCTAACTGATAGATTCAGGTAATTGGAATATGGCCATTACTTCAAAGCCTGATATATTTATGTGCACAGATGATATAATTGGTTGATGTCAAGCTTAACAGATTGAGGGTTTGGAAACATGACTGATTATTCACATGGGACATGTCACTGTCAAACCTTATTGCGGCTGAGAAGGATTCCTGAAAGTCATCCTTATACAGAAAGTCAAACAAAAACCAAATGCAGGATTCAAGTTCCCATTTGAATGAATAACTGATTACTCCAAGTGCACAAACATTGTAAAAATGCTGCTGGGACCCTATTTAACATACATGAGCTCCTCTAATCAATTATTATCTCATACCAACATGACATGTATGCCTAACTCTGGGGGTTGTGATTGGGAGTCTGGGGAACACTGGACTGGTCAATAAGAGTTTGAAGTGCCAGATGTTAATTCTAACAAGAGGTCTTATACAACTCATATAAGGTGCTCTCCTAATTAGAAATCAGGCAGGATAAACTTAGTGTAATAGAGATAATTATCCTCTTTGCTGTATATCACTACTAAGCCAGTTACTAGTCAGAAGTATCTGAGTATTGGGAAAAGCCTTGTCAATACTCACAGTAAAAGAAGTTATCTCCCCTGGGTTGGGCAACAAGACGCCTGTCCTCTGTACTGTAAATTCAGAACCTGAACATAAAAATGCAGGATTGTCAAATCATTGGTCCAAATGTCAAATCACTTTTGCGGGATAGCCTTTTTTAATTAAATTGAATTCTTTGTTTTTTATTTGAATAACAAAAAAGCAGAAACTCATAGACACTTTGCAAAGTTCAAGTTGAACTGCATATTTTCAATGTACAAAATGAATTAACTGGAATCAGATTTGAAGCGTTCAAATCTATCAACCATTTTCATTAAGTTTACTATGTTTTTGAAATTGCAGGACTTTTAAATCCAAGAACCAAATTTCAAATCACTTTTGAATGCCACTAGTAAACCTAAATAATAATTGCAGGAACTAGAATCCAAATTAAGTGTAGAGTAATGTCACATCTTCAATTACTCCCTCTTGGGGAATTAACACCCCAAGCAGATCACCAAATGGCTCACCAAATGGTTCACTGGCCAGCCAGTAAACTGGTGGCACCATTATCAGTCAAGCCATCTATGGCAAGGATCTCCTAATCCAGATCCTAAATGGAACAAAACTTGAGTAAGCCTCGTGACCCAAGAGGAACATCACTTAGATAAGCCCCATGGCCCCCATGACGTACATGGACGGCATGAGGCTTGTCATAATACTATATATTATTACATGTTCATATCCAATAAAGTATCATTCTCTTCTTAAATCTTCCCCTTTTCCTGTTTATTATACTTCCCAGAAGTATAAACTTGACAGTGATAGCACAGGTAGGTTATTCATACCTACCCAACTCAAAGGAAAAATTTCTCCTTAGAAAAAGACCCAAGCAATGGTACTCCCTAACAGCTGGAGAGACTACAAAGAAGGACAAGACTTTCCTGCAGGTTTTGTTATCTACAACAACGTCCTTGTACCCATTAAACAATACAACACTCTCAAAGCCCAAAGACTGTTACCCACAACCCCAATCCCAACAGCACCACAGCAGCCTGAAATACCCAATATCATATTCCAGCGCCTGCGTACATCTGAAATTGGCGCCTTTGCAGGACTACACCAGGAAAACGCCTCTCTTTGGATCAAAAATACACAAAGAAAATTCAAGCAAGTGGAATACCCCCAAAGACTCTGGGTCAGTGAAATTGCCCTCCATATTATAGGAACCGCCTCATGTTTTTTAAGTGAATGGATAGCCTAACACCCTGACCAAAAGGGAGACTGGGAACTATTCAAGAGCGCATTCCTTGAAAAATTCTCCATGAAGGATTCTGACTTAGTAATCATGAAAGTACTTTGAACCTTTAAAATGACAGGAACAATCAAGGATTACATTGCAGCGTATGAAGACTTACATGACCAAGCTCCCAACACCATTAACTTTGACAAGCCCAGATCACAATTGGACTTCTCTAATGGCCTCCCCACGCACATCAGACGTCAGTTTGACATGACCTGCTGCAAGAACCTTGAAGACATTTTCTTGGAAGGAAAACACGCAGCCCAAAAATCTGACAATCTACTCACAACCAACAAGCGCAAAGAAATTCCTTCAGCCAAGAAGGATCCTTGACCCAATAAGCAAAACAACCAATCCAACAACACCCATCCTTGAACTGGGAATTGAACTTCACAAGCCAACCAGGCAAGCACCAAAGATACCAACAAGGAGGGAAAATCTCAGGGAAGTGCTTAGGCAAGCCGCCCTCCCCCAAACCTACAAGACTTGTACAGGGACCAAGACGTGGATTCAATCACCATGATCCTAGTACCCTACAGTGACCCTCTATTGTTTGCCGCCCAAACTGGAAATAAACTCCTCACTTATCCTTTCTGTTTTTGAAGATATCAGGGCACCACACTATTTGACACTGGAGCAGACCAATCCCTAGTCAACAAGAAATTCACCAACCTCATGAGATTACCAGCCACTTGAAGCAATATCAGGATAGTTATCATGACGGACAACAGAAGCACACCAGTCACATAAGAGGCAAAACCTTTCCACACCCAAATCAGAGACGTACAAACCACACTCAGCGGCCCAATCATACCAATCCCCAAGTATGACATTATACTTGGCCTAGATTGGATGAGAAAGACTAAACCTCACATTGACTGGAACAGTGCTACCCTCATCATACAACAAGGAGAAGTACACCAACATGTTTATCCAACTCACCTTGACACACTTATGAGGGACCATGTATTTTTGAAAATCATAGAAACAGAAAAGGAAGTCAACCCTAGAAAAATTGATTAGAATACCTGCACATACAAGGTTGTCCACTTTAAGAATACAGAGACTCGACATGAAAAGAACCCCATACAAGACCAGCTAGTTAACAAAACCTCACTTTTTTCCAAGAAACACTTCCAGGACTACCTCCTGACTGCAGCATATAACACAAAATTGACCTCAAAGGTAGTTTACCCAAAGCATGACCTATCTATTGCCTCACACCACAAGAAGAAGATGCCCTGAAAGCCTACCTTGATAAAGCACTCAAGAAAGTACTCATTCAACCATCAAAGTCACCTTTTGGTGCTACTGTCTTCTTTTTGGTAAAGAAAGATGGAGGACTCTGCCTGATCACCAACTACAGAGCGCTCAAAAAGGTCACAATTAAGAACAGGTATCCCCTGCCCCTAATTGACAACCTTTTTGAAGCCCTGGGGGGTCATAAATCTTCACAAAAATTGATTTGACAGCAGGCTATCATCAAATCCACGTAAAACCAGAATATATCCCAAAGACTGCATTTCAAACAAAGTATGGATCCTTTGAATATGTTGTTCTCAATTTTGGTATGACAAACGCTCCCAGAACCTGTGACCTTCATGAACAAATTTTTTAAAGAACACATCAGAAAATGAGCAATCATCTGCCTGGACAACATCACCATTTATAGCCCCAACCTGTAGGAACACTGTAAAGATGTCCACCTGGTCCTCTGTACCCCTGAAGAAAACAAACCTGTTGCCAACCTGTCAAAGTATGAATTCTTCTCAACAGAGCTCCCATTCCTTGGTCACATTATCAGTAAGGACAGAATCAAACCAGATCCAGAAAAGATAAATGCCATAACTGATAAGCCAGATCCAAGGAACAAAAGTGAACTCTGTACCTTTCTAGGCATGGTAGCCTATGTAAGAAGGTTTATCCCTGATTGGGGTGCCCTAACAGCCCCCCTGTCTGCCATCAGGGGCAAAACAACTAAGTTTGTCTGGACACTGCTACGTGATCAACACTTCTGCCAACTGAAGGAACACATGGTCACTGTCCCTATCCTCCAATATCCAAATTGTGAGGGAATCTATGAACTAGAAACCAATGCTTCTAACTATGCCATAGGGGTTTACTATGTATCCAAAAAGCAGAAAATGACTTCCTCCCTGTGGCATATGAGTCAAGGAAGTTATCTGACGGCAAACAAAGATACCCCATACATGACAAGGAGTTAGTAGCCATCATACATTGCCTCATGAAGTGAAAATGCTATCTGGAAGGAGCCCAAACATTTAAAGTACTCACTGACCACAAGTTGTTGATATTCTTCAAAACACAAAAACACTTGTCAAGGAGACAAGCCAAGTGGATGAGTCTCATACAGAGATACCCCATGCAAATAAAATATAAGCCAGGCAAGGAAATGCTTACTACAGATGCCCTGTCAAGGCTGTGGTGAAACCCATCACCAGTCATTTGCTCTAATCCTGATTGTCTTTGGGTACTTCCTGATTGCATTAGATCCTGATTGCCTTTCTAATAAAGTAGTCATTCTGGATGCTTAAGGCATCAATTAGCTGCTGGATCACCTTACAAGACCAACTAGCTTCCAGATTTTCCACAAGCACTGACTTGGTTCTGTATTAGAAGTCTAACCAATTAGGTGTTAAATCTATCAACCAACTTAGTTCACTGACTGTGGTTATTGATTGACTTCACCACTCTTGAGTCTTTGGCAACCCCCTTGTGCCACTGGGGCTGTTCACATCTTCCCGTGATTGCTGTGTTGATCCCCATCTGTTCAACATTCATTTCCCTCTTTCTCAATCCCCATGCAATGACCAACTTGCCTTGAAATATCAAGTAAGTTGTAGTATATAAACCCCTCTCCTTTTCTCAATAAAGATATACATTTTACACCCCCCTTACATTAGCTACACCATTGAATATTTCTTTGAGTGTATAATCTGAGGATCATAAAGGTTAGTCTTCTCTTACCAACTACAGCGCCAATTAGCCCAGCTAGAAGTTGCTTATTGAGGATTTGCTTTAGAGTAGTTGCTATAGCCACTACTCCAAACCCTTTGTTGTTCTCCTGGTCCAATCACTTCTGTACTACCAAATACCTGTCTGGTTTCTGGCTGGTACAGTACCTAGAAATTGACCAACACCTAGATCTGTCTCCTGATCTCATTGTATAATTCCTAGTCCATCTACTGATTGACAGACTAGCCTCACTTATTGTAGTAAGAGTACCACAAAGGCTATACAGCAAACATGTCCTCTGCGCTGATAGTGACCCCAACTGGCCTATGTTAATCATGGGGAATCTTCAGGAAGGGTTCCCACCTGGCACACCAATGAACATCCAAGAGAAGGTCCTTAATAATAAACACCTGTTCAAAAACGTATATGGCACACTACACCAAATACTTCTAAATGGCGACACTGTACCCTACGTCCCATCAACTCAAAAGATTGACACAATCCTCCCATATCACAGAGACCTTGGACACACCCGCAGTAGAAACTTGCATGAATACCTCAAGACATGCTACTGGTGGCCCAGCATTCTAGATGATATCAAAGAGGTACTGGAACAATGCAAAGTCTGTGAGAATTACGCCTGAACCAAGGCACTGCCCAAGTCAGTAGTACCTGTATCCATCACATAATCCTTCAAGGTATGGTCACTGAATATTGTGGGAACCATGCCTGGCAAAAACAAGGGCAAGAAATACATCATCATAGATATTGACTATGCAACCTGATGGCCTGTGGCGCAAGCCACTAAAGAACACAAGGGCAACAATGTGAGACAATTCATTGGTAAAGAAATCATAGCCAAACTTGGCAAACCTGACATCCTAATCACAGATGGAGGCACCAAACTTAAGGCCAATGACACCAATATCTATATTGCTAATAATGGGATAAAACACATCACAGCTAGCCCATATCACCCTCAAGCAAATGGAAAAGTAGAACAACTAAACAGCATGCTTGTAGAAGCCCTCAGTAAGTTATCTGCTAACAATCCAAAGGCCTGGGCTGACATGCTCCCAACCACGCTCATGGTCTAGAGAACAAGAGTTAACCTCAATACAGAAAAAGCCCTTATGAACTTGTCTATGGACAAAAGCTCACTCTTGTTAGTACATCTGCAGGACCACAATTACCTCTGCTCAAAAGAGTACCAGATGGCAGTGCCCCTAACATACAACACGCTAGAAAAGACCAAGAGGAAATGGAACGCCAAAGGGTGGAAAGGGAAAAAATCCTATTACAATAAGAGAGATTCCAAGTCGGGGACAAAATCTGGGTTGTCAATCACAATCAACACAAATTGGACCCAGGATTGTGTGGACCAGGCATTGTCATGGAAGTCAAGCCCAATAACACCTACTTTATCAAAGAAATTGGAGCTCAGACTGAACTAAAACATATGCACCAAAAAACTGCCTCTGCCTGTGCAAAGCAAGAACAGCTCAACAAAACTCCAGGCTCACTGTTCCCAACGCCAAACTGGATCAATATCAAGCACACATCCCTGACACTCTTAAGAAAATCCCCAAGGCTCTGCCTTCCAGCACCCCAGAGGGAGATGTTGCAACATCTTTGATTAATCCCTCTTGGGGAATTAACACCCTAAGCAGATCACCAAATGGTTCACTGGCCAGCCAGTAAACTGGTGGCACCATTATCAGTCAAGCCATCTATGGCAAGGATCTCCTAATCCAGATCCTAAATGGAACAAAACTTGAGTAAGCCTTGTGACCCAAGAGGAACATCACTTAGATAAGCCCCATGACCCCCATGACGTACATGGACGGCATGTGGCTTGTCATAATACTATATATTATTACATATTCATATCCAATAAAGTATCATTCTCTTCTTAAATCTTCCCCTTTTTCTGTTTATTATACTTCCCAGAAGTATAAACTTGACAGTAAGCATACTAGGAAACACCAACCCAAATAAAGAAGCTCCACTATGACCAAAATCAAATGAAAAATCCAATCTCAACAACCATGTTTAGATATAAAAATCAATTAAACTTTAAAATTATCCAACCCTAGAAAGGATAAAATATTATAAACTTCAAAACACAGATATAGAAATTCTGTTACTATTCAAGGCTGAATCAAGAGAAAACATTTACTCACAGCTAAACCTAAAATCTAAATAAATACATATTAATCTAAAATATATTTTTTATTTTATTTTATTTTTATGGGCAGACAATCCCATTACCAACCAGCTCCTGCACCAGCCCACAGGGCAGCCTGTCTACAAGGGCATCCCAGAGGGTCCAAGAATAGACCAAGAACACAACCCAAGGGGAGTAATGCCAACACACAGGCCTCCCAAGGCGTCATTGCCAGTCAACCACCTCCTACATCCCAAACCAGAATAACCAGCCTGAATCCTAGACAAAAGCCATGTGACCATACTACAGTCACATTGGGCTGTGGTTTCACAAAGAGGTTGAATTGTGATGAACTTCATAGGTTGAAATTCAAAACAATAGGATTGGCCTTGGAGAGATTTTACAGCGTAGTAATGGATTACCCAGGAATTAATTAGGCTGTCCTAATAGGGGCCAAAATGAATAATCTGAAAAATTCAGATTATGAGACTGAGTGTCTCAAACCGTCTAATTAACCATGGAGATTAATTAATTGATACCCTGGAATATGATTGATGAGGATTTAATCATAGGGCCAAAATGAACTTGACTGTGTCAAGTAAAGACTTGTTGTCTTCAAAGGGATTAATTAACTGGGAAGCTTAATTAATATATGCTGGGAATATAATTAATGAGGATTTAATTATATTGTTTAACAGCCTTGACTATGTCAAGAAGTTTGGTTAATGTTAGCCAAAAGTAAACCCCCAAATTGTGGTTTAAAAGCGCCAGTTTGGAAAATTAATTAGGTTAGAAGCACCACCACGCCGCCTAATTGATTTGTAAAGCGCCACCCAGTGAATGTTTCAGGCGCTGGGGCGCCGCCTGGGAAAGTTCCTGGGCGCTGCAGTGGTGCCTGGTTCAAGTTTTGAAGTGTTTTAATGGGGTTTAAGGCAAAAACCATTAAATGTAAAAATAACTAAATATAGACAATGGTGTCTATACATTCAGGATTGATCAGCTGGTTCCCAGTTGGAACAAGGATAGTTTGTGTTCAGTATTACTTATTTTCCACAGGTTTTTGGCGCCAGAAGTCTGGAATGCTTCAAGCCAAAGAGATACATTTCCACAGAAAAAATCCGGTGATTCTGGAATGTATTAGGGCACATTCTTATAGGTTAAGAGTGTGAAGATCTTTTTGGTAAAGATCTGGATTGGATGACGCCGTTATGTCATAAATCATGTGATAGGAATCCAGGTGTGATTCCTGAACCGGAGGGGTTTTCAGCTGAATGTACCCCAATTGGTATACAATGGAAACATGATAATAATTAATAAAGAAATGATACTTATGTGTGACAATGGTTGCTTTCCCCTCAATATTTTTATGCTTTGTGTTTTTGGCTTTTAACTGAAATAAGACTACCATGGAATGAAAGAAATAGTCTGCAGCTAAGATTATGGGGAGCAAAAAACGTGGAAGTGATTACCAGATGGCAACAAGCTTAACGCCAAGATTGCTTGCCCGGAATCCAAGCTCATCAAAGCTTACATAAAAGATTTCCTGTCAAACTGTAAAAGAGTCAGACAGGGATAATGAAAAAGAAAGCATGAATTTCTTGGATCTGTCAAAAGCCACTCTCAAGGCCTGCAAACAAAGTCTCCCATACCAAGGTCACCAGGAATAATGAGGTTACTTACACCTCCACTGTATACCCAGCTGTCACCTGGTCCCGCACTCTGGATCCAAGAGTTGCCACTTCTGTCCCCCGTGTTTTTGATACATCATATGAGCCATTGGCCACCACAATTGAGCTATATGAGCCTGTGATCTTTTCCACCATTGATGGCGCCACTGCACACAAGAGTGGTCTCACCTTCTACACAAAGGTCCCCGTCCCCTGTGTTAATCCTGATAGCCAGAATGCTGCAGTACCTACCAAGGGCCGGTGTTGGTTGACAAATAGTGAGCTTGAAGATCTCATTGACTGCTTGAACAGGGGAATGGCAGTTCAGGATATTGAATCCCAATTTGGTGTCATAGCCAGATATATTGGCAAAATCAACAAAAAATACAGCAGCACCGGTTGAATTGCCAAATCTGTCAAGGCTAAGCAGCAGCCAAAACTACTTCAACCTGTGCACATCAATGCAATCAAGAAGTGGGTTACCAAGGATTGCCACCTGGACTCACTTACTATCCAATCAATGCTGGCCATAGAGTTTAAGCTTTCCATTTCCAAAACCCTTGTCTGCAAAACAATAGTTGATTTGGGCTTCTCCTGGAAAGTATTGGGAATTTCTCCATACAACTAAAACAGCAATAATACCATCAAGGATTGACACATTTATGCCAAGAGCTATATGGCTCTAAAGGATACTGGGAATGTCCAGTTCTTCTATATAAATGAATCATTGTTTTCCTTCTCACTCAGGTCTAGGCATGGGTGGGTTAAGAAGGGGTCCAAGGATGGTGTAGAACATCATGTAGCTGTCTGTTCCCAAACATATTCCATTGTTGCGCTTCTTGGGCCCTTGTGGGTTGGACCAATATCAAATGATTAAGGGCTTCAATAACAGCAGGAAACTCCTCAATTTTCTCTGAACTGTCAAGTAGTACCTTGGGATTAATTATTGAAGTACAACTAACATTGTTGTGCTTATAAATGTCAGGATCCACAAAGCGGATCTTGTTGTTTCTGAGTTCCCACCCATTGATAAAAATAGTCATTTCTCCAGCCACTGCCATGCTGATTGTCTAATTAGATTCCTCTTTCTCCAGCCATATTCTCCATTTCTGAATCAAATTGAGGAGGTGTTTGGTTGGATCAAAATAAGGGAAAGAAAGGCCTCCCTCAGGAAACTGAAGATCTCTTCAAAATTCTTCAGGTCTGTCAATTTGAGATGCCACCTGATGTGGTGGTGGCTTTTTACAAGCACTCTGAATCCTTCCTCCCCAAAGCCCTTAACTCCAAGCCAACCAAATAAATGGGGGCCCTGGTTTTATCTTTGTTTAACACTGAAAATTCAGAACCTAAACATAAAAATGCGGGATTGTCAAGTCCTTGGTCCAAATTTCAAATCATTTTTACGGGTAACTCAGCTAAGTGAAAAATAAAATATTTAATAAAATCAACCATTTAATTTGACTTTTTTGGTTTATTTAAATGGGCAAATTTGAATCCCTTGATCAGATAACTCAACTAACAAAAGACAAAATACAGCAAACAATTGTGGGAGGCATGAAGCAGAAGTGTGGGATTCTAATGTACAATTTGAGATTTCCTGTATATTGAACAAATCATATACAATATGGAAAAATTAACAAATCTGAGATTGAGGGATTTTCAAATCCAAGAACTGAATTTCAAATCAAAAATGAGGTGAATTTGAAATAAATATAATTTATGGGTGTCTCAAAAAGGATGCTAAAGGATCTAGAGTGGATTTGTGCTGATTCTTTTAGGAATCATAGGCATTCTCAAAAATCACCCTATTCCATTTTAGGACAGCTAAAATTTAGATTGTAGTATTCACCAACTTAACATACTTAACAATAAAATTGACTAAAATATACACTCCTCTTTTTGAGTTTAATTTTTTTAACAAAAATTTATTATGTCTTCTTCTAACAACAATCAAATGAACAAACTGTTCCCTGGCCTTGAAAAAATCATTCAGGGCTACACTGGGTCTTCCAATAGTGAAGCCTCTGTCTATGATCACTCCCAACCTGCAGGCCCTTCTGCAAGCACTACCCAGGAGTGTGTTCTTTCTCCTGCTTCTCAATCATGGTCCTGTTTGCCCATCATGCACAGGCAGCTGATAATCCAGACTGTGTATCAAAACTAGCATTCAAAATTGGCCAAGTGAGCCATGGGGTCATCCAGAGAGCCCTGAATCAAGAAACAGCCAATCAGATGATACTATCCAGTTTTCAAAACAGACACATTCCACCTCCAGCCAATCAGCCTGTAAGACACAGAAAAAGCTAATCACTCCAGAAATTGTCCTCAAAATGGTCAAAAAGCAAGGGATGCTTATGTTCCTTGGGAAAATAGCGGCAGTGATGGGTTTTGAAAAGTCCACTGTGGCTGCAACCCTGTAAGCCCATGCCAACTGTGTCCCCCTCCCAAGAAGACCCAACTGGTGCCCATACTTCAACTGAAGGTGAAAAAGCCCACCCTCTCATGATGGCTATCATGGAACATGACCTGTGGATTCCCCTGGTCCAGGTACGTCTCCAACTGGGACTCCACAGCATTTTCACCAATAAGAGAATGGTGAATTTATGGATCCACAGAGTTGTGGTTGCTGCAAGAATCTTGTCTAATCATGTTCTCAGTGGTCCTAGTTTGGTGGATACCAACCGATAAAATGCAATCATCATTAATTATTTTGTGTTCTGAGGTGCAGCACAGACACACAATGGGAAATCCTAACCTTAGGATTAGATTCATACTAAGTCTTGGTTAGATGGCAGGGAAGGCTATTTGATTACCTTGTGGCCCTGAATGAATAATCTCTACTAGTTGTGGCTAGAGAGAGGCGCCAAAGTACTTGGAGACACAAAGACAAAAATGTGAATAGAACTTAATTTTATTGGAAAATAGGAAATGTATTATATACTGTGTAGCTTTACCACAAAACAGTACATGTACAGTAGGACCACTTGCCACAAGCATGAGTGGGGTAAGTGAGTTGCGCAGAATCAGGAAACTGAACAACTTAATTTTCCCAATTTAGAGCCAGAGTCATTTCAAAGGGCAAAATCAAAAGATAGAGATTTTTCCTCAAAATAACCCATCAAAGGCAAAATTGAAACATGGTGAATGGCGGCATTCACAACATTGCCCCCCTCTAGATTGCCCTTAGGGGGTAGTACTTGTGGAGGAACTTGGCATGCACTTGGGCAAACAGACAACTACTAGAGAGGAGTTTCACAGTGTAGTCTGATCCTTGTTTGAAGGTCACTTCTAGAGGCCTGACCCACAACATATCTAGCTTATGAGCACGTCCTCCTACTCTATGCTGATAGTAGAGAACATGATCTCCAATACTGAACTCATGAAAAGGGGAACATCCAGCATTATTGGGAGAGAGCTCAAGCATCTTGGTCTTATATTCAGAGGTATACACTGTGGTCTGTATGTTGATTATGTGGTTGACTAGATCTTTGATATGGTCATCAGGCTTATAGCATTATCAGAGGAGAGTAGGGGCCCCCAGGAGCAACAGAGTGATGGCCTCACGTCCATACAGCATAGCAAAGGTGGAATACCCAGTGACCTAATGCTTGCTGAGACAATAAGCAAAGAGAGCAGAGGGTAAGTATAGATCCCAGTTTGCAGTGTCAGAGTAAGTGAGTTTCCTCATGATAGAAACCAAAGTTGAATTTGCAAGCTCAACCACCACATTGGTAGAAGGATTATAGAGGGCAGAGAAGGATTGGTGGGACCCCAAGCCCTGACAACAGAAGTCACTAACTTTGCATTGAAGTTAGTTTCATTATCAGATAACAACACTTGAGGGCAGCCATGGCAGTAGAATACCTCTTACAACAGAAAGGCTGCAGTTGTCTTGGCAGTGATGTCCTTAGTAGGGCAAGCTCCCATCCATTTACTGAAATGATCAACAACAATTAGGATTAAGATGCAACCCAAGCAGGAGCAGGGGAGAGGCCCTACAGCGTCAATGATGACAGTGTGAAAGGCGTGTTGAGGGGGGACAATATTGAACTTGTGAGAGGCAGCTTGAGGTTGCTGTAGCTGGCATTTGTGGCAACTAGCAATAATGTCTGGAATCAGCAGGCAGAGGTTCTCCCATAAACAGTTTTTCTGGAGCCAGCCATGGGTCTTGGCAATGCCTCCATGTCCAGTCTCTTTATGAGCTTGGAGCATCAAGGAAAGGCAAAGACTAGGCTGTACATAAGGAAGGTATTATTCTCACACCTTTTTGAAGAGCTGGTTGTTGCAAATGAGAGTGTCCTCAGATAGCTTGAACAGGGAAGTTCAAACTTCCTCTGTCTTAATCTCCCAAGAGGAAGGTTAACCAATCAGTTCATATAGTTGATTGGCTTCATCAGAGTGTAGAGCAAGGATAGGCATTCTGGACAATCCATCAGCATTTTGATGTTGAATCCCGGGACAATGTAGCATAATGAAGTCATAGCCCTGCAGGAAAAGGGCCCATCTAACAAGTTGTCCTTCTGGTTCCTTGAGCTGCTGCAGCTACTTGAGCAAGGCGTGGTCAGTGACCACAGTGAAATGGGTACCATATATGTAATGTTGGATTTTTTTGACGGCATGCAATATGGCAAGGTATTCTTTCTCTGAGACACTATAGTTCTTCTCATGTTTGTTGAGGACACAAGAAGTATAAGCTACATGGTGATCCACTCCTTTGTTATCTAGTTGAGCCATAATGGCCCCAATAGATAAGTCACTAGAATCTGTATAGAGGATGAACTCCTTGTCATAGTTGGGGTACACCAAGATGGGAACCTCTTTGAGTTTTTGCTTAAGGGTCTTAAAGGCCTGTTGCTGACTAGCGGTCCATTCAAAAGGGACATTACATAACAATTGGACCAAAGGTTTGCTAGTGTTGGCAAAGTCAGGGATAAACTGTCTGTACTAATCCATCATGCCCAGAAAGACAAGTGCCTCTTTCAGGTTGGTTAGTGGAAGCATTTTGTCAATGGCCTCAATTTTATTGGTCATTGGACAAATCCTAATCTGGGTCACTTCATGGCCCAAGAATTCAAGGCGTTCTTTGAATAAGACACACTTTGATGGCTTCAGTTTGAGGCCAGCCTCTTGAATTTATATGAGCACTTATTTGAGATGAGCTAGGTGATCAGTAAAGGTAGCACTGAAAACTGTTATATCATCCAAGTACACTAAGACACAAAAAGATTTAGATTGCAAAGGATGGAGTCCATGGCCCGTTGAAAGGTAGCAGGAGTGTTGTATTGTCCCTGAGGCATACATGTAGGCTCAAACAGTCCTTTTGAGAAGATAAGTACAGCTTTTTGCTTATCTTCAGGGGATAAGTCAACTTTCCAGTAACCAAATGCTAAGTTCATACCTGAGAATAACTTAGAGCCTACAAGGGGGCTAAGAGCATCATCAATACATGACAAGGGGTAAGAATCCTTTTTGGCTAAAGAGTTCAATTATTGGTAGTCCATCACAATTCAATTACTTACATCCTTCTTTTTTAGTATAAGCAAGGGGGAAGCCCATGGGCTTTGGGAAGGAGAAAGTAGACCAGCGTCTAGAAGTTGTTTGAGCTCTTTAGACACCTGAGCGTCCTCCACTTGACTACAGCAATAAGGTTTAGCTCAAAAGGGCGGAGCATTACCAGTTATAATTTGGTGAATAACTCCTTTGGCTAGACCATAATAAGTGCTTTCTTTAGCAAATATATCTGAAAACTGATCTAGCAGATCAAGAACCTCCTTTTGTTGGACTGGGGACAGTTGCAGGAAATCTTGCACAGTAAACAAAGACAGGACCTGGGGTTTGTCTTAAGGTAAGTTAAAGTCCTGGAAAGTACCAAGGAGATGTAGAAATAGGACATCAGGAGCATTCAGCAACTTTCCATAGCCAACAAACTGTCCTCTAGACACGTGTATGGGGAGAGCAGTCAAGTTAGCTACCAGCAATTGGATAGGATCTTTATGAGAAACACCTAAGATCCCTAGGCAGAGGTAGGGTTTGTTGCGGACTAGCAAGGGAGGAGAGTACAGCTCCAGGAACGTACACTAAGGTAACTCATATGATATATGAGAGTCTAGGATAGATTGAGATCCAGGGGGAATGTTCAGAGCGGAAATGGCCAGGAGAGGAATCCCTTCAGATGCAGAGCAAGCCATAGGAGGACACTTCATGTTGGATGAGTGGGTACAGTATTTTAGAGCAAAGACACCAGTGATGTATTCTAAGGCACAGATCTTGAGGCGCTTCCTGGGAACTTTGACAGGCTCTACAAAGATTAAAGGGACTTCATACCCTAAGATAGAGAGATACTCATCTTTTAAGTTGATGATCCCATTGTACTTCCTAAGGAATTGGGTACCAACTAGAAGGCTGTGACTCTCATTCTCCAGGACTACGGCAGGCGCAGCTAGGAGTAGCTTGCCAAACTGCATAGGAAGAGCAGAATAAGCCCCTATAGCACAAGTCATGGATAACCCAGCTGTACCATACAGCTGGTGATAGTTAAGGTCAGGGACAAGTTTGAGCTTCTTGACAAGCTTTGAGGAGACAACATTAATGGGATACCCAGTATTCAAGACGGCTTTGATTTTCACCTTTTGGATGGATATTTCTACACAAGTGGTAGTACAACCAAAGGGTGGAAGGATAATCAGAATGTCCTGGGCTTTGGCTAGCTCTTTGTCCCATTTTTTGATCATGCATCTCAAGCCTTAAACTCTTTATAGACAGTCTGGAGAGGATGCAAGACTGAAATGTTTTTGAATACAGCATCAGCAACCTCAGCAGCTTCCTTGAAAGACTTGGCAAGCACGGGGGATCTCTTGGCTTGAGTGAGGTATAGACAAGAGACAACCTCTTTGGCTTTAGGCAAAGGCTTGGCAGTTGTTGTAGCTTTCCCATATTGTAACTTGTAAGGGACTGCAATGGTCTCAGGAACTGCAAGAACTGAATACCCATAGTGTCATAATTGTCAATGTTTGAATCATCCATGTCAAAATCATCAGAGATATTTCAAAACAGCAGCAGAATGGTAGGAGCCTCAGTGTCAGCAGGCTCAGAGTCTGCTATGTAGGGGGGAATTGGAGGAGACTGGGAAGGATTGTCAATCAAGAGTGTCTCTGCCTCTAGGTTGACTGTTCTTTTTCCACCTGATCCTTGAGATCAGATCCTTCAATCCATGGATTGGTACAGACTTGAGAGTGGTAACCTAATTGGCCGCAGTTATGACAACCTTGGCATCTAGGAGGAGTCTGGGAGTTCACGGTGAAGATGCAAGGACCACATGAAGAAGAACCAGAATTGGAAGCAGACCAATTCTCCCGCACAACTGCCCCAGAGTGGGTAAGGTGCATATCCTGCAACAGCGTTTTTATACTCTTCATAGAGGAAAGCATGGCCTTGTGAGCCTTAAAGTGGAGACCAGAAGCTGATTAACTTTGAAGGCTTGAGCGCAAGCCATGTACGCTTCATGCACTGTCAACTGTCTGCTGGTTATTAATTGCTATCCTACCATGTATAATCTGTCTGCAAATTTGGCCAGAGTCTCTTTGGGTTTAAAGGCAATATGCATAAAAGCGTCTTTTTCACTTCCAGACTAAATTCACCACCAAACTCATTAATCAGAAGCTGCTTCATCACGTCCCAAGTCTCAATAGTGGGCAGTTCTGATACTACCACCTCCTGAAAGGTTGGACGTAGGCAGGTCAGGATGTTCTCCTTCTTAACCTCATCAGAGGCTCTTTGCATAGCAGTTTTGTATATGGTAAGGAATGCTGTAATATTAGATGTTTTAGGGTCAAAGACTTTTTTGAAGGTAGGCTTGAAATGTAATTTGGGGGTTGGACTACCATTGTTGCTATTGAGTACATTTATACTAGGGGAGAACTTGGCTTCAGATTCAGAGGGGGGCTTTTGTGCCCACAGCTGGTGAACACTCTCCACAAGAGTAGTCAAGGTCTCAGAAGTGCGTTCACCTGTATTATTGGCTAGGGTTGTCTGTTGTTCAGTGACGTCCAGGCGCTGACCATGTGTGGTTACTACAGTAGAAAGCTCAGCCAGATGGGAGGTCAACAAAGGTCCCACAGAGAGACAAGGGGCAAACCTGTAATTTACCAAATCAATTAACTCACTTGTTTTCTGGATGTCCTTGTTGAGGCTGGATTAATACCACTTCGAAAGGTCCGCTTCATTGGATAGAGCAATCAACTCTCTAGTACAGTGGATTTGGGGGTTCCTGAAAGTCATAGGCAGCAGCTATCTTCATTGAAAATCTCAGTTGGACTAGCAGCAGTCACCACAATCTTGCATAAAGCGGCAACTTCTTGCTTTAGTTTAGCAACTTGGGTTGTTAAGGCAAGCACCTGAGGATCCAACTGTGGCAAATTTGCAGGGCGTCCCTGACTGCAGATGGACGCTTGTAGCTCTTGAATAATTTCCCATAGTTTTTGTTATCTGTCCATCAGATTTTGGATGGGGGAGAAGGGAGGACATCTGGTTTGGGTGTAGACAACTCATTCACATGAGTCTGGAGTTTGGCAATGGCAGCAGTGGTGGCAACCCTTTCTTGGTTGAACTCTTTATTGAGCTTGCAGAGGCCTCTGGAAGCAAGGTCTACCACTTGTTGTAATTGATCAAATGATAAACACTGAATACATTAAGCTGCTGTACAATTTGCTCAAAATTGATGAGGTAGGCATTTTAGATGGAATCTACTTGGGTTCTCCAGGGCTTTTCTAACTGGTGAAACCCATGTAGACACTCCCTAACATATTTGGGGATAGACTGGCACATTCTTTCAATGGAGTCAACCAAGCAGGTTTGGGAAGTAATAGAGTTGCATTGATCATTAGAAACCAAGGAAAACAGAGAGTGGATCAATTGTTGATAGGAAGCAAACTGATCCCAGTGGTTGGTGACAGCTGCTTGTAGGGACAAAATCTCCTGAATGTGGAGCCCTAACACCATTTGATGGTGGGCTAAGGTGGGTTGTACAAAGGAGGACAATGGGTGTTCAGCAGAGCCAGCCACTGAGAGGAGATGCTATGGAAATTGGAGAGCCAAAATCAATTTGTAGTATTGTGCTTGACTGAACTGTAATTGGAGGCAAGGGATGGTCCCTGTGTGGGCTATCCCAAGGGCTACTACCATGACTTGTTATAATCAGATACCCAAGGGGCAGGCCACTAGGCAGGGAACATTCCCAAGGTTCAGTACAGTAGGGACAATATGTGGGTCTGCAATGTCTTCCTTGATAGGAGGAATGGTGATTTCAGGTGACGTTGGCTCTTTTATAAGAGGAGGAAAAAGACCTGAAAAGGTGGTTGCAAAAGGGATAACCAAGAAGCTTACAGCCCCTGTAGTGAGCACCATTTTTGTTATGTTTTGAGGCGCGGCACAGACACACAACAGGGAATCCTAACCTTAGGATAAGGTTTCATACTAAGTCTTGGTTAGATGGCAGGGAAGGCTATGTGATTACTTTGTGGCCCTGAATGAATAATCTCTACTAGTTGTGGCTAGAGAGAGGCGCCAAAGTACTGGGAAATACAAAGACAAAAATATGAATAGAACTTAATTTTATTGGGTAAAAAGATTGGGAATATATACTGTGTAGCTTTACCACAAAACAGTATATAGACAGTAGGATCACTCTCTATAAGCATAAGTAGGGAAAGCAAGCTGCAAAGAATTAGGAAACCAAACAACTTTAGTTCCCAATTGAATACAAACTCATTTTGAGAGGCAAAGGCAAAAGCAAGAGATTTTTCCTCAAAATAACCCATCAAAGGCAAAATTAAAAAATGATGAATGGCGGCATTCACAACAATTTTATTAAAGGGAGGTCAAGGAGGACAAGCAATGATGTCATCGTCTTGACGTATGCCAAGATTTCTGCAAGCATCCAAGATTATGGATAAAAGCATATCAAATCTGGCGTCTACAAGCGCGGCCCAATCTTGTATTGTTTTGTTGGGGTTTTGTTGGCAGTTTCCCCCATTGGGTGTCAATCATTACTCAGCAATATCAAACACTGCAGATGGTTATCCCTATCAGACAGAGCTCAAGGACATGCTGGATGAGTGGGCTACCCAACAAGCCATGTACACAGTTGTAATGAGTGTGGAGATGGAGCAGCGGGAATGGGCAACCAAAGAAATTAGGGCTGTGGGGCATACCTGTTGGTCCTACCCCATCAACCACGCTGACATGTATCTTGCAGATGTGTCTTTACAATTTTGGTTTGGCTCTCAGTTGTTTAAAGCCTGCCACATACAATTAACTGTGCACTCAAATTAAAAAGAGGTATGAGCTTTTCCCTTCTATATTTGTCCAGGACTTATCAGATCTCATCATCTTCTATTCAAGTGATAGTGATAAGTCCAGAAAGGACTCCTGCCTTCTCCCACACTCATCCATTTGTTTTTTTAAGCCCCCATATGTGACAGAAGAAGAATTCAAGCAATTGAAGCAAACCGCTCTTGCTGCCCCTTTCCAGTCAACAAACCCTACCTACCCAAACCCCCCCATCAAGCCACCTGCCTTCCAACCCTGACTCCCAAGCCACTACCAACCCCCCACTACCTCTGATGCCGTCCCTTTTACAGGAACAGATGAAGGCAACATACAATTCACCCATTCCTCCCCTACTTGCCCTTTGATGAGAAAAAAACTTTTCTTTGTGACAACTTATTAAAATTGATATTAAATCTTCCAATTCATAATTAATAATTTATTCTTTTTACATTATTGACATCCCCCATAATTAATGTTGTAACTGTGCTGTTTTAGCAGAGTTACAAGGGGGAAAATATTTAGAAACTAGATGATATTCTCTATTGAGAGATAATGATTATATAGTTAATGTGAGTCATGGATAACAGGAATATGATGGCGTTGATC
This sequence comes from Entomophthora muscae, assembly GCA_014839935.2. NCBI lineage: Eukaryota > Fungi > Entomophthoromycota > Entomophthoromycetes > Entomophthorales > Entomophthoraceae > Entomophthora > Entomophthora muscae. The sequence continues at coordinate 195,309 of QTSX02002845.1, read as the reverse complement.
ACACGGTGGGATGGTGAAGGGGAGTGGCTTGATCCTGGTAAAGAGTCAAGTGCCAAAACAAGGTATCCACTGTAAGGGATCATCATCTGTTCACATTGTTGGATTTGGAAATTTGAGTTGACTTCCTAGTCTGACTTTGAGTGACTGGGTAATTGGGTTGCAGGTCACAAACCTGCTTACTAAAAACCTTGTTGGCGGATTGAGCCTGCTGTTTTGACACCCCCCCCAACTGAAGGTCAGCCTCCTCTGAGGGCAGGTTGTCAGGGAGGTTGTTAGGAGCCAGGGTGTTGACTGGACTAACTGTTGTTCTATGGCGGGTAGGGTGGTCTTGCGTTGTCTCTGTCTTGCCTTACAGGGTCTCAGGAAATCATGGTAGAGGACTTTGTCCTGTTTAAGTTTCCCAAGTCCTTGTACAAGGTAAGTGTTATTTTTTTTATCTTTAGGATAATTGCTGGGCCTACTTTTTTGGGTTGTAGCTTGCTTTTGTTGATGTTTATGACCCAAACTTTGTCACTGACCTTGTTTCTGTTTTGGATGGGGACAAATGTCTTTTGTAGACGCTTGTTTTCTCTCTCTGTTTGATCACCATTGGCCTCTATGACCTAGGGATCTGAGCAAGGGAGGACCTTGCTTGTAATTTCCAGCTTGGGTACTGATAATGCTTGGATGATGTTGGGCTGTGTTCCATATACCAAATCAAAAGGGCTTTTTCCAGTGGATCTGTTCATAAAAGTCTGGCATACAAGTAGTGCAGTTGGTAACTGCTTATACCAGTCCTCAGGTCTCATGGCGGTCAGCTTGGCCAGGGCTTGCACAAGGCTGCCATTTAACTGCTCCACACAGCCATTGGTCTGAGGGTGGTAAGGTGTTGTCAAGGTGTGCTTGACCCCATTCTTGGTGAGGCACATATTGGTATCTTCAGAGGTTTATTTCTTGCCTCTGTCAGTTATCAGGAGTTATGGCCTTGCAAACTTGCTGATTATTTCTTTTCCTATGAACTGCCACACATCATTGCCAGCATGTGTCTTTAATGCTTGTACTACTGGCCATTGTGTAGCAAATTATATTGCAGTGATGATGTATTTCTTATCATTGTGTTTTCCTGGAATGGGGCTGACAATGTCTAGCGCCCACACCTTGAAGGTTAGTTGCGTGTGGAAAGATAGTACTGACTTTGATGGGGTTTTGCTTCTTACAAACTTTTCACATACTTTGTATTGTTTTAAGACTTCCTGAACATCTTAGTACAGGGTTGGCCACCATGCTTTGTGTTTAAGGAACTTGTAGAGTTTGCAACTTTTTGTGTGCCCTAGGTCTCTATGGTAACATAGGATGGTGTCAACTCACTGATGTGTGGGGACATAAGGGATGGTGGTTCTGTTGAACATTTTTTGATGTAAGGTTCCATACACGTCTGCAAATAAGGGCTCATTCTTAATGACTGTTTCCTTTGTTATTTCTGTGGTGCCAGGGGGAAACCCTTTGCCCTTTGTCCAAAGTACCAAGAGGGGCCAGTCTGGGTCAAGCCCATTCTCTCATCTTATGGCTTGAACGTACAGGTATGAGAGTGTGTCTGCCATGGTGAGCTCTGGACCAGGCTTGTATTGTATGAGCATATTGAATCTTTCCAAGAGTTCCATCCATTGTGATTGACAGCAGGATAGGTTTGCTTGGGTTTTGAAATATATGAGTGACTTGTGGTTGGTCAACGCTGTGAATTCTTCCTGTTGTTCTAGGTAGTAACACCATTTGACTAGGCAGTGTACAATGGCCAACAGTTCTTTGTTGTGGATGGGATATAAACACTTGCTGTCTTTCAGTTTTTGTGATTTTTAGGCTACAGGCAGGAAGTCACCATCATTGTTTTTGATTCATAGTACTCCCCCAACGGATGAGTCTGAGGCGTCGGTTTCCATTTGGTACTCCCCATTGTGTTTGGGGTACTGTATGATAGGTGCTGTTGTGAGCTTCTCCTTAAGGCATCTAAAGCAGAGGTCACGTTAGGGGGTCCATAAAAACTTGGATTTGGTGCCAGTTATGGCGGATAAGAGTTCTATCAAGACACCACAGTCAGGTATGAAACAGTGTACATAGGCCACCATTCCTAGGAATGTGCAGAGTTCCAACTTGTCTTTGGGTGGTGGCATTTTTCAGATGGCCTGTATCTTCTGAATGTTGGGCTTGATGCCGTCTTTTGAGACTATGTGCCCTAGGAAAGGCAGTTGTTTGCAGAAGAACTGGCATTTGGAGGGTTTGGCTAGCAGCTTGTGTTGTGCCAGGGTGGCAAAGACTGTCTCTAAGTCCTTATGGTGCTGTTTCACTGAGGGGCTATAGACAATAATTTTGTCCAGGTAGAATAAGGAATGTTTGCCTATGTGAGGTGCAAACACCTTGTTCATGAAGGTTCAAAGGTCAAGGGGGCGTTTTTTATACCAAAATTGAGTACCACACATTTGTATGAGCTGTATTTAGTACAGAAGGCCGTCTTGTGGATATCTTTCTCCTTGATACGGATCTGATTGTAGCCTGCAGTTAGTTCAATCTTGGAGAAGACTGTGGCACTGCCCAGGGCATTGACGAGGTTGTCAATAAGTGGTAGTGGGTAACAATTCTTGATGGTAACTTTGTTTAGGGCTCAGTAATCTGTGACCAGACGCAGGGTGCCATCCTTCTTGGCCACAAATAATACAGTGGTCTCAAAGGGAGATTGTGAGGGACAAATAAGTCCTTTCTCCAAGGCTTCCTTGAGGTAGGCACATAGGGTGTTGTCTTCATTTGGGGTCAGGCGATAGATGGGCCGCGCTTTGGGTACAGCTCCCTTGAGTTGAATGGAATGTTGGATATGTTTTTCTGGAGGTAACCCAAGTAAAGCCTCTTTGAAGATTTCTGGATGGCGGGCTAAAATTTTGCAATCCTGAGGTGTAGTGGTGTCCTGGTGGTCCTTGAAGTGTATGTTATTGTACTGGCAGGAGTCACAGTTGATTTTCTTTAGGGTTTCTCTTTTTTCCAGGGTCTCTCTAATGCGCACAAAGACGTGGTTGTGCAGAAGTTGGTCCACTGCGTCAAGGTAAATCTGGTGGTTGATGCCTTCATGTTTGATGGCCAATACCAAGGTCGCCCAGTCTACGTGGAGATTGTTCTTTTTCAGCCAATCCAAGCCCAGTACAATGTCAAATTTTGTAAAGTCAATGACGGGGCCTTGGATGGTGGAGTGCAGGTTCTCAAGCATAACAGAGAAGGGGGCAGCTTCCCTTGTCATGGCAATGTGATGTTCATCAGCTAAAACTACATTTTTAATATGCAAAGGATTAGTGGCTAGCTTGATTTTGTCCACAAAGCTGCTGTTGACTAGGGTTCAATATGCGCCTGAGTCCAGGAGTGCCAAGCCTGTGTAACTACAAAAGCAGAAAGGGTAAGACATCAGTTTATTGGGGTGCCTGACAATGGTGTAAAGCACCAGGTCCTTGGAGGGTACTTGGATCATTGGACACTGTCCCACGTCCTTGGGTTGATAATCATCATTGGACAAGTCAGGAGTGGTATAGGGAGAGCTTGGCTTGCTTCATGCTCTCCCCAGCCTTTTCCCTTGTCTTGGTTGCCCTGTGTGGCAGTGATATAGAAATGGGTACAATTTGACTGGACACTGTTCCTGTTTCCATGTCCATTTCAGCCCGCGGGTTTATGGTTTCTGTTGTTTCTATTGTTCCCAGGGGATGGTTAATTGGAGCGCCCGGCTGGGTAAGAGTCTTTGGGTCTTTCTTGTTTTCCAGTTTGTGCTTTGTAGAGAGCGTTGGATGTTTGTTCTGCTTTCTCTGCTTTTCAATACAGACTCTGGAGGTTAGTCACTTGATCCAGGTTCACATATCTCATTATATGTGACTTGAGTGCTTCATAGTACATGAGGTGTGTGGCTGGGGTGTCAAAGGCCATGTCAGAGGGTGCACATAGTCAGAGTTCCCTGTAGGCGCGGGTGACTTCCTTCACAGTGCCTGTCTGGGTAAGTTTCTTTACTTGATGTATGATTATGAGTGTAGTGTCCTTAAGCACAAATATTGCCAAGAAGTCTTGTTTGAATGTATCCCAGTCTTTCTCAACATGTTCTTTGTGCCACTTGTTGCACCAGGTGCCAGCATTGTGGGTCAGTCAGATAGAGATTTCTGCAATCCAGAATTGCTGCAGGCATTCCATTTGGGCCAGCTTGCTCTGGGCGGACTGAATCCATGTGGCAGTGTTGTTGCTGTTGGCCCTGGTGAAGGATTCCAGGGCAGCGCTTTGAAGTCTTTGGGCTACATAGGCTGGCATGGTATTTTTGTCAGTTGCATGAGGCATAGTGGAGGGATCCTGGAAGAACCCTTGTGCAGACATGGGGTTGAACACAGGAAGGGGTATCATCATATTTTGATAGAGGACAAACCTATCAGGTATCTTGGCACCAGGTGTGTACGGGGTCCAGTCTGCTGGGAGGCCAGATATGATTCTATTGAGGATTTGTTGGCCGCGGCAAGTACTAAAAACAAGCGGAATTATGTGGAATAAAAAGTAGGATGGAAAACCTACTTCTGCTACCAATGTTGTAAAAGTGCTGTTTTAGCAGAGTTACAAGGGGGAAAATATTAAGAAACTAGATTATATTCTTTATTGAGAGATAATGATTATATAGTTAATGTGAGTCATGGATAACAGGAACATGATGGTGTTGGTCACAGTGGGATAATGAAGGGGGTGGCTTGATCCTGGTAATGAGTCAAGCGCCAAAACAAGGTGTCCACCGTAGGGGATCAGCATTTGTTCATGTTGTTGGATTTGGAAATTTGAGTTGACTTCCTAGCCTGGCTTCAAGTGACTGGGTAATTGGGTTGCAGGTCACAAACCCGCTTACTCAAAATCTTGTTGGCAGATTGAGCCTGCTGTTTGGACATTAATACAATGTTGTACATTTGATTTGGTAACATATAACTATTTGCATGAATATTTTTCATTATTAATAATAAATTAAGGACCACAAATGTAGATGTTATATTAGAATATTGTAGGTATGTGTTAAATACTGATATTTAGATATTATATGCATAACTCAATGCATTCTGTAAATAAAACTCATTGTAAATGAGGCCTTTTTCATTTTAATTTATATAAATGGACTGTGTCAATAAAGTAGGTTTAAAATCTATGGCAACAACCAAAAATACCTCAGATTTAAACAAAATGATTTCAGATTTATAAAAAATTTAAATCATGCAAGATCCAAATATTTCAAATATTTTTGGTTAATAAATGAACTGTCAAACCAAAAACAAAATTTCACTAGTCTATTATACAAAATTATAGCAAATATCAAGAAGTGTTGTTTAAACCACAAACAAAATGAACTGATGCAACAAGTGAGATGAACGGATGCTGTTCCAGAGTATACTATAATCCTATCAGGATTCATATGAGGCACCAACAGAAGGATTAAAATGAAACAACACTTGAGCAATCTAGAAGCAAGATTCAACAAGCACAAAAAAAATTAAGTCACACAAGATGTGTAGTATGAGCAGCCTAAAATAGAAGTATAACAGTTTTACAGCCAATCAACAGCTATCTAATTTAGGAACAGAGGCATTTTATTCATTTTTTATGGATCTTGATTTGTATGAAATGGTTTTGAGAACTTTCTAAATATGGACTTGAGATTACAATAAAAATAAATCATAAAATTTTAAACTTATACTTTTAGCAATTTTATCCTAGATTTTTTACATTGGTTTTTAAAAGCAATATCTTTGATGGTGCCAGCAGCCAAGCCAGCAGCAGCCAAGCCAGCTTCAATGGAGGCAAGGCTCAGGGAGTGGAGGCACCCATTTATACCCAAGCCTTTGAGGCAGGTAATGAGTAAGCCAGCTTGTACCTGACCCCCAACCCCTATGGATTTGACTTGATCAGTAGTCACATAGTGTCTAGCTCTGCCCCTGCTCCCGTACCCACCCCCGCACAAGCTTCCTGCCAACCAACCAATCAGGATGGCTACCTCAATCCAGAACAAATTGCTGTCACCACTCAACCTGCCCCCTACAGCCAATCAGGCTTTAGCTCCTGCGGCCCAGCGCCCCAAGCAACAATACATCACCGCCCAAATTCTCCAGGAAATTGTGGCACTGAATCTGCAGGGTCTGTCCTGGGATCAGATTGCTGACCAATTGAAATTTACCCAAGCCACCATAATTCAGGAGTTCAACAACCTAATGAACAAAGGGAATCTGATTGGCACAGCCAAGAAGCCCAAGAAGGCTCCCAAGTCCCAAATCACAGAAGCCTAATCAATTATGCTTGACCTCCTCCAGCAGGACCCCAAGCTTCCCTTGACCCAGGTCTGGAAGCAACTTTCACACCATGGCATTTGGGTGTCTGAGCGCATGGTTCAGCTCTGGATGCATGGAAAGGTGGCTTCAATACTGATTCTTACTAATTTTTCTGGCAACCAATGGGATGGTGCTGAGGATTCTCTGTATGATCCCACCATCAAATCCACCCTGGTCCAATGTTTGACTAGTCTAACAGATGATATCATTTTTGTCTTCTATTATAAACTATCAATTGCTTTTGACAATTTTGGTACCCAAGGAAGAGCCACCATCTAAAAAGGGAGAAAGAAGGTCAAGAAGGGGACTTTCATTGGTGCATTTTAGGCTGTTTCAGCCAAGGGTTTTGTCTACTATTGGAAAAACCCAGATTTCACCATGTGCTACAAGTACAGCCACATCCTTAGTGGATTACTTGACTCCTGGAATGGCTCAAATTCCAAGTACCAGGTTTTCTTGAGCCACCAGATGAAGGGTGGCTCCACCGCCCTTGAGGCCATCCAGCAACGCGGGCACTAGGCCTTTGTGTACCCCGCCAGTCACACAGACATCCATCTGGCTGATGGTGTGTTCTTTAATATTGAAGATACACTCCGGGAGCGCCGCCCTCAGGCTTTCAACGGCCTTTATCTTGGGGTCCTTGATCACAATTTTCTCTTTGGTCACCAAATGGTGGCTGACTTGTTTGCGCAAATATTTTTCCATGTGAACATGGACAACCAATCATGCAAGGATAAGTGCCTCTCACTCCATGCCACAGCCACCTACCAGGCCATTCAGCCAATGACTGATGAGGAGTACAATGAGCAGTATATAGCGGCCATCACATGCAATCCTCCTAGCCCTACCCCCACCACCACTACCCCCCACCTCCCAGCCCCACCCACCCAATCCCAGACCCCCAAGGCCAGCACTGTCTCTTTGTCTTCCTTCCTGTGCTATTCTTCCTACTAGGCATCACTCTCTCCCGCCCAAATAAACCCCCTGTTGCCAAACATTTTCTATTTATATTATCTTTATTTTGAATTTTAATTGTTCATGTTCTCTTTGTTTATAGTTGGTTTTATTCTTTATGTTCAGCTTATTTCTATAAAATTATATATTTACTATGCCATGTATATAGATCCAGAACACAGTTATTTTTAGCACCCAAACACTGCCCCTTGTGAAAATATTAACAGCAATTTGGTGGTTGTCAAAATTTGAATCAGAAAATCATAGGTTAATTGTGTTTATATAAAGTTGTTACTGATCTAAATTCAAAACCTTAATGATAAACTTTAAGCCAATCAGGAGCCAAGTGATAAAGTGATTGTTGTGACATAAAAGGTCATTTATTAATTCTTTGTTACATGTGCGCTAATTAATATGATTAGCTGGTTGCTTTGCCATTGTGCGCCATTGCCGCTGTGGCAAGTTGTTGATAGACTACTGCTAACCCAGCAGCTGATTGAGCACTAGTCCACCAACAACTTGCCACAGCAGCAATGGTGCACAATGGCAAAGAAACCAGCCAATCATATTAATTAGTGCATATTCATCAAAGAATTATTGAATGACCCTTTATGTCATAACAATCACTTTATCACTTGGCTCTTGATTGGCTTAAAGTTCATCATTAAGGTTTTGAATTCTGATCAGTAACAACTTTATCTAAACACAATTAACCTATAATTTTTTAATTCAAATTTTGATGACCACCAAATCATTGTTAATATTTTACAAGGGGCTGTGCAAAGTGCCAAAAATATTATGGCAATTAAGGAAACAATGTCAACACAAAGCAAACAACACATATTGAGTTGAGCGTAAAACATATACACAATGGGTAGAAAATGGGATAATGTAGTAAATGGGAAAACAAACAGAAATAAAAAAGAGGAAATAGTATCAGAATAATACAGATTTTATTGGGATGAAAGCTATAAAAACATATGGAAGGTTAGTAAAAAATCAATGAGAGAATTGGAGAAGCTTTTGAAGGATCTCAACTCTGCAATTGCAGAGATCAAAGAAATTGACCGCATGTTCAAAGCAAGAGTTAAGTCTGCCATCCTTGAAGAAGACAAAATAGACAAGGTGTCCGCAAAGGCCCTTATGACCAAAATACCAGACACCCCTGAGAAGACAATTGAGCGCTTACTAAATATTCAGAAGATAGTGGTTGAGGGCCTTCAATTCAAGTCTTTTTCCCTCTCTGCGCTGTCTGTCTGGACAGATGACCCTGAGATGTATGCCTACCTCAAACCTACAAAGTGCAGAAGAGCCAAGGACACATAATTGCCTTCTCAATTGATAGCGCCAAGAATGGCTAAGCCTGCAAAAGCCGCCGGCAAGGAGGAAACACGCAAAGGTGACATAAAAAATAAAATCAATAAAATTTGTAATTAATTACCTGTTTTTTTTAGAAAACATAGACAGTGAAATCTGTCAGGTCCTGGTCCCGTTTGTCCCTGCCACCTTTTATGCCAACTATGCCAATCATGTGGCTATCATGTGGCTATGCAGCTGTTTCTGTCCCCCCTGTTGTGCAAGAGTCTTAAAAACAGAATCAATGGCACCTTCCTAATCTCTGGAGAGGCATTGGCCAGGCTCACCCATGGCAAGGGGGCGTCCAAGTGGGCATTTAATGCCTACAAGGATGCCCAACTGGTCCGCCTGGACCTGGTATCCCTCAATGGAGTTTACTGTGTAAACTCCATTGAGCTTGTTTGGGACGTCCTGGCAACGCTCTCATTCAAGAATATACCAGAGATGGGCCAGGCCCATGCAGCTGCTTGCTTATGCTATCCCCTGGAGCCCACCCTGTCTTACCTGTTAGAGAACTTCAGGTGCAAGGTATTGAAATTGGCTGTTGCAGATGCAACAGCCATAAAGAAGACAAAAATCCTCCTTGCCAGTTTGGGTTGCCCTGGAGCGCCAATGAGACAGGGCTTCCTGCGGCCATGGAGCTGGCCTTTGCTATAACCAAACATGAAAAGAAAATAAGTACAGTATACAATAAGCTGTGTGAGTTCACTGAAGCCTTTGCTGGACAAAGGCTTCACCTCATTGTTTACCTCAGGTATCTCTTCTACATTGGAATGGGCGCCAGCGTGGAGAACCTAGACAGGGTCTTTCTCAGGATCAACAAGGCCTGGCTCTACCTGGACAACAAGAAGTCCCCCTGGGTACAACTCATTTGACCATGTGATCCAGGAGGCCCTGGTCCTGGCTGGAATTTACGGTTCTGCAGCTCCGCCAGAGAAGCTGCTGCTCCACTCCCACCTCACCATACTCCCTTTTACTAGCTGCCAAGAATATTTTAATCAGGTGTGTCCACCATCTTTGGTGTGGTAGTGAAGGTTGTGGGCCACCTCCATTGCCAGGTGGGTACATACTGAAGGACTCACTATAGGCGCATCTAATAAAAATATCATTCCATGTTTAAATTTACATTTGAATTTTAATCATTATTTTTATTATAATAAATTTCTCTAATTTTTATTTTAGCAAACAAGTTTTATAAAATATATCCCAGGAAATTTTCATAAAAGCATAAAAATATACATTAATAAAATATAATTCTAAACTTGTAAAATTTTTCCAATTAGTTTTTCTATCCTGTTTTTATATTTATTTGATAAGAGTGATATAAATATATTCACGTAATCAAGTATCAAGTGTCTGGGATAGCCTTAGATGCCATAATAAAAAATTAATATAAAAAACATAAATTACTAACCTTCATTGATAGTCCAGCTGAATGTGATTGCAGGCTTGGAATCTTCTAAATATAAAATGATAATTAATAAATTGTAAATAGTAATTTATAGAATATAAAAAAGTCAGACACACTAAGCCTTTAATTGATTGGCTGTTTGGCAAGGCACATGGGGATGAACAAATCAGCATGGCCATAGAATTTAGCCACAGTCTCAGCTGGGAGGGTGTGGATCCTGGCCTGCAGCAAATCAAATAGGTCCTTGGTCCCAGTTGGGGTCCCTCGCTTTACAACTTGCTTGAGCCACCTAAAAACTTCTTCAATGGGATTTAAGAAGGGTGAATAAGTGGGGAGGAAGAGAAGGCGCATATTTGCCATGGCCAATTGCTGGGGGCCCACTGCAATGCTCGTGTTGATTGATGAAATTCTTCAAGAATATCAGCCAACTTGTGGAGACCAACATTATCCTGCACAATTACATTTGTGAATCCCAGGCTTGTGTGCCTCAGGTGCTCCTGGCCCAATCAGAGGAATGCTAGAAAGGTACGGCTGTTGTGGGAGCCTAGTATCATTTGATAGAGCTCAACCCCCTTTGGACTGAGGAGAGTCACCATTGAATAGGCTGTGGCGCAGACTGCGGCATACCAAGCTACCCTGTCATTTGAGCCTTTTGGGACATACCCTATGCATTCCTCATAGACAAGGAAAATGCTGATTTTTCAATGTAATAGAATTTGACTGCCACCTTGGCTTTGAGGGAAGTTTACACCTCTGCGTATTTTTTCTGGGTCTTGACATTGGAAGGACTGTTTCTATTGTAGGGGGATACCCCAAGTTTTTTTCATGAAAACTGCATTCCCTTCACCAGATGGTAGTAAAAGGAAATTGAGGCCTCAACCCCAAAAGTAGATTTGACCATGGCCTGTATATTTGCCAGTTCAAGATGGCAATCTTGGGTTATCCACTGGTGGATTGCCTATTTGTGCTCCTTGGTGAGCATGTTTGAAACGCGCAAGGATTTCTCTGCGGCAAGGACTCAGCCAGTATTGATGAATTTATTGAAGCTCTTGGAGGCATACTTGAGATCCACTCCACTAAGAGCCGCGGCTGCCTTATAATCACCAGATTCCTGCATTAGTTTAAGCAGGATGATGTGTTTGATATCAGGGATGCGCTTTTGAGCAGGCTTTGCACAAGTTGGTGAATCTAGATCCTTATTGGAGACTGGCTTGCAAGGCATATGCACCTTGGCGTAAAATGCAGCAACTTTCTTTAACATCAACTGTCCCTCATTGGTTCTATAGAACTCAAGCTCCTTGTTCTCTTCCTGGTTGCCATCACTGACGTAAGGCTCATAGCTAGTGTCAAGTACAGGCTTAACCTTCTCCAGCATGGCTGACAGGATCAAATCTTGCCAGTACACAACATCAAACACATATGAAGTAAGTTCCACCTCCTTGTTTCTAACTGTTTTTGTTGTAGTAACCTTGGTGGGCTTCTGGGTCAGCTTGGGGACCCAAGGGGTTGATGCTCTGCACCCTAGCAGCTTGTGCTCCTTGAACCAGCTGTGTCAGTGCAGCGTCATTATCAAACTCTCCTCTCACGTCTCCTTCCTGAGTAGGCAATTGGGTTGCACCAACTTTGTTTGTTGACCTGCGGGGACAACTGCAACCGCAGCGCACAACAGGTGCATTGTCACTCTGTTGTTATGTTCCTTCAATTTTGAGAATTTAATAAAATACTAAATAAACTTTAATTAATTTACTCATAAATTTAATTTTTGCTTTTATCTGAATATGAATATTTAATTAATATTTTTCCCCACCCAATATCCCAATTATAGATTTTATTTCTTAATTAGTTGTTTTTGGTTTTACCACACCCATTTTAGAACACCCAAAATATTATCCACCCATTTTCCCTGATTTTACTGCCAGATTCAAACACCCAACACATTGTTTTTAAAATTTACGTCTTGGATTGTGTGTCTTATTTTAGATACTTTGGTATCATTCATGATTACAATCCATTGCACACAACATTTGAGTGATTTTTTTTACATAATGAGTTGCTATTGTGTTTTGGTTTTGGGTTAAGTTTTAACTTGCTGCACTTGGGTGTATTTTGTCACCAATTCACATAGTAAACATATGGGTCATTGTTTTAGTATTAGGTCGTTTTCTAATACACATGCTGCCCAAGTCGCAGCATAACACAGTTTGATTTTGAAAAAATCAAATTTCAAATGAATATATTTAAAACAGTAATAACTCTGTTGAGGGTCTGGATGTACAAGTATTCTGGCTATTGCCATCACACCTAACATCCAGTCATTGCCCAATTTGGTGCCTTTCCAATATACTATTTGACATACCAAAAATGGCACCAAACCAATATCACATGACAGTCCAGGTATCCAGCAACTTGAACCTATCCAGCACATGACCAGCCCCTTGGCTTAAACCAACTAAATCCCCGCCATAGCTAAAGCTATATAAGTCTAAAGTATTATCCAATAAAATATACTTCTTCTCTTCCTATTTTTATATTTGAAGCTTCCCCAAAAAAGCGCTCCTTATCACTGGTAGCACTACGGTTTTTGACCACGCCAACAAAAGAGAAAATGACTGAACAGTACCCACCCACCTTTGCCCACATACTCAATCAGGCCACATCCCAGGATACCCAGAAGACGTACTTCTGCGCCCACGGCATTGATGAAGATATTCCTAGTGGATGCACCGTATTTGAAGGTCTGGTCATGCCCAAAGCATGTGCCAAGATAATTCAATACAGTTGCTCTCTTCAACCACAAACAAACGCACAACCACCTATCACAGGTGAAGTTACCAACACCAAATACATTGGTATTAATTAGTTCTTTGGTAAAAACAAAGAAAACATCATCAACTGGCTAGACCACACAGCTGCCAAACTCCGCTCCAGCCGCATCCCTCACAAAAAATGGGTCTAGGAAGCCAGCAAGCGCCTATACAGGGCTGCAGCTAACTGGTTTGCCACCTAGGTTGGCTCACAAACCAACGACTAGCTTGACAACTGGGAAGAGTTCAAAGCCAACATTACCCACAATTTCTGCGTCACTGAATCTCTCCAAGACATTGCAATACAGCTCAGTGATCTTCCTCAGAAGACCACTATTGCAGCTTACGCCAACAAATTTGAGGAAATACACCAAAAAATTCAAAACCTAGCACAAGCTGACAACATACACACCAGAGCATCATTCATCAACAGAATGAAACCCTCTGTTGCTGCCCTTGTCCATCCAGAAGCAAATACCTCCATGCCCGCGCTCATTGCTGAAGCCAAGCGCGCTAAAAACGCGCCAACATGGAATATGCTGCACGCAACAGCAACCGCGCCTCAAACAACAACAGCAGAGAAAACGCCAATGGCAATAAACAACAAAATACCAATCATAGCAACAGCAACTCCAATTGTAACAATGGCAATTGCAGCCAAAGCGCAAACCGCTCCTGTCCCAAGAAAGAGGACACCACCAAAGTTAACAACGCTGAAGTAGCAACCTGCTATGAATCTGACCCCACATTCTCTGACCTTGAAGGTCTCAAAACAGAGGAACAGGGAAAAGAGGAGGAAGAACAGGCTTAAGTGCCCCTGTCTCCCCCCAACTTGACAAGAAACTGTACCAAGGCACAAACTTTGCTGCTCACATCCCACGCGTCCTGAAATCCTCCACTTTTATGAACGTAAAAATTAAAGATAACTCATAACTTCTTGTCTATCTATGCACTTACAAATCTCATACACATAAAATTTTATTTGGCTCTGGTGCACAACACACTATGGTTAGCAAACCTTTTGTAACCAAGTACAAAATACCAGTTGTCAAATCCAACTTCAAATATGCTAGAATGGCAGACAAGTCAAAAGTTCTGCTCAAAGGCAAAACAATGACCTTCAGAATTGACCTTCAAGGCATACAAACGTCCATCAAAGGACATGTCATTAACAACATAAACTACAAAATTGTAGTAGACATGGACTGGTTCACCTGAGTGAATCCCAGTGTATGTTGGAAAACAAAAACCATGACCATCAAACGCAATGGAGTCAATTCCAACATTCTCAATAAACCCAACAACCTAATTCTAAGAGACACAATATTTGTTCAAGTCACCAATCAAGATGACTCTGAACATCTAACCAAAGACAGTACCCTCCACATAATGAGGTACTCCAAATTTTATATCATACAAACACAAAAGATCCAATACCCAGAACTTGCGGCACTCCTAAACAAAATTCACTCATGTATTCAAGGAAGAACTCACAGAGTTACCCCCCAAACAAGAGGTCAAACATGGTATCAACCTATGTAAAGCCATGCCTAAACCAGAATCCCTATACATACTCTCCCCCATGGAGACCCAAACACTTAAAACCCACATTGAGGATAATCTAGCCAAAGGATTCATTTGTCCGTCTGAATCCCTGTGGGGGGCAGCGGTTTTCTTCATAAAGAAGAAAGATCTCTTCACTTAGTTACTGACTACAGATCACTAAACACAAGTACAGTAAAAAATAAATACCCACTTCCCCTCATAGAAGCCCTATTTGCAAGGCTCTCTGGAGCAAAAAATTTCTCAAAAATTGACCTCACATCTGGTTATAACCAAGTTGAAGTTAAAGAGAAAGACATACCAAATACCGCGTTCTGCACACAATTTGGGTTGTTTGAATGTAAAGTAATGAATTTTGGGATGACAAACGCCCCAGCAACATTTGTCACCATGATGAACCAGGCGCTAAACAGACTCTTGAACACATTATGTTACCTTGGCGACATCATCATATTTTCAGAAACAAAAGAGGAACACCTCACACATGTCCGCAAGACACTTGATCAACTTGCAAAGCACAAGCTATACGCTAAGCCTAGTAAGTGCCAATTTATGGAAAAGGAACTCCTGTTCTTGGGCCACATTGTCTCTGACAGTGGCATCAAAGCAGACCCAGATAAGATAAAAGCCATAAATAACATGCAATGCCCCACCTCCGTGAAATGAGTAAGATGCTTTCTTGGTATGGTAGCTTACCTGAGGAAATACATCAAAGACTGCAGAAAGCTCACTGCACCAATCAATGACCTAACCAAAGTTAATGCCAAAAAAAAATTCATATGGACTCCAGAATGCAACAAGAATTTCCAGCTATTAAAACAAGCTTTGATTGAAGCACCAATCTTGCAATACCCTAATAACAACGGGTGCTACAAGCTTGAGTCAGACACTAGTGACACCACCATTGGCACAGTCCTATGCATCCGCCAGCCAGGGCAGTAATATTTCCTGCCAGTATGTTACAAAAGCAGAAAGCTAACAAACACTGAGCAAGGGTACCCAATACATGATAAAGAATTGCTAGCAATATATCACGCATGCAAGAAATGGAGATGTTATCTCAAAGGACACTTAAACGTCCAAGTGCTAACTGATCACAAATCCTTAATCTATTTCAAAACTCAGAACACACTTGCACGGCGCCAAGCCAAATGGATGTCCTTGCTGGAAAAGCTTAACCTGGACATCCAATACAAAAAGGGGGCAGAGCTGGTCACAGCCAATGATCTCTCTAGGCTATGCCATCCAAGAGAGGATCACCCTGGCCACCTGGACCCTGACTGGCCCAACCTATACAACACTGAGTACAAGACAAAATGAAAGGGCCCCTCCACACACCAACTAACCCATGATACTCTAGTAAGGAATGAAAAACATTTCAACATATCAAATGGCACGGTATACCAAATCATCAAGGATAAACACATTCCATACATTCCACTTGCACAAAGAGTCAACACTATTCTAAGACATTGCCGCATACTAGGACATACAAAGGCTAACAACCTATACCTCACATTAAAAGAGCTAGTATGGTTGCCCAACCTCAAACAGGATATAGTTGATGTTCTGAAAAAGTGCACAGTGTGCAAGAAATATGCCAGCACCAAGGCGCCACAGCCAACAGTCAGCCCAGTACCTGACCCCAAACCATTTAAGGTTTGGGGACTGGACGTAGTGGGACCCTTCCCGGAAACCAAAACAAATCAATGTTTCCTAATTGTAGCCATCAACTTTGCCATATGTAGGCATATGCTGCTGGGCAATAAAAGATCATAAGGTGGAAGCAATAAATTGATTCATCAATAAAGCAATCATAGCGGACTACAGCACTCCAGACTACATCATAACAGATGGAGCAAAAGAGCTAACAGGCCACGTAGTAAACAACAATCTAAAAACAAAGAACATCAAACACTCCACAACCTTGCCCTACAGGCCACAGGCCAACAGCAGAGTTGAACGCCTGAACAGCAGCCTTATCAGAACCCTGGAGAAATTAATGGATGGCAAAGCCAAAGACACATGGCCACTCTATGTGAAACATGCATTACTAGTATCCCAGGTTTATACCAATCAAGGGACAGGCTACTCACTGTTTGAACTAACATACAGTACAAGCCAGAAATAGTCACCTGCAATAATCAACCATATGTTAAGATCCCCCCAGGGAAACCTCCCACAGTAGAACAGAAATCAGCTCTTCAACACATACGCCTCAAAGTCAAACTGGCAGAAAGAAAAAGACTCAAAGCCCAAAAGGTAACCTTAACAGAGGACCCACTTCCCATCAACTCCCCCGTCTGGGTCCTAGCTGGGAACAGAAAGGAGCTAGACTCAGTACACAGAGGACCAGGAAGAATCATCATATACCAACCAGACAGGAACACCTACCTGGTTAAGTTTCAGGGTGACAAAGAGCCCATCACCAAAAGGTATCACAGATTGCGCCTCTGCCCTAGCAAAGGGGAACACTTGACCCAGTTGGTGCCCACTAATAAACAACTCCAGGAACATCAGGCGGCAGCTATCAAGACAAAGCCCCCTCCTGATGTACCCAAGTAACCCCTTAAGGGAGGGGTGTGTTGAGGGTCTGGATGTATGAGTATTCTGGCTATTGCCATCACACCTAACATCCAGACATTGCCCGATTTGGTGCCTTTCCAATATACCATTTGACATACCAAAAATGGCACCAAACCAATATCACATGACAGTCCAGGTATCCAGCAACTTGAACCCATTCAGCACATGACCAGCCCCTTGGTTTGATCCAACTAAATCCCCGCCACAGCTAAAGTTATATAAGTCTAAAGTATTATCCAATAAAATATACTTCTTCTCTTCCTATTTTTATATTTGAAGCTTCCCCAAAAAGGCGCTCCTTATCAACTCAACAAAAATTTAATATTTTTCCACACTGTAAACTATCAAAATGAAGCTAAGAATCTTATCTTTATATTGGTTTTAAAATAGTAATATGTATACTATAATGAATATTGAAGTGAAAGCAATTTAAAAGATCATATGCCATATTTTATAATATTGTTTTGATAATGAAATAAAATATATTGCTTTAAGCTAAAAAAATTTGGGTTTTCATTAAGATATATACTTTTTATTTTTTGAAATTAAAGATAAGATCAAGAGCATTATTTTTGCATTTTTATTTTGTTTAAAAGGCTCAATTATTTAGGATTTTATGATAGTTTGAAGTTAGACCATTAATTTATTTGCTGTTTACATGAATTTTGAGGTTCAAGTGAGCTTAGAACATCAAATTAAGCAGTGTTTAAATGTAATTTTTTAATATTTTATCATTTAAAAAATATGCATAAGAGTTACAATTAAGTAAATACATCATTTTAATTATTTTGCATTAATTACAAAGAGGATATGATGTAATATTAATGCTTAGCTACTCCACATATATCACTTGTGCATGAAAACTGGGTATTTCATTTATTTTAGGAATATAATTTAAGTTGAAATTTTAATAAAAGCTATCACATCAATTCTTTCAGAATGGTGTCATAAGGCTTGATATATAAGAGATAAAGCACCACCTAAGGTTTACTTCAAGCTATCTTTACAAAAAGATATCATTCCTGCAACCAGTACTCTTTTGCAAGGAATCTCTACAAAGCATCTCTTTATCAGCAATCACAAATCCAATACTGTAGATTCAGAACCTGAACGTAAAATGCAGTATTGTCAAATCCTTGGTCCAAATTTTGAATCACTTTTGCAGGATGGCATTTTTTAATTAAATTGACTTTTTATATTTTTATTTGAATTTTTAAAAATACAGGAACTCATAGACACTTTGCAAAGTTCAAGTTGGACTGCATATTTCCAATGGACAAAATGAATTAACTGGAATCAGATTTGAAGTGTTCAAATCCATCAACCATTTTCATTAAGTTTACTATGTTTTTTGAAATTGCGGGATTTTCAAATCCAAGAACCAAATTTCAAATCACTTTTGAATGCCACTAGGTAACTCAGATATTAATTGCAGGAACTGGAATCCAAATTTAATGTACAGTAAGCACACTAGGAAACATCAACCCAAATAATAAAGCTCCACCACAACTAAATAAAATAAAAAAATTAATCTCAATAACCATGTTTAGATATAAAAAGTGATTAAACTTTAAAATCATCCAAACCCAGAAAGTATACAATATTATACACTTCAAATCACAAATATAGAAACTCTGCTACTATTCAAGGCTAAATCAAGAGAAAACAACTACTCACAACTAAACCAATAAATCCAAATAAATACATATTTAATCTAAAAAATATTTTTTATTTTATTTTTATGGACTGTCAATCATATTCTCAACCAGCTCCTGCACCAGCCCGCGGGGCAGCCCATCCACAAGGGCGTCCCAGAGGGTCCAAGAACAGACCCAGAACCCAAATCAAGGGGAGACATGTCAACACACAGGCCTCCCAAGGTGTCATTGCCAGTCAACCACCTCCCGCATCCCAGGCCAGATCAACCAGCCTGGATCCAAGACAGAAGCCGCTTTCAAGGCCTGCCACCAAAGTCACCTACACCAGGGTCACCGGGAACTCTGAGGTTACTTACGCCTCCACTGTTTACCCAGGTGTCACCCGGCCCCGCACTCTGGATCCAAGAGTTGCTATTGCATGCCCCCACGTTTTTGACACCTCCTATGAGCCATTGGCCACAACTGAGGAGCCATCTGTGCCTATTGTGTATTCATCCATTGACAGCGCCACTGCAAGCAAGGGTGATCCCACCTTCTACACAAAGGTCCCCATCCCCTGTGTTGAGCCTGCCAGCCAGGATGCTGCAGTACCTGTCAAGGACCAGCATCAGTTGATAGATAGTAATTGTGAAGCTCTCCTCAACTGCTTGAATGAGGGAATTGCAGTTTGGGATATTGCATCCTGATTTGGTGTTCACAGCCAGATACATTAGCAATATCAACAAAAAGTATGGTAACACCAGGCAAATTGCCAAATCCACCAAGGCTAAGCAGCAGCCCAAACTCCTTCAGCCCGTTCATATCAATGCAATCAAGCAGTGGGTAGCCAAGGATTGCCACCAGGACTCACTTGCTGTCCAATCAATTCTTGCCACAGAGTTTGGGCTTTCTGTCTCCAAATTCTTGTATATGAAGCAATGGTCAAATTGGGCTTCTCTTGGAAGGTCCTTGGAGTTTCTCTGTACAATAAGAACAGCAAGAAAACAATTGAAGATCAATGCATTTATGCCAAGACTTATCTGGCCCTTAAGGAGACTGGCAAAGTACAGTTCTTCTACATCACAAATTGTTGTTTTCCTCCTCACCCAGGTCTAGGCATGGGTGGGTTGAGAAGGGGTCCAAGGATGGTGTAGCACATTGTGCAGCTGTCTGTTCCCAAACATATTCCATGATTGTGCTTCTTGGTACCAGTGAGTTATACCAATATCAAATGATTAAGGGCTCCCATAATAGCGGGACTTTTCTTGATTTTCTCTGAGCCGTCAAGGAGTACCTTTGGATTAATTACCAGGGCACAACTAACATTGTTGTTCTTGATAATGATGGGCTCCACAAAGTGGATCTGGTTGTTTCCAAGTTCCTGCCCATCAAAAAAATAGCCATTTGGCCAGCCACTGTCTGGCTGACTGCCCAATGAGACTCCTCTTCCTTCCGTCCTATTCTCTATTTCTGAATCCAATTGAGGAGGTTGTTGGGTGGATCAAAAATAAGGTGAAGAAATGCCTCCCTCAGGACACTGTTGATCTCTTCAACATTCTTGAGATCAGCAAATTTGCAATGCCACCCAATGTGGTGGCAGCTTTTTACAAGCACTCAGAATCCTTCCTCCCTAAAGCCCTGGCCTCCAAGCCAACCAGATAAATGGGCGCTCCGGGTTTTATTTGTTTTTATTTTTATTTATTTTGTTTTTATTAGGACTCAAAAAAGTATTATTTATATATAATGATGTGATGTTTGATTGTATTATAGACATATAAGAGTATGTAGAAAAGGTAAGTAAAATTAATTATACTAGGTATTAGGAATATATTTTTATTATAATGCACTGAATATTATATTGACTGTTGCGCTAACAAACAAATAAATTAAAAAAGGATAGAAATAGATTAATTTTATTTAAAGCATTGTGAATCATTGTTGGTACTTTGGCTTTTTTAAGCCACAATATGGACCTCGCAAGTCATCATCTGATCCTTAATATTTCAGTGCCACTAAGCCACATGACACAAAAACTAATGATTTTCATGTATCTCTTTACAATTAGTACTTATGACGCGAGTCAAGCATGGAAAATCTATTTATCAAATCATATTACAAGGGAAAGTAAGTTGAGTTCTAAACAATCACTTGTTTAGAACATAAGTGGAGCAGGCTGTCTGTTGCAGATAAATTCAGTTCTTGATGTTTAACTATGTAATAAAGGAACCTGTACTTGACAAGTTAGTAAATAAAACATTTTTAATTCTTTTTTATTATTTGACGTGTTTGCAACTATAGCTAATGTCTTATAATATATTTATATATATTACTATCATAATTTAAATATTAAAATATCATTATTAAAATTCAAATATTAAAGTATCATTATTAAAATATCACTTTAAGTTTAAATAGTAAAATTTAAATAGTAAAATTTAAATAGTAAAATTTAAATATTAAAATTTAAATATTAAAATTTAAATAGTAAAATTTAAATATTAAAATTTAAATAGTAAAATTTAAATATTAAAATTTAAATATTAAAATTTAAATAGTAAAATTTAAATATTAAAATTTAAATAGTAAAATTTAAATATTAAAATTTAAATATTAAAATTTAAATATTAAAATTTAAATATTAAAATTTAAATATTAAAATTTAAATATTAAAATTTAAATATTAAAATTTAAATATTAAAATTTAAATATTAAAATTTAAATATTAAAATTTAAATATTAAAATTTAAATATTAAAATTTAAATATTAAAATTTAAATATTAAATTTTAAATATTAAATTTTAAATATTAAATTTTAAATATTAAATTTTAAATATTAAATTTTAAATATTAAATTTTAAATATTAAATTTTAATATTTAAAAAAATTTTAAAAAAAAGTTAAATTGCAAGGGAATAAAATTTATTAGGGAGATGCAACTTGCAAATGGAATGTGATTATTCCGGGGAATTATACCCTGAAATCAAATTTTCAGCTAGAGCATCTAATTGGATCCATGTATTTTCTGCATATGGTAGACAACCCTGGATGTGATTGCTAGAGGGGTGGCGCCCTGTACCCAGTGGTTGTTGACTGTTTGATAAAAGGAAGCCGGGTGAGTGAATTGATTAATAGGTTTTTTTCAGGGGGCACGTAGTACCTGTACAACATTGCCAATGCAAAGGAGTCATACAGGATGTGCTTGACTGTCATATACCCCCGCAGTGTTGTCTGGCGTTCTAGTGCTAATTGGCATATAGTGAGTTGTATAGAAGCATCCTTGAACTTTTTGACGTTTGTTTTTAATATGCAATGAAGTAAGATTCCTAGGTATAGGTGACATGAATTCTTTGCAAGGTATATTTTTTGGAGAACATGCACAATTTCTTGTACACTTGAACTAATCTGTTTATATAGGTTTTTGACTGAATTTGAATATTGTACCAGGAGGCGCCCAACTTGTATCTGCCCCCATGCCTCCGCAAACAAAATGAATAAAGGCTTAAACAAATTCACAAGGACTGTGTCCCCAACTTTATTTGATAAAGCTTTAAATAATTCATTAAAAATTTCAGTTTTATTATATTCATTCTCTATTTGAAATTCTGTTTTTTGAGAGTTTTTTCATTTTCATTTATGCTTGAAAACAGAAATCTTTGAATATTTTAATAATAGTTTCATCAAAATTCAACTTAATATCCCCCCCAAATTCCATTCATCTCTTTGAAATTAATATTTGTTCCTATTTTGTATGCTTCCCTAATCCACGGTAAGCACCCGTGCAAGTGGTAAATATTCCTTAGCTTTAGCTTCAATATTTCCATATTGATTCATGTTCATTTGAATTATTTTATTTATTTCATTTTGGTTTATTTTTTTACAGGGGCTACCAATGATTGGTAACCCCGTAAAACCAACTGGGCATAAAGGCCACCACTTCAGCAACCTTCTCCCTATTTCTAGTTATGACTAAAGTAAATTTAAGTAAAACATAAATAAACTTACTGATTGTTTCCCCCACAGCTCCCTCAGCCATAGGTGCCCCATTGATAAACCTCATGAGTGTTGGCTGCTCTTCATTTGATTTCCTGGGCTTGATCTTCTTTATTTTCTGTGCAACTTGTGCTTCCCCTTGATTTTCATTTGATAAATTTTCAGTATTTCTTCAAGCGCTCCTGCTTCTTGCTTGTGTTTTGTTTTCTTCTGTTTGCATTTGGTCAGTTTCCTCTTTATTTTGTGTTAATTTCCTTTGAGCTTTCATTTCCTTAAATCAATTTGATTTTTTGAGTATTCTTTCTATTTGTTTTTGCAAATTCCCATAAGTTGTAACTTTTACTTTTGAAATCTAACTGCTCAAGTATTTCCTTTTGAAGATTTAAAACTATTTCTTTGTGTTCTTTGTTGACTATTGTTCCCAGGCTATTTTTTGTGGTTTTGTTTTGCTAGACCAAGGCCCTTCCCTCATTTTCCAGTTCATTTACCACAATTTCCCTTGTGTTATTTTCAAGCTGGACAATCTTTTAGAGGGCTGACTCTAATTTGTTGATAAGGCTGTAGATATTTGACATTTTTTTTGAATTACATAAAAAACTGGTTTTATAGTACTACCCTCAACACATGATTATTTTCATTATCAATAATAAAATTAAAGACCATAAATGTAAATATTGCATTAGAATATTGCAATTAGACGTCAACTCTTGATATTTAGACATTATGTGCATAATTCAATGCATTTTGTTTAATAAAATCCATTGTAAACATGGCTTTTTTCATTGTAATTTATTAAAATGTACTGTGTTTATATTAGAGAGCCATCAACGCTTAGTACAAATATTGATATATAGTGCATTTTACAGCCTGTATATTTATCTATTGGTAATAATTCTATAAAATTTTCAGTCATAATTTGCAAGGTAATAATAATGAAATGTGTTAATAGATTACTGTTTATTGTCATTAATTGGCTGATTTTCTTTGCTGTGGCAATTGTGCATTTTCTGATATTTACGCACTAGTATCCAATTGGTTGGTTTCACACCCAATTGCACAGGCAATAGAAAATCAAGTCACCACCCCAAGACCAGATGCTGTTGGGGTGGCAACCATGTTCCCTATTGCTTGTGTGATTGGATGTGAAACCAAGCAATTGGAAACCAGTGTGTAAATATCAGAAAATGCACTATTGCCACAGCAAAGAAAATCAGCCAATTAATAATAATAAACAGTAATTTATTAATTCATTACATTATCATTACTTTGCAAAATCTGACTGAAAGGTTTACAGAATTATTACCAATAGGTAAATATACAGGCTGTAAAATGCACTATGTATCAATATTTGTACTAAGTGTTAATGGCTCTATAATATAAACACAATACATTTTAATAAATTACAATGAAAAAGCCATGTTTACAATGGATTTTATTAAACAAAATGCATTGAATTATGCACATAATGTCTAAATATCAAGAGTTGACATCTAATTGCAATATTCTAATTCAATATTTACATTTATGGTCTTTAATTTTATTATTGATAATGAAAATAATCATCAAATAATTATATGTTACCACATCAAATGTACAACACATTTTTTAAGTATGGGATATGCTAACAATGTAAAAGAAATATTGTTAATTGTGAATTGAAAGAGAAATATTAATTTTAATAATTTTTCAAAAAAAGGTTTATTTTACTCATCAAAGGACAAGAAGTGGAGGGAATGGGCGGAATAAACATTGCCTTCATCTGCGCCTGTGAAAGGGACAGCATTAAAGATAGTGGGGGGATGGGAAGTGGTTTGGGAGTCAGGGTTGGAAGGCAGGTGGCTTGATGGGGGGTTGGGGAGGCAGGGTTGGTTGACTGGGAAGGGGCAGCTGGAGCTGAGTGCTTCAATTGCTCAAATTTGTCTTCCATCACATGTGCGGGCTTGGTGAAACAAATGGATTGGCGTGGGGGGGAGGCAGGAGTCCTTTCTGGACTTATCACTGTCACTTGCATAGAAAATGAAAAGATCTGATAGGTCCTGGATAAACACAGAGGGGAAAAGCTCATAACCCTTATCAATTTAGGTGCACAGTTTGTTTTATGTGGCAGGCTTTAAGCGCCTGAGTGTAGAACCAAAATTTTAAAGACATACATCTGCATGATGAATGTCACCGTAGTTGATGGGGTAGGATCAACAGGTATGTCCCACAGCCCTAATTTCTTGGGTTGTCCATTCCTGCTGCTTCATCTCTGCACTCAGTATAACTGTGTACACGGCGTTTTGGGTAGCCCACTCCTCCAGCATGACCTTGAGCTCTGTCTGGTAGGCATACCCATCTGCAGTGTTCAATATTGCTGAGTACTAATTGATTCCCAATGGGGAAACTGCCAAAAAAACCCAAAAAAATGATACAAGATTGGGCCACGCTTTTATACGTCAGACTGGATTTGCTTTTCCCCAAAGTCTTGAATACTTGCCAAAATCTTGGCATATGACAGGAAGATTACGACATTACGGGCCCTCATTGCCCTTCCTTTAATAAAATTGATGATGGTAGAATTATAGGGGTCAGTGTCCACCAAACGGGGCCACTGAGAACCTGATTGGATAAGAGTCTGGTGGCAACCACAACTCTGTGCATCCACAAATTCACTGTTCTTTTATTGGTGAAAATGCTGTGGAGTCCCAGTTGGAGACAGATCTGGACCAGGGGCATCTGCGGGTCACACTCCATAATTGCCATCATGAGAGGGTGGCTTTTTCACCTTCAGTTGAAGAACGGGCATCAGTTAGGGTCTTCTTGGTAGGGGGGCCACAGTTGGCGTGGGCTTGTAGGATCCCAGCCACCGTAGACTTTGCAAAACCCATTGTGGCTGCAATTTCCCCAAGGGACATAAGCATTCCTTGCTTTTCAACCATTTTGAGAACAATCTCATGAGTGATTAATTCTCTTCTCATCTTGCAGGCTGATTGGCTGGGGGAGAGATGTGTTCATCCTGGGAATTAGCCAATGCCATCTGATTGGCTGTTTTGGGATTTGGGACTCTCTGGGTGACCCCATGGCTCAAATGGCTGATTCTGGATGCCATTGTTGATTTGGGATTTGGGTTGGCAGCTGCCTGTGCATGATGGGCAAACAGGGCCACGCAAGAAGTTGCAGGAGAAAGAACACACTCCTGAGTGGGGCTTGCAGAGGGGCCTGCGGGTTGGGAGTGGCCATAGACAAAGGCTTCACCATTAGGAGACCCAGTGTAGCCCTGAATGACTTTGTCAAGGCCAGGGAACAGCTTGTTGACTTGGTTAGTGTTGGAAGAAGACAAAATAAATTTTTATTAAAAAAAATAAACTCAAAAAGAGGAGTGTATATTTTAGTCAATTTCATTGTTAAGTTGATGAATAGTAGGATCTAGATTTTAGCTGTCCTAAAATGGAATAGGGTGATTTTTGAGAATGCCTATGATTCCTAAAAGAATTAGCACAAATCCACTCTAGATCCTTTAGCATCCTTTTTGAGACACCCATAAATTATATTTTATTTCAAATTCCTTGCAATTATAATGTGAAACTTGGTTCTTGGATTTGACAATCCTGCAATATCAGATTCATTAATTTTTACATGATGTCTATGATTTTTTTGACATACAGGAAATCTCAAATTGTACATTAGAATCCCAAATTTCTGATTCATGCATCCCACATTTTTTTTCTGCATTTTGTCTTTTGTTAGTTGAGTTATCTGCTTGAGGGATTCAAAATTTGCCAATTTAAATAAACCAAAAAAAGTCAAATTAAATGGTTAATTTTATTAAATATTTTAATTTTCACTCAGCTGAGTTGCCCACAAAAGTGATTTGAAATTTGGACCAAGTATTTGACAATCCTGCATTTTTAAGTTCAGGTTCTGAATCTACAGTATTATGGATTCTTTTAACTTTACTTCTGCCATGAAGCCATTTTCTTCACTGGGAGTATCAACAAAAAGAGAAATAATTGCTTTGCTAAAGAAAGCATTCCTCTTTGTTTCTGGAGGCAATCTTAATTTCTTCATCAATAACTTCCTCACTCAAACTGAGTTTGGGAAAACAGAGTTCATTCCTTTAATTCAAAATCAGAAACTAAACAGGATAATTGATGGCTTAAAGGATCTTCTGAAATCTGCTTCCCAAAAACATCTCCCAGCCTTGAGATCTCTGGTTACTTCCAGTTACTCTTTAAAAGAGCTTACTGATATGGGATTTAATATAACCAAAAGTGAGTTTGAATACTCAAGAAAAATGAATAAAAATAAAAATGTAAGCTTAAATAAAAAAGCCAAAAAAATAATAACTAATCATTAAAAAAATAAATAATCAAAAAAAATAATTAAAAACTTACTGGAAAATTACTTTGAAACAAGCCAGTTTACAAAAAAAAGCACCAGAAAAAAATTTATAAAGACATTGAAAAAAGAAATGAATGAATATCAACTGAAATAAAATATTCTCTATTAAAAACAAAAAAAGAAATATATAAAATATGAAAATAAAAAATGAAATTTCAATATCACTTTCAACTTACTATAAATTAGTACCAAGAATATAATAAAGAGTAAAAACAAACTGAATGTGTAATATTTGTAGCTTAAAATCATCCTTAGAAAAAAGAAAAGAATGTGAAAGTAAAAACTTATTATTTCCAGAATTTATAAACAGTGACTTAAAAGCTATTAATCAGCACCAAGACTTTTATGCTCATCAAAATAGGGAATATAAGAAAGATATCAATGAATTATATAATGAACCATGTATTATAGCTATAAATTTTAAGGATAATTTAAAAGTTGGTGGTGGTCTAATTGAAACCAATAACTGTTTTTATTCCAAAAGACCTATTTCTTTATTGGGGTTTGCATTGGTATTTAAAAAAAACAATAAGTTAAATATGAATACCATGATTTTTTATCTCAAATATTGTCTCATGATTCTTTGTTTTCAGGTGAATGTCTAATAAGTCTTCTTAAATCAGATCAGTTTTAAAAAAATATCAAAGTATGGACTGATTATGGAAACCATTTTAGATCCTATGATTTCTTATATTATCTATTTTGAGAGGCACCACAATACATTAAAGGGTCTAATAAATACAATAGATTTGTAGAATGTCATGGAAAAGGCATTGTTGATGGTCACTTTGGTGTAATATCAAAAACATTAAAAGAGAAAGAATATCATCTTTTGTCAGGATTCACCTTATCTTGTAGCTGCTATTCTTTTACCCAAACTTTTTGGCTTTTTGGTTTTCAAACTTATCCATGATTACTCAGTTCAGTCTATTTATCACATCATGCTCCCCTCTTTCCTCCCTTCATTTTCCACTTTTTGGGTTCAGATTTGGGTTTTTTGAAGCCTATTCATAACCTAAACATTGGTTAACATCATTTTTGAACTTCCCTTATCTTCTGTCACCGGATTCAAACCCTGGCCTCACGCGCAGAAGTTAATAATTTGGTTTTCAAGCTCCTTACCTTTGACTATACACTCAATTATGTTTTCCAAGCTTTGGACCTAGTTTTTCCCTTCCTTTTTGCTTGCTTTAACAACAGCTACTATTTTTGTAACCATCTTTCTCCTCCTGGTGTCCCCTGATGCAAACTTAACTTTTTTAAGTTAGCCACAAGCCATGTGTGTTTTCCCAGACCTTTTCCTTTACCAAATTACTATTAACCTTCTTAGGTTAACTTCATTCCAAATTTGCACCTCACTTTCCCAAGCTTAATAAAAAAGACTTGGTTCTCCAGTCTCAACAATAAGTTGAGATTGTTTTACTTGCACTCCAAAAAGGTACTTGTTAGGTTTTGTGGCTTGTGTTTTATTGTCTTCACTCTTGCATCTTTCCTCTTTGTTCCATGATTCCATCCGATTATATTTTTCAACATTTAGGTAATTTTTATAGTGGGACTCACACTTTGATTGTGGATAGTTTTAATCCACCAGCTAGTGGTGATCACTTTCCAGACTTAGAAATAGAGTTTTTGACACAGTCCTCAGTCATTAAGACTGGCCTTTATTTTTTTTCTTAGGATTAATAAACCACCTTAGCCCTTACTTTACTTTATATAAGCTTTTAGGAGCCTTTGTCCAGTTATTGTTGCAAACCTTACCTACTTTTCTATATCTAACCAATATAAACATTCTTGGTTTAAAGGCTTTAGTTTAAAATAATTTACCCCAAGCCTTCAGACCTTCCAGCTTTATATTAAGAATATAAATGATTTTAAAAATATTTTTGAGCAAGAAGAAAAAGGAAAAGAATTATATAAATCAGCGCTACTGTAAATTCAGAACCTAAACGTAAAAATGTGGGATTGTCAAATCCTTGGTCCAAATTTCAAATCACTTTTGCAGGCAACTCAGCTGAGTGAAAAATAAAATATTTAATAAAATTGACCATTTAATTTGACTTTTTTTGATTTATTTAAATTGGAAAATTTCAAATCTCTTGATCAGATAACTCAACTAACAAAAGACAAAAGACAAAACACAGCAAACAAATGTGGGATACGTGAATCAGAAATGCAGGATTCTAATGTAAGATTTGAGATTTCCTGTATGTCAAACAAATCATAGACATCATGTAAAAATTAATGAATCTGAAATTGCGGGATTGTCAAATCCAAGAACCAAATTTCAAATCAAAAATGGGGTGAATTTGAAATAAATATAATGTATGGGTGTCTCAAAAAGGATACTAAAGGATCTAGAGTGGATTTGTGCTAATTCTTTTAGGAATCATAGGCATTCTCAAAAATCACCCTATTCTATTTTAGGGTTACTAAAATTTAGATGCTTGATTACAATAGATTTTAAAAAACGCTAATGATAAAATAGAATTATATATTACAATCTATCTTATCACATTGTCTTTTCCTTGATGTGTTGATAGTTCATTTTCTGTTGATAATGAGCTTGCGTTTAATTGGATAGTTTCACCTCCAGTTGCCTTGGCAATAGAAAATCAAGTCACCTCCACAAGACCAGCTGTTGTTGCAGAGGCAAATTGATTTTCTATTGCCAAGGCAACTGGAGCTGAAACTATCCAATTAAACGCAAGTACATTATCAACAGCAAATGAACTATCAACACATCAAGGAAAAAACAATGTGATAAGATAGATTGTAATATATAATTCTATTTTATTATTAGCATTTTTTTAAAATCTACTGTAATCAAGTATCCTTAATAGCGATCCATTAACATTTAGTGTTGTAATCCAGTGATGTTTCACTTTTGAGCTTTTTCTTTCCCACCTCTTCTTCTTCCTTGAAACAAAGTTTTATGGTCCCTGGCATAGCCAGGGGCCAAAAAACTTTTAAAATATTTCTGCGTCATCAGGAGGGTGGCTCATATATAATTATATGATTTTTTAGTTGCTATATTATTGATTTAGAGTGCAGAATATTGCATTATTTGCAGTTTAGACAATTTTAAATTTCACTTAATTTCATGTCTAAACATGGTTGTTGAGATTGGATTTTTCATTTGATTTTATCCAGAGTGGAGCTTCTTGATTTGGGTTGATTTGTCCTAGTTTCTTACTGTACATTCAATTTGGATTCCAGTTCCCGCAATTAATATCTGAGTTTACTGATGGCATTCAAAAGTGATTTGAAATTTGGTTCTTGGATTTGACAATCCTGCAATTTCAAAAAACATAGTAAACTTAATGAAAATAGTTGATGGATTTGAACGCTTCAAATCTGATTCCAGTTAATTCATTTTGTCCATTGGAAATATGCAGTTTGACTTAAACTTTGCAAAGTGTCTATGAGTTCCTGCATTTTTAAAAATCCAAATCAAAATACAAAGAATTTAATTCAATTAAAAAAAGGCTATTCCACAAAAGTGATTCAAAATTTGGACCAAGGATTTGACAATCCCGCATTTTTACGTCCAGGTTCTGAATTTACAGTATCAGGCTCAAATATTTCTCAAAAGTCATTCTTTAATATTTATGAAAGAAAAGGTAGGCCTAAATGGAGAGATCTTAAAGGGTAAAATCTGTGCATTAATCTTTCATATTTGATGGAAGATAGTGTTGTAACTGTGCTGTTTTAGCAGAGCTACAAGGGGGAAAATATTTAGAAGCTAGATAATAATCTTTATTGTGAGATAGTGATTATATAGTTGTAGTGAATCAATGGATAGTAGGAACATGATTGTTGATCACACAGTTGGATGGAAGAAGGGGATGGCTTGATCCTGGTAATGAGTCAAGCGCCAAAACAAGGTATCCATTGTAAGGGATCATCATCTGTTCATGTTGTTGGATTTGGTAATTCAAGTTGAATTCCCAGTCTGGCTTCAAGTGGCCAGGTAATTGGATTGCAGGTCACAAACCCGCTTGTTTGGAACCTTGCTGGCAGGTTGAGCCTGCTATTTTGACACACACACCCCCCAACTGAAGGTTGGCCTCCTCTGGGGGTAGGTTGTCAGGAGTCCGGGCGCCGTACTAGACTAATTGTTGTTCTGTGGCAAGCAGTGTGGTTTCTTGTTGTTTTTGTCTCGCTTTGCAGGGTCTCAGGCAATCATGGTATAGGGTCTTGTCTTGTTTGCATTTCCTGAGTCCTTGCACAAGGTAAGTTTTATTGTTGTTTACCTTTATAATGATTGCAGGCTCTACTTTTTTGGGTTGTAGTTTGCTTTTATCAACGTTCACGACCCAAACTTTGTCCCCAACTTCATTTCTATCACAGGTGGGGAAAAAGGTTTTTTTTTCAGACGTTCATTTTCCTTTTTTGTTTGTCTGCTGTTAGCCTCTATAACGTGAGGGTCTGAGCGTGGGGGGACTTCACTTGGGATTTCCAGGTTGGGTCCTGTCAATGCTTGAATGATATTTGGCTGTGTGCTGTATACCAACTCAAATGGGCTTTTCCCAGTGGATCTGTTCACTCATATTTGGCACACAAGTAGTGCAGTCAGTAGCTGCTTATACCAGTCTTTGGGTCTCCCGGCAGTGAGCTTGGCTAAGGCTTGCACAAGGCTGCCATTAAGCCGCTCTACACGTCCATTGGCCTGCAGGTGGTATGGTGTTGCTACAGTGTGTTTGACCCCATTTTTTGTGAGGTAAAAGTTGGTGGTTTTGGAGGTCAATTCTTTCCCTACATTGGTTATCAGGAGTTCTGGCTTTCTGAACTTGCTGATTATCTCCTTGCAATAAATTGTTGTACATCATTGCCAGTGTGTGCCTTTACTGCTTGGGCTACTGGCCATCTTGTAGCAAAGTCAATGGTGGTGATAATGTATTTCTTGTTGTTGTGTTTTCCTGGCATGGGGCCAACAATGTCAAGGGCCCATTCTTTGAAGGATAGTTGTGTGCAGATGGGAAGTACTAACTTTGGAAGGGTTTTGCTTTTGGCAAACTTTTTGCATACCTCACATTGGTCTAGGACTTCTTAAACGTTGCAATATAAGGTTGACCACCAGGCCTTGTGCTTAAGGAACTCATATAGGTTTTGGCTCTTGGTGTGTATGAGGTCTCTGTGATAGCGTAGGATGGTGTCTACCTGCTGGTGCGTGGGTATATAGGGAATGGTTGTACCATCTGACATTTTTCAGTGTATGATCCCATGTACGTCAGTGAATAGGTGTTTGTTTTTGATAACTGTTTTCTTTGTTATGTCGGTTGTGCCAGGGGGAAACCCTTGTCTTTTGTTTGTAGTACTAAGAGAGGCCAGTCTGGGTCAAGCCCATTTTCCCCTCTCAAGGCACGGACATATAGGCGAGAGAGAGCGTCTGCCATGGCAAGCTTGGCCCCAGGTTTGTCTTGTATGAGCATGTTGAATCTCTCCAAGAGCTCCATCCAGCAGGCTTGGCGGCAAGACAGATTTGCTTGGTTTTTAAAATATATGAGCAACTTGTGGTCTGTTAATTCTGTGAATTCTTCCTGCCGCTCTAGGTAACAGCGCCATTTGACTAGACAGTACACAATAGCCAACAGTTTCTTGTCGTGGATAGGGTACCAACACTTGCCATCTGTCAATTTTTGCAATTCATAAGCTACAGGCAGGAATTCATCATCATCATTTTTGATTTGTAGTACTCCCCCAATGGATGCATCTGAGGCGTTGGTTTCTATTTGATATTCCCAGTCACGTTTGGGGTATTGCAGGATAGAAGCTGTTATGAGCTTATCCTTGAGTCATCTAAAACAGAGGTCATGTTGGGGGGTCCACACAAAATTGGATTTGGTGCCTGTTATGGCAAATAAGGTGGCAGTCAAAATGCCACAATCAGGTATGAAACGTTGTACATAGGCCACCATCCCCAAGAAGGTGTGGAGTTCCAACTTATCCTTGGGTGGCAGCATCTTGCATATGTCCTGTATCTTTTGACTGTTGGGGTTGATGCTGTCCTTTGAGACTATGTGTCCCAGGAAGGGTAGTTGCTCACAGAAGAACTGGCACTTGGAGGGTTTGGCCAACAGTTTGTATTGTTCCAGGGTAGCAAAGACTGTCTCTAGGTCTTTGAGGTACTGTTCCACCAAGGAGCTGTAGACAATGATGTTGTCTAGATAGACTAGGGCATACTTGTTTATGTGTGGCGCAAATACTTTGTTCATGAAGGTCACAAAGGTGGATGGGGCATTTGTCATGCCAAAGTTGAGCACCACACATTCATATGAGCCGTATTTAGTGCAGAAGGCTGTTTTGGGGATGTCTTTCTTCTTAATATAAATCTGGTTGTAGCCTGCAGTCAGATGAATCTTGGAGAAGTCTGTGGCTCTTCCCAAGGCGTCAAAGAGATTTTCAATCAGTGGTAGTGGATAACAATTCTTGATGGTAACCTTGTTTAGGGCTTTGTAGTCTGTGATCAGACGTAGGGTACCATCCTTCTTGGCCACAAAGAATATGGTGGCCCCAAAGAGAGAAAGTGAGGGGCAGATAAGTCCTTTCTCCAACGCTTCCTTGAGATAGGCGTGTAGGGTGTTGTCTTTGTTTGGGGTCAGCCTGTAGATAGGGTGCTCTTTGGGGACAGCCCCTTTGAGTTGGATGAAATGTTGGATGTGTTTCTCAGGGGGCAGCCCAGGTAGCGCTTCTTTGAAGATTTCTGGATGGCAGGCCACAATTTTGCAGTCCTGAGGCATAGAGGTATCCTGGTGATCTTTGAAGTGTATGATCATGTACTGGCAGGAGTCCCAGTCAATTGCCTTCAGGTTTTCCTTTTTGTCCAGGGTCTCTGTGATGTGCACAAAGACGTGGCCGTGTAGGAGTTGATCCACAGAGTCAGGGTAGATCTGGTGGTTGACACCTTCACGCTTGATGGTCAACACTGAGGTTGCCCAGTCTACGTGAGGATTGTTCTTTTGTAACCAGTCTAACCCCAGTACAATGTCAAACTTTGGGAAGTCAATGACGGGACCTTGGATGGTGGAGTGGAGGTTTTCAAGCATGACAAAGAAAGGGGTGATTTCCCTTATCACAGCAATGTGATGTTTGTCACCCAGGACAATGTTTTAATCCGCAAAGGATTAGTGGCCAGCTTGAACTTTTCCACAAAGCTGCTGTTGACTAGGGTTCAATCTGCTCCCAAATCCAGGAGTGATGAGCCTGTGTAACTGTGAAAACAGAAAGGATAGAACATCAGTTTATTGGGATGTCTGGCAATGGTGTACAGTAATGGGTCCTCTGAGGGCACTTGGTTCATTGGGCATTGGTCCACATCCTTGGATTGGTATTCATCATTGGGCAAGTCAGGAGTTTTGTGGGAAGAGCTTGGCTTGCTTAATGCTCTCCCCAGGCTTTTCCCTTGTCTTGATTGCCTTGCGTGGCGGTGACATAGAAATAGGATAATTTGACTGGCCATTGTTCCCACTTCCATGTCCATTTGAACCTGTTGGTTTATGGTTGGTGTTATTCCCGTTGCCCCCAGGGGGTGGTCAAGTGGAGCACCTGCCTGGATGGGAATCCTTGGGTCATTCTTGTTTTCCAGTTTGTGCCTTATGAAGGGCGTTGGAGGTTTTTTCTGCTTTCTCTGCTTTGTGATACAGGCTTTTCAGGTTGGTCATCTGGTCCAGGTTCACGTGCCTCATCACATGCAACTTGAGAGCGTCATAGTACATGAGATGTGTGGCTGGGGTGTCAAAGGCCATGTCAGATGGTGCACAAAGTCAGAGTTCCTTGTAGGTGTGGGTGAGTTTCTTCACAGTGCCATCTGGACAAGGTTCTTTACTTGGCATATTATCATGAGCAATTTATCCTTAAGCATGAATCTTGCCAGGAAGTCTTGCTTGAAGATATCCCAGTTCTTGTTGGTGTGTTCCTTGTGCCACTTGTTGCACCAGGTGCCAGCGTCATGGGTCAGGCAGATAGAGATTTTTGCAATACAAAATTTCTGTGGGCATTCCATCTGGTCCAGCTTGCTCTGAGCGGACTGGATCCATGCAGCAGTGTTGATGTTGTTGGCCACAGCAAAGTGTTCCAAGGCAGCGCTTTGCAGTCTTTGAGCTACGTAGGCAGGCATGGCGTTTTTGTCAGTTGGTTGCAGAATGGAGGAGGGAGCCTGAAAGAACCCTTGTGCCAACATGGTGTTGAAGGCGGGTAGTGAAATCACCATGTTCTGGTACAGGACAAAGCCATTGGGTATTTTGGCACCAGGAGTGTACAGGGTCCAGTCAGGCGGGAGGCCAGACATAATTCTGTTGAGGATTTGTTAGCCGCGGTGTGTGCAGGCAACAGGAAGAATTTTTCAAGATAAGGTAAGTGGAGAACCTACCTGTGCTACCAATATTGTAGCTGTGCTGTTTTAGCAGAGTTACAAGGGGAAAAATTTAGAAGATAGATAATAATCTTTATTGTGAGATAGTGATTATATAGTCATAGTGAATCAATGGATAGTAGGAACATGATTTTTGATCACATGGTTGGATGGAAGGAGGGGGTGGCTTGATCCTGGTAATGAGTCAAGTGCCAAAACAAGGTATCCACCATAAGGGATCATCATCTGTTCATGTTGTTGGATTTGTTAATTTGAGTTGACTTCCCAGTCTGGCTTCAAGTGGCTGGGTAATTGGATTTGCGGTTCACGAACCTGCTTGTTTGTAACCTTGATGGCGGGTTGAGCCTGCTGTTTTGACAATAGGAAGTTGTATACTTCACCTTTAACATTTGAAATTTTCTCAGAATATTCTGAGATAACTTATCATTTAAAATCATGTGATGATACCAGAGAAACAAAAATATCAGAAGATGCTAGTGGTGCATTAGGGCAAGTTCATGAAATAGGGCAGCTTACTAGAGGGTGTATTTTAAATAGAGTTATCAGTTTTAAACAACAACTACTTTTTTTCTGAAACAAACTAAGAATATTTATGATGAGCCAAAGATAGGGTAATAGCATTTATAGCTTTAGGGCTGCTATTACTCTCCCATGCAACTCACTATAAGCATTTTAGCTTGTAGTTTGTAGTACCACTTAAGATATTTCCAGCAATATTATAAGGTGCAATTTTCAATTCTAAAATTGATAAATTATTTTTTTTTAAAAATCTAAGCCCAAGATCAATTAAAGATTTGACATTAATTGTATTTTCCTTTTTGAATAATTTTTAATATGAATAATGTAATTAAGTTATAAGATAATCAGTCCAGTGCTTAGGCATAACAAGAAAAACAATGACCCATATGTACACCAAAAGTCAACCCACACCATTTTTTGTGAATCAATGTATTTTGGATTGTATTTTGAATAGTTTTGCTTTGCGCGTGAGCACTTCTTTGCTGTGTTGACCCATTTCACCCATCAACGCCAAAAATTTGTGTTAACAGAATGTATATTTCAACCTGATAGTTGGATTTTGTTCAAATCTGAAATCATTTTGTTTAAATCTGAAGTATTTTTGGTTGTCATCATAGCTTTTAAAACTACTGTACAGTAGTTTTAAAAGCTATGGCAACAAGCAAAAATACTTTGGATTTTAACAAAATAAATCAGATTTAAAAAAAATTGAAAAAAGACAAATTCATATTAATTTACAATAGATTTATTTATTTTTAATTTTTTTACATCTGATTTATTTCATTTGAATCCAAAGTATTTTCACTTGTTGCCATAGCTTTTAAAACTACTGTATTTCAGGAGCCATTGACACTTATTACAAAACATTGATACATAGTGCATTTTAAAGCTGGTATATTTACCTATTAATATATATAAAAGTGAGTCTGTCTGTCTGTCTGTAATGTCACCTCGAGTGGGCTCAAGCTGTAAGGGATTTGGCTGAATTGATTTTTCTGTAATTTAATTTTAAAAGTTGATTGTTAAGCCAAAAGCTCAATTTGGCTCATTCTTACATTTAATCCCTTACATGCATCTTTGAAAGTACACAGATTGCATCCAGTGGAGTGTGGTCTAAATCATGTTGAACTGAAATTAAGCCACTTGAACTTTAAAAAATTTATATTTGATTACTTGAATTTTAAATTAATGGCTAACTCTATTCAACCATATCAAAGTGGCTTATTGGTATAGACTGTCCAACTCTAGAATGGGTGGATTAAAATTAGAAAGGAAGCAGCAATTGTTTAAGATCCTTTTATATGATTGAATGTTTAAACTCTGCTGATGATTGAATTTACCCATGAAAAGAGAGCTTGATCAGTTTTAAATATATGAAATTGAAAAAGATACATAAATTTTAGTTTAAGTACAGTTGGGTTGGGTTGGTTTGGAAATTTTATATCTATCTATTCCAAAGTGAAATAATAGAATATTCCACTTGGATGCATCAGCTGATCCAAGTAGCTGCATATTGTTTCAGATTAAACCTTGCTTTCCACAGCTTCATACTAAAAGAACATCAGTGGAGTAAACTAACTATGATAAAATTAAATTTCAATATAATGATTTTCATGAAATTTAGAGGACGTAGATCAATTTTCAGATGATTCTGATCAAAATAGTCCCAAATATGATAGTTCTAGCTGCTCTAGATGCTGAGATATAGTTAAGTGCTGGAATCGGGTTCACGTCATACTCAAAGGCTCGGACTCGATTTGATGTTATCTAAATTTAATTTAATACACACTACAAAAACTAAAATCAATGTATCTCAGTGAATACTAAGCCGATTTTGATGTCCAATAGCTTATTTAAAAGCTGCAGATCAGCTCTATATTTTTAAAACAATAAAATCAATTGCTAAATTTTAAAATAATTAGTTTAGCCGTACTAAACTTAATGGTGATACTATACTTATTTAGGTTTAGTTTTTATTTATACTTGGAGTATACAATTTTAATTTTAAATTTAAATAAATATAATTGAAATCACCTTTTAATAAAGCAATTAAATAGAAAATTAATTAAACATGTGATAAGTAATGCAAGCCTAAAAAGACAATAAAATAAATTTAATTGATTTATTAAATTCAACTTTAATTCTGTCCTTGGATGGGGCAACCACCTAGTTGATAATAATTCTGTAAACTTTCTAGTCAGATTTTGTAAGGTAATAATAATATAATGAATCAATAAATTACTGTTTATAACCATTAATTGGCTCATTTTCTTTGCTGTGGTGATTGTACATTTTCTGATATTGACGCACTGGTGTCCAATTGATTGGTTTCACATCCAATCACATAGGCAATAGGAAACGTGGTTGCCACCCCAAGACCAGATGTGGTTGAGATGGCAACCACATTTCCTATCACCTGTGTGATTGGATGTGAAACCAACCAATTGGACATCAGTGTGTCAATATCAGAAAATGCACAATCACCACAGCAAAGAAAATCAGCCAATTAATGGTCAACCCCCGTAATTTATTGATCTATTATATTATTATTACCTCACAAAATCTGACTAGAAAGTTTACAGAGTTATTATCAATAGGTAAATATACAAGCTGTAAAATGCACTATGTATCAATATTTGTAATAAGTGTTAATGGCTCCCAAAATATAAACACAGTCCATTTATATAGATTACAATGAAAAAAATGCCACTTTTACAATGAATTTTATTATGCAAAATGCATTGAGATATGCACATAATGTCTGTCAGGAATTTATACTGACTTTGCTCTATCTGTCAATCTGGCAGCCTTCCAAGCATTTAATTGAAGAAGCCTCTAATATATTACTAGCAGGCTTAATTTATCTGAGAAGCCTTAGTAAAAGAGATTCAGATCCTCTATTACCAAAACAACCAGGAATATAAGTAATCTCCAATTATGACTGGTTCCTGATTGGCTAGAGTTAATCCAGAATACTATGGCAAACCGCTGGTTTGAAGAACATGGGTTTCTACAAGGATCTATAGGAAAGTGATCAATTTGTACTGGCAAACCACCAGTGCCACTGCAAATTCCCGATAGAAAGGCCACCGAGGAATTACCTATCATGCAATAAAATTAGATCATTTATTGGCACTGCCACCACCTGCACGCTTATAGATCATGCATGATTTTAATTAAAACAAGTACCCTGTGCAAGGTACTATTACATAGAATCCCATGCCATTGCATGGATGCCTGACTCTGGGGGTTGATGCTGGCGGTATGAGGATGAAAATACTACCAAGCAAGAGTTAGATGCGCCAGATGATCTTATCCTGACAAGAGAGCGCTAGCTCTATAAAAGCCCTTCTGTTGGACTAATGGAAGGCAGACAATAATAATAATATCCTACTGCAGAACGTTTTTGTAGTAAAAGAATAAAGCCAAGTTCAAAGACCTTTGTCAGTACTCAAAGAACGTAGCAAGCCGCCAGCGTAGAAAGCCGCTTGTTAGTTATCCCCCTTGTCATTGCCCACCGTCGCCTTGCCAAGGTAAAACCAGATGTTGCAGGGATGCTTGTCCTCATACAAGCATATCAATAAAATCTAATGTCCCAACTATTGTCTATACTTAATAAAGCGACTTAAAATCAGACCGCCAGGTCTGAGAGAAGAACAGAAAGTTCTGACAATATCTAAATATCAGGATTTAACATATACCTAAAATATTTTAATATAACATTTACATTTGTGGTGCTTAATTTATTATTTGATAATTATAAATATTCATGTGTTGATGGTAGTACTATAAAAACTAGTTTTTCAATGTACTAGCATCAACATGTCAAATATGTACAGCCTAATCAATGAATTAGAGTCAGCCCTCCAAAAGGTTGTTGAGCTCAAACATAACATCAGGGAAATTGTAGTAAATCAGCTGGAAAATGAGGGAAGGGCTTTGGTCCAGAAAAATAAAACTGCAAAAAATAGCCTAGGAACTTTAGTCAAAGAAAACCAGAATAAAATAGTTTTAAATTTACAAAAGAAAATACTCAAACATTTAAATTTCAACAATGAAAGTTACAACTTGTGGGAGTTTGCAAAAAAAAAACAACAGAAATAATACTCAAAATTTCAAATTAATTGAAGAAACTGAAATTCCAAAGGAAATTAACACAAATGAAGAGAAAAATAATCAAATGGGAACAGATAAAAATGAAACACAATCAAGAAGCAGAAGCGCTTCAAGAAATACTGAAAATTTATCAAATGAAAATCAAGGGGAAGCACAAGTTTCACAGAAAATAAAGAAGATCAAGCCCAGGAAATCAAATGAAGAGCAGCCAACACTCATGAGGTTTACCAATGGGGCACCTATGGCTGAGGGGGCTGTGGGGGAAACAATCAGTAAGTTTATTTATGCTTTACTTAAATTTACTTTAGTCATAACTAGGAATAGGGAGAAGGTTGCTGAAGTGGTTGCCTTTATGCCCAGTTGGCTTTACAGGGTTACCAATCATTGGTAGCCCCTGTAAAACAAATAAATCAAAATGAAATAAATAAAATAATTCAAATGAACATGAATCAATATGGAAATAGGGAAGCAAAAAACAAGGAATATTTACCACCCGTGGGGTGCTTGCCATGGGTTAGGGAAGTATATAAAATAGGAGCAAATATCAATTTCAAAGAGATGAATGAAATTTGAGGGGATATCAAGTTGAATTTTGAGGAATATATTTATAAAACTATTCAAATATTTCTGTTTTCAAGCATGAATGAATATAAAAAAATCTAAAAAAACATACTTTCAAATAGGACCAGAATATCTCAAAACTGAAATTTTCAACAAAGTGTTTAAAGCATTATCAAATAAAGTTGGGGATGAAATCCTCGTGAATAAGTTTAAGCCTTTATTAATTTTGTTTGCAGAGGCATGGGAGGCAGATACAAGCCGGGCGCCTCCCAGAACCATCTTCAAGTTCAGCAACACTGCTACATCAACAGATTAGTTCAAATATATAAAAAATTATGCATGTTTTCCAAGATATACACCTCTCAAAGGATCCATGTTGCTACATATTTAGGAATACTAATACACTGCATTCTAAAAACAAATGTTAAAAAACTAGAAGACATACTAATCCAAATAGACATATGCCGCTTAGCATTAGAAAGATAGAAGACACCACTGGTTACAGGATAGTTGAGTATGTCCTGTACAACTCCTTTGTGCTGGAATAACTTTTTGGTTATTATGTGCCTCCCAAGAAAAACTTGCTGATTAATTTGCTTTTGTAATTGCCTTTTATTAGGCACTCTACCACCACCAGGTGCTGAGCGCCACCTCTATTGCAATTGTATCCAGAGTTGTCCACCATTTACAAAAGAGTATGTGGTCCCAATTGGACACAATAGCAGAAAACTTAATTTTGGGGTATAATACCCCGGAATAATCACATTCCCCTTTGCAATTAGCATCCCCTTAATAAATAATCTTCCCTTGCAATTTATCTTTTTTTATTTTTAATTTTATTTTAAATTTTAATTTTAATATTTAATTTATAAATTAATATTTAAATTATAAATTAATATTTAAATTATAAATTTAATATATATAAATATATTATAATACAGTAGATATATTAAGCAAACACATGAAATAATAAAATATAATTTATAAATTTGTTTATTTAGTTGCTTGTTGAGTACAGGTTCTTATATTATGTAGTTAAACAACTCAAGCTCTATTTATCTGCATTGATCTGCCTGCTCCACTTATGTTCTAAACAAGTGATTATTTAGAACTTAAATTATTTTTCCTTCTAATATGATTTGATAAATAGATTTGCTATGCAAAACCCGCGTCATATATAATAATTTATTTGATATACATGAAAATCATTGGTTTTTGTGTCATGTTGCTGAAGTGGCACTGAAATAATAAGGATCAGGTGATGCCTCACAAGGTCAAATCTATGGCTTTTAAAAAAAGCCATAGTACTAAAAAGGGTTACAATTATTTAAATAAAATTAATCTATTTGTATCTTATTTAATTTATTTATTTGTTAGCTCTACAGTCAATACACTATTTGGTGCATTAGAATAAAAAATGTGTGTCCTTATATTTAGTATAATAGTTTTATTCAACTTTTGTACAAATTCTTATATGTATATAATACAATTCAGCATCAATTCATTATATCTAAATAATATTATTCAAGTCCTTTTAAAAACA
The DNA here is from genome assembly GCA_014839935.2 of Entomophthora muscae. Taxonomy (NCBI): domain Eukaryota; kingdom Fungi; phylum Entomophthoromycota; class Entomophthoromycetes; order Entomophthorales; family Entomophthoraceae; genus Entomophthora; species Entomophthora muscae. The sequence goes on along the minus strand of QTSX02002845.1, from coordinate 153,173 downwards.
AAATAAACAAAAATAAAAACAAATATAACCAGAGCACCCATTTATTAGATTGGTCAGAGGCAAGGGCTTTGGGAAGGAATGATTTGGAGTGCTTGTAAAAAGCGCCACCACATTAGGTGGCATTGCAAATTGATTGACCTAAAGGATATTGAAGAGATCTTTGGTGTCCTGTGGAAGCCCTGCTTTAACCTTATTCTTGATCCACCCAAAGACCTCCTCAATTGGGTTAAGGAATGTAGAATATGATGGGAGGAAGAGTAGTCTCATTGAGCAGTCAGCATGGCAGTGGCTGGAGAAATGGCTTCTTATTGATGGGCGGGAACTTGGAAACAACCAGATCCACTTTGTGGAGCCCAACATTATTAAGAACAACAATGTTAGTTGTGCCATGGTAATTAATCCAAAGGTACTCCTTGACGGTTTGGAGAAAATCAAGGAATGTCCTGCTGTTATGGGAGCCCTTAATCATTTGATATTGGTATAACCCACAGGTACCAAGAAGCACAATCATGGAATATGTTTGGGAACAGACAGCTGCATAATGTGCTACATCATCCTTGGACCCCTTCTCAACCCACCCATGCCTAGACCTGAGTGAGGAGGAAAACAATGATTCATCTATATAGAAGAACTGGACATTCACAGTCTCCTTTAGAGCCAGATAGGTCTTGGCATAAATGTGTCAATCCTTGATGGTCTTCTTGCTGTTTTGGTTGTACAGAGAAATCCCCAATACTTTCCAGGAGAAGCCCAAATCAACCATTGTTTTATAGACAAGAGTTTTGTAAACAGAAAGCCCAAACTCCATGGCCAGCATTGATTGGACAGCAAGTAAGTCCAGAGGAGAATCCTTGGATATCTACTGCTTGATTGCATTGATGTGCACAGGTTGAAGTAGTTTTGGCTGCCACTTAGCCTTGACATATTTGGCAATTTGACTGGTATTGCCGTATTTTTTGTTGATGTTACCAATATATCTGGTTGTGATACCAAATTGGGATACAATATCCTGAACTGCCATTCCCCTGTTCAAGCAGTTGAGGAGAGCTTCACACTCACTATCTGTCAACTGACGCCGGCCCTTAGATGGTACCGCGGCATCCTGGCTAGCTGTCAGGGACCCACTTAGCAGGGAACAAGTTCCCTAGCTGGTGGGTCAAAGCCCCTAAGTTCAATCCTGCTATTACCAACCCAATAGGAACAGTGACTATTGTGAGGTGTCCTAGGTGTCCCAGGTAAGCAAATCTTCCAAACATAGAACTGAAACAACCAAGTAGATAGTAACCCACCACATACGTCAAGAGGTAAAAGGAGGTGTAAGGTCTAACCAGAGCAGGTTTGGTAGGAGGTGGAGTACACAAACAACCATATTGAAATTTACGTCCCCAGTGGCCAGAAGGATATTTGAACCATCTGTGGGCAAGGAATTCCTTTTGATGGGTGTCATCTGGAGAAGAGTTGTACTAGTCAGTTGTAGGTGTTGGGTTTTCCAAGGTTGATACCACTGGCAAGAAGGAAGCTAGAAACCAGAATAGGAATAGAATTCCTCTCATGGCTTCAAAAATATGTTATCAGAAGATGAAGGAGTAGCAGGTGTAGGATAAAATCTTTATTGTTGAAACAAGTAATAATAGTAAGATTTGATCACTTAAATACCTTCAAAGTTGAGGCTGGAACAAAATAAGGGGATCATTGGAAATGAGTGGATTTACCAGGAAATTTCATTGATTTCATGACTGAAATTGATACCTGTTTTAAATGTACATCAATAAATGGCAGGATACTATATAGAATTATATAGTTGAACAAGTCAAAATGTAGAAACAGCCACAAGTTGAAGTGCAATTAAGCGGTGGATTAAGGAAATAAGAGGACATATCAAGTACAGTGCTTGACACTGAAGTGTTAAGAGTGGCTCCAAGAGCGTAAACCAGGATAGCTGCAGCCAATCATTGTTTGAGCGGTAAGTAACGTCTCTAGGTGGCTTATTAACGTTTTCAGAAGCAAAACCAAAGTCAGAAATCATTGTTGAATGAATCTATTAATTATAAATAGGTAATTTAACTCAAACTATCTTCATTAAAGTAACTGTTGAATTAACCTTAGGGTTCTGGGTTCAATCCCCGTCTGGGTCAACCCCAGAACTAAACTTAGTGTCCAAAAAAAATTTGCAGGCTTTCTTTGTTTTGGTGTTTGTTCCCAAGGTTCCTATACAATTAATGTAGTCAGGGGAAAATTCCCTGACACTAGCAGGCTTGACACAGCAGATGGGACCTTTGTGTAGAAGGTGGGATCACCCTTGCTTACGGTGGCGCTGTCAATGGTTGAATACACAGTAGGCACAGATGGCTCCTCAGTTGTGGCCAATGGCTCATAAGAGGTGTCAAAAACGCGGGGGCATGCAATAGCAACTCTTGGATCCAGAGTGTGGGGCCAGGTGACAACTGGGTACACAGTGGAGATGTAAGTAACCTCATTGTTCCTGGTGCCCTTGGTATAAGAGACTTTGGTGGCAGGCCTTGAGAGCAGCTTCTGTCTGGGATTCAAGCTGGTAGCTCTGGCTTGGGATGCAGGAGGTGTTTAACTGGCACTGACGCCTTGAGAGGCCTGTGTGTTGGTATTACTCCCCTTGAGTTGTGTTCTGGGTCTATTCTTGGACCCCTCTGGGACGCCCTTGTGGACAGGCTGCCGTGCAGGCTGATGCAGGAGCTGGTTGGAAATGTGATTGCCTGTCCATAAAAATAAAAATAAATATCTTTTAGGTTAAATATGTATTTATTTAGACTTATGGTTTAGCTGTGAGTAGTTGTTTTCTTTTGATTTAGCCTTGAATAGTAACAGAATTTCTATATCTGTGATTTGAAGCTCATAATATTTTATTCTTTCCAAGTTTGGATAATTTTAAAGTTTAATCTTCTTTTATGTCTAAACATGGTTGTTGAGACTGGCTTTTTCATTTGATTTTAGTCATAGTGGAGCTTCTTTATCTGGGTTAATGTTTCCTAGTGTGCTTACTGTACATTAAATTTGGATTCCAGTTCCCGCAATTAATATTTGAGTTTACTAGTGGCATTCAAAAGTTATTTGAAATTTGCAAAGTGTCTATGAGTTCCCACATTTTTAAAAATTCAAAATTAAAATACAAAGAATTCAATTTAATTAAAAAAGGTCATCCTGAAAAAGTGATTCAAAATTTGGACCAAGGATTTGACAATCCTGCATTTTTATGTTTAGTTCTGAATTTACAGTAGGACTTGAATAATATTATTTATATATAATGAATTGATATTGAATTGTACTATAGGCATATAAGAATCTGTACATAGTTAAATAAAATTAATTATATTGGATACAGAGACACATATTTTTAGTATAATATACCAAACATTATATTGAAAGTAGAGCTACAAACAAATAAATTAGAAAAGATAGAAATGTATAAATTTTATTTCAATAAATGTGAACCCTTTTTAGTGAAATGGCTTTTTTTAAAGCCATAGATTTGACCTTGTGAGGCATTACCTGATCCTTATTGATTCAGTGCTACTAAAGCCACATGACACAAAAACCAATGATTTTCATGTATATCTTACTAATAATTAATTATGATGCATATTAAGCAGAGTAAATCTATTTATCAAATTGTATTAAAAGAGAAAAGTAATCCATTTTCTAAACAATTTCTTGTTTAGAAAATAAGTGGAGTGGGCAGTTTGAAGCAGATAAATAGAGCTCTTGTTGTTTAACTTTGTAATATATAAACCTGTAATTGACAATCAACCAAATAAAAAATTTATAAATCATATTTTACTATTAAACGTGTTTGCTTTATTATAACTATTGCATTATTAAATACTAAATAGTAATATATTACTATTATAATTTAAAAATTAAAATTAAAATTAAAAATTAAAATTAAATCAAAATCAAGATGCAAGAGAATAGTATTTATTAAGGGGATGCAAATTACAAAGGGCAAAGTGATGTTTCCAGGGAATCAGACCCTGAAACCAAATTTTCTGCTATTGTGTCCAATTGGGACCACATACCTTCTGTAAATGGTGGTCAACTCTGGATACAATTGCAATAAGGGTGGCGCTCAGCACCTGGTGGTGGTAGAGTGCCTAATAAAAGGCAATTGCAAAAGCAAATTAATCAGCAAGTTTTTCTTGGGAGGCATGTAGTAGCCATATAGTGATGTAAGTGCAAAGGAGCCGTACAGGACATGCTTTACTGTCCTGTACCCTTGGGGTGTCTTCTATCTTTCAAATGCTAAGCGGCATATGTCTATTTGGATTAGTATGTCTTCTAGTTTTTTAACATTTTTTTAGAATGCAGTGTATTAGTATTCCTAAATATGTAGCAACATGGATCCTTTGAGAGGTGTATATCTTGGAAAACATGCATAATTTTTTATATATTTGAACTAATCTGTTGATGTAGCAGTGTTGCTGAACTTGAAGATGGTTCCAGGAGGCGCCTGGCTTGTATCTGCCCCCCATGCCTCAGCAAACAAAATTAATGATGAGTTTATACTTATTCATGAGGATTGCATCCCCAACTTTATTTGATAATGCTTTGAAAACTTTGTTGAAAATTTCAGCTTTGAAGAATTCTGTTCCTATTTAAAATGCTGTTTTTTGTGATTTTTTCATATTCATTCATGCTTGAAAACAGAAATATTTGAATAGTTTTATAAATATATTCCTCAAAATTCAACTTGATATCCCCTCAAATTTCATTTATCTCTTTGAAATTGATGTTTGCTCCTATTTTATATACTTCCCTAATCCATGGCAAGCACCCCGCAGGTAGTAAATATTCCTTGTTTTTTGCTTCCCTATTTCCATATTGATTCATGTTCATTTGAATTATTTGATTAATTTCAGTTTGATTTCTTTGAATTACAGGGGCTACCAATGATTGTTAACCCCCATAAACATTACTGGGCGTAAAGGCCACCACTTCAGCAACCTTCTCCCCATTCCTAGTTATGACTAAAGTAAATTTAAATAAAACATAAATAAACTTACTGATTGTTTCCCCTGTGGCCCCCTCAGCCACAGGTGCCCCTTCAGCAAACTTTATGGGTGTTAGCTGCTCTTCATTTGATTTCCTGGGTCTTATCTTTCTTATTTCTGTGCAACTTGTGTTTCCTTTTGATTTTCATTTGATAAATTTTCAGTATTTCTTGAAGCGTCTCTGCTTCTTGATTGTGTTTTATTTTCATCTTTTTATAATAGATTAGTTTTGCTTATTTTGTTTTGAATAGGTTTCTCTTTATCTCTGGTAATTTTTTGTGTTTTTTCTTTCCTTCTATTAGTTTGATTTTATTATTTTTTTCTTTGGCCCCATTCCAGAACTCCCACAAATTGTAGGCTGTATCATTTAAATTCAAACTTGATAATATTGTTCCCTGTAGATTAAGTAATGCTTATTTGTTCTTTTTATCTATAATATTTCCCAATTTATTCAGAGCATCTTTCTTTGACTGGATAAGTGGCTGGCCCAGTTGCCCAGCTTCCCTGTTACTAGTTCCCTGATATTTTTTCTATTTCAACAACCTTTTGCAAATGTGCTTCTAATTCATTTATCAAGTTGTAGATATTTGACATATTATTTGTTTTTCATCAAAAAATCTGTTTTTTATAGTACTACCATCAACGCAAGATCATGAAATCATAGATAATAGTACATTTTTTTGAAAATTATTGCAAATAATACAAACAACTTGCAATTATACAAAAAATAGCATAACACTAAAAAACCCCAGAAAGCGTTAAATTAGCTATCTGAATTAGAACATGTAGATTATAATTTTCCAGTATGTAAATTTTTTGTTTGAAACTAGTATTTTATTGATATCTCATATTTAATTATGAATGCTTTATTGAATCTTAACTATACTGGGCTGTATTGCCAACAATTTCAATTCAGTGTTATGTGCATAACTCAATGCATTTTGATAATAAAATTCATTGTAAAAGTGGAATTTTCATTATAATTTTATAATTAGACAGTGTCTATATTTGGGAGCAATTGACACTTATTACAAATATTGATACATAGTGCATTTTACAGCCTGCATATTTACCTATTGATAATGATTCTGTAAAATTTGAGTTGGATTTTGTGAGATAGTAATAATTCAATAGATCAATCAATAGCTGTTTATAACCATTAATTGGCTTATTTTTTCTGTGACAATTGTGCATTTCATGATATTTACACACTGGTGTCCAATTGGCTGATTTCACGTCCAATTGCACAGGCAATAGAAAAAATGGTTGCCACTCCAACCACATCTGGTCTTGGGGTGGCAACCATGTTTCCTATTGCCTGTATAATTGGATGTGAAATCAACCAATTGGATACTAGTGCGTAAATATCAGAAAATGCACAATTGCCACAGCAAAGAAAATCAGCCAATTAATATTTATAAACAGTGATTGATTGATACATTGTATTATTACTAACTCACAAAATCTGACTTAAATTTTATAGGATCATTATAAATAGGTAAATATTCAAGCTTTAAAATGCATTATGCATCAATTTGTAATAAGTGTTAATGGCTCCCAAATATAGACACTGTCTAATTATAAAATTATAATGAAAATTCCACTTTTACAATGAATTTTATTATCAAAATGCATTGAGATATACACATAATATCTAAATATTGAGAGTTAATGTCTAGTTGCAATATTCAAATGTAATGTTTACATTTGGTGGTCCTTAATTTAATATTTTTAATGATAAAATTATTATGCAAATAACTATATGTTACCACATCAAATGTACAGCATTGTATTAATTATGGGGAATGTCAATGCTGTAAAAAAATATTATTAATTATAAATTAGAAGAAATAATGTCAATTTTAAATAATTTGTCACAGAGAAAGGTTTTATTTTACTCATCAAAGGACAACTAGGGGAGGGAATTAGCAGAATGTATGTTGCCTTAATCTGAGCCTGTAAAAGGGACAACATAAGAGATAGTGGGGAGGGAATGGGTAGTGGTTTGGGAGTCAGGGTTGGAGGGTGGGTGGCTTGATATTGATGGGGGGTTAGGGAGGCAGGGTTTGTTAACTGGGAAGAGGTGGAAAGAGCTGATTCCTTCAATTGCTCAAATTCTTCTTCTGTCACATATGTGGGCTTGACAAAACAAAATGGATGAGCATGGGGGAAGGCAGGAGTCCTTTCTGGACTTATCACTATCACTTTCATAAAAGATGATGAGATCTGATAAGTCCTGGACAAATACAGAAGGAAAAGGCTCAAACCCCTTCTCAATTAGGGTTCACAGTTCATTTTAGGTGGCAGGCTTATGGTGCCTGAGAGCCAAACCAAAGTTTTAAAGATATACATCTGCATTATGCATGTTAGCGTGGTTGGTGGGGTAGGACCAACAGGTATGCCCCGCAGCCCTAATTTCCTTGGTTGCCCATTCCTGCTGCTCCATCTCCGCACTCAGTACAACTGTGTGCACTTCTTGTTGGGTAGCCCACTCCTCCAGCATGTCCTTGAGCTCCATCTGGTAGGCATACCCATCTGTGGTATTGGATATTGCTGAGTAATGATTGACACCCAATGGGGAAACTGCTAACAAAACCCTGACAAATTGATACAAGATTGGGCCGCGCTTGTAAAAATAAAATTGGATACCTTTTTCTCCATAATCTTGTATGCTTGCAGAAATCTTGACATACAACAAGAAGATGCCATCAATGTGCGTCCTCATTGCCCTCCCTTTAATAAAATTAATGATGGGTGTGGTGCTCAAGGGTTGGAGGGATGGTTTGAGAGTAGCTGAGCAACTGGAAACACAACAGGACTATTATCTTCTTACTCAACAGAACCTCTATTTTTGGGCTCTGCAAGTAGTCTAAGATTTGTAAGTCAATTGTTGTGTATGTGTATAATTCTTGTTTATTGGGGACTCCTGGGGGTCTTTTTATACTTGGAGGGGAGGAGGGAAAAGAAAGGGTGAGTCATGCTGACTAGGGTCTAGACTGTCAGGCAATGAGCTTAACTCTTGGAGGGCTGAAACATACTGGGGAATATTCAGAAAGAAATGGGTTGGATTGGGCAAGAAGTGAACATTTGGGCATGTGATCTGAAGTCAGGTGGTTGCAGCACATAGTAGGGCCGTCTCTGGGGAATTGAGTGTAGAATAAGGTTTCAGACTACTCTCTTTCAGGGTTCCCACTTTGGCAAAAAGAGAGGCAGAAGATCACTATACCAATTTACATAGTGGGTACAAGCAATGGGTCAATAATTGATGCATCTGCGGCTAGCTGCAGATGCGTTGATGGGTCCTTAATTGTCATATATAAACCTCTTTTGATAGGTCACTCTCCAACGCATCTGCAGCTAGCTGCAGGTGCGTCAATCGGTCTATAATTGGAGACAACACTATGTAATTTGGAGGGTTATCTTCCAATGATAATAACAAAAAAGGGCAGCAGTTCCCCTTATACTTTCCCAAATAAGGAAGCATTCCAAATAAGGCAATACTAGGGGATGGCACCCAGCACCACATACCCCTGGATCAGGATGGGGCTCCATCCAAAAAAGGAAATTTGAGGCCCTCATAATGGTAAGTGGATACACACCTGAAACCAATTTAAAACAGCCAATCAATTGTCAAGTGGCCTAATGATATTCAGTGAATAGACTTAGAGGGGTGAGTCATGATGAATCACCCAATGATCTTCAAGCCAAATTAATTGGGTAAAATCAGGTATAAATAGAGGTGTCCTGAATGGTTTTCCTTAGTAAAAAATGTCATTATCTTCTGCTGCCTGCCATGTCTGCAAATTATCTGCCCCACTACAGGCCACATTAACTGCTCTTTGTCAAGCAAAGCTTGAGGCCCTTGAACAGGGGGTGGGCTCCTCAGTGGAACAGGAAGAACACATATTGGAGGACCTCCCAGAGGAGGACCACAAAATTGTACAGGCCCCATTGACGTTTGTAGCCTTTGCCATTGCACCTAGTTGGGTGCACACTGCCGAGGGGCGTTGCTACCTCCAACTGGACAAGGAAGATGGCAATTTCAAAACTACCAAGTCCAATACGCCCAAGCATTCAGGGCCTGAGGCTCAGGAGGGATCAAGCTCACAGCCTGACCCTAAAGATTGCAGCCCCCCAAGTTGCCCTGCTTCCTCGGCTACTCAGCACCAACATCTTTGTGACCTGGCCCGCGGGGCAGAGGTGACCTCACCAACCAGCGGCAAACAGGCCTTACAGGAGGTGATGGTCCAGGCTGCTTGCAACGCAGCTGCCGTGCAAGCAGCTTCCAAGGCTCTTGTTGATGAGCAGCGGCGCCTAGCTCTGGAGGCAGCCAATTGTTTGGGTGCAGATAATCCCGTTGAGGACACCCTGGTCCCTCAGGTGGCCATCAAAGAGACCTTTGCCAATATGGGGCTGGATAATGTGACTATTACCCACCATGCGCCCAATTGCTCCAAGCAAGTACTTGGTCCCTACAGCCAGATGGCTATTAACGCGGTCTGGCTGGACAAACAGTCTGAAAACAACTACTGGGAAGTTAGGGCCGCCCTTCAGGTTGAGCCCTTGGCACAGATCCTGGAGCTAGTCCAGAATGAGGATTTGGTGTGGTTCCAGAACTCCTCGGTAAACGCCTACTCATGTGTGCCTCCAGTGGGGCGCCTGCCTTCCTTGTCAAATCTTATTGACATCACACAGCTTGGGCTGGGATGTCAGGTGGCCAGGCCTGTTACCGCCTGGGTAGGTCACTTGGTGGAGAACGCCATGGCTGTTGACACCTGTCATGCCCTTTTGTTCACCTTGACAGAATTTACCCAACTGATTGCAACTTGTCCTTGCAAAATGGCGGACGTCACCTTTGCCTGAAATGCCCTGATCTTGGCGGTGGAGACTTGGGGTGTTGAGCAGGATGTTTGCCTCATCCTTTCATACCATGGGTTCAATGGGGCCTCTCAGAGCTGGCAGTACCACCTGTTTGCCAACCAGGTTGGGGAGTTGGACCCTAACTTGTACCACCAGCGGGTGCAAGCTCTCATTACTCTGGGCCTGTCCTTCAATCTGTCAAATTGCGCCAACCTGTCACGCAAGAAGGTTGCCACTGTCATTGACAGCATAGGAGCCCAGCTGTCTACAGGTTGCCCTGCAAAGGGATTCAAATCATACAAGTATATGATTCAGGATGCGCTTATCTTGGCAGCCATCTACACCAGTCACCATCCTCCTGAGAAGTGCTGCATGTACAATTGGATGCTGCAGGCTCCAATCAGCAACCATGTGGCAGCATTTGACAACAATTGCATGTTCCCTTTCTTTGTGGCCGCCAAGGTCACTAATCACTATATGGGGTTCATGACCCCTCATCCACTGCAAGAATAAACCTTTTTGCTTCTTCCATATTTATTTTATATATATTTTTTTTTCTGGGATAAATCCCTTTTTTATTTATGCAGGCTATACCAACAATTGGTCTCTTCAGCCTGATCCTATGAAGGGGTAGTAGGATATCTTGCTTCATCAATTTTTCTATATTCCTACGTAATGTTTCCTCTGCTACCCTATATAGAAGAGATAATAGCAAGGCCGGCAGAGGTTGTGTAAGACCACATGGCCTTACTGAGGGGTGCCCATGTAGGCAGAAGTTGGCAAGGGGCAAGGGGACTCCTTGTCAACTACAGGGGCTGCTTTCATAAACTTGGTGTGCACTCTCTGATAAGTTTGACCAGAGCCAATATATCAAACTGTGTATGTATCAAAGCTACTTTTCTCAATTACCACAAATGGGCCTGAGAATATTGAAATGAGCTTGTGGGGACGTCCAGAAGTACAAGCCCTGGAGACAAGTATGTGTTGGCCAATCTCAAAAGATGCTAGCTTGGGATGATGCTTTATATTGTGGGCAAACACAGCACACCAATTTGTCCCCATAGTGTTATATGCTTCATGATGCAGAGTTATTAACCCTTTGGTGAGGGCTCTCAGATGGTCAACAGGGGATCTACCTGGATCCAATTAATAAGTTGCTAGGAGCCCAGGTAGGGAGGGTTGTTTTCCATAAACCATCTGGAAGGGGAAACAACCAGTAGCGGTATGATTAGTTACTTGGTACGCCATAAGTACCAAAGGGACTAAAGTATCCTAAGACAAGCCTGAATCTAACATGATCTTTTTGAGGATAGTCTTAAGGGTGCCGTTGACTCGTTCAACAGAGCCATTTGTCTCTGGGTGATACAGAGTAGATTTTGCATCCTTAATTCCCATGACCTTGTTTAATTCAGACAGAAGTTTGCTGGTGAAGTTAGTTCCATTATCTGTCAAAATGGTGTGTGGACAGCCATGATTGGCAATGATATGTGACACAACAAATCAGGCAGTGTGCTTGGCTTTAGGGGCAGGAATAGCCTTGGCTTTGACCCATTTGCTGAAATGGTCAATGGCTACAATAAGATATCTATTCCCACAACTAGTCTTATTTGGGCCTACTGGTCCTACCACATCAATGCTAACCGTGTGAAACGCGTGAGTAGGGGGATGCAGTCTATAGCTAGTGGCCTTGGGTAGGGGGCAATACTTGGAGCAGGTCATGCAACTTTGACAATATTCTAATATGTCAGTGTACATACCTTCCCAATAGCAATGTGATGCAATTGTTGCCATCATGCATTTTTTGCCTGCATGCCCAGTGGCTAGGTTATAAAATTGTTGTAATGTGGCTAGCTGCCAAGAGGGGCAAATGTATGGCAGTTAATGTCCATTGACTTCCTTATATAGACAGCCGTCTCTAATTGTGGTGTTATGAGCAAGCTTGGCTAGGGTTTTCTGAGCCTCAGGAGGGATATTATCCTATTTGGAGGGAAAAGGAATGAGATCAAACAGGGTGTCTCCTTTGGGGGCAAGGGCTGCTACTAGTGGAAGTCTAGATAATCCATCAGTGTTGGCGTGCTTGGCTCCATGGTGGTGTACAAGTTTGTAGTTGTATGCCTGCAATCATACTGCCCAGCAAGCCAATCTCCCTTTGGGGTCATTTAAGTTAGCTAGCCACTTCAGGGAGAAATAGTCAGTCACAACCTTGAAGTGGGACCCATACAAGTAGGGACGGCACTCTTTGATACCATATAAGACTGCTATGCACTCTTGTTAAGTTACTGAGTAGTTTTGTTTGTGGACGTTCAGGGTTATAGAGAAATATCCAACAGGGTGATTGTGTCCTTCATCATCCAATTGTGTGAGGACCACTCCTACTGCTACTAAGCTGGAATCTGTGTACAAAATGAACTCTTTAGAGAAGTTGGGATATGCTAGAACCAGGGATTCTACTAAAGCTTGCTTGAGCGCCTCAAACCCAATTTGGCAATCATGGTCCCATACAAATTCTACATCCTTTTTTAGGAGGCAAAAAAGGGGTTAGGCCAGATTGGCAAATGCTTCTATAAAACGGCAATAGTAACCAACTATGCCAAGGAAGCATTGTAGGTCCTTGACAGTGGTGGGGGCAGCAAGTTTGGAGATAGCTGTTACCTTGGCTGGGATAGGAGCAATGCCTTTCTTATTGATGACATGGCCTAGGAACTCAAGGTTTTCCTTAAAGAATTGACACTTCTTTGGCTTGAGTTTCATCCCTATCTTGTCTAGACTGATGAAGACCTTCTCTAGGTCTCTAAGATAATCCTCAAAGCTTTTTGAATACATGTTGATGTCATCCAAATATACAAGGATACAGATGAACTTTATGTCACAGAAGGTGGTGTCCATAAGCCTTTAAAAGGTGGCCGGGGTGTTGGCTAGTCCTTGCGGCATCCAGGTTGGTACAGACCATCTGCAGTCACAATGGCACATTTCTCCTGGTCCTCAACTTCCATAGGTATCTGCCAGTAGCCTGCTACAAGATCCATGGCTGAGAAGAACTGCGCGCCTCCCAGCTTGTCCAGGGTGTCTTTGATTTGAGGTAAGGGATACCTATCTTTCTTGGAGATGGCATTCAACTTCCTGTAGTCAATTACCACTCAATTGATTCCAGCTTTCTTTTTTACCAGGAGCAAAGGACTGGCCCAGAGACTATTGGATGGTACTAAGAGACCTCTTTCCAATAATTTGTCAACTTCCTGTTGGATTATCTGATTAACCACGGGGGATTGACGGTACACGGTTTGGAATAGGGGCTGTGCTTCCCCTGGGTTGACTTTATGGAAGCAGTTATTGGTGCAGCCCAGCTTGGCGTCAGAGTTAACAGAAAGGTGCTTGTACTTCTTGATGAGCTCCAGAAACTGTTCCTTCTGTTGCAAGTCTATATCCCCAATTTTTTTGTCTTGTAGGATGGGTGCTATTAGGTCATGACCAGGGTCTGGTAATCCTAGCTCATACAGCAATCCAATGGAATAGGCAGAGGAAATAGATTTATTTGAGGCAATTTTTAAGAAGGCTACCCCAGAGTTGCGCCTAATTTCTAGAGTAGAGGAGTGAGGGTTGGCCACCAGGATAGTGAGCTCATCAGTCGTCTCCCCTGGGATAAGATGGGTTGCAACCGTGGGCAGCCTGGGACGTGGAAAACCTAGTGTCAATATTTCCCCATGTAACCCTTTAGGTATGCGTAGCTTGATACCTATTCCTATGATGGCTTGGGATTTAGGAGGGATACTTACACTGTCCTTCAACCAAATCAGGATAGGGTTGTTGTAGCAAACGGTGTTTGGCAGCTTGCTTATTCAAGTTGAGGTAATTTTATAGGGGATCCCTATCATCCCAGATAGGCAGGCCAGCAGGATGCATCCTCTAGGGTTCATGCCTTTGGGAGGGACTCTATGCCAGCCATCTGGTGTCAGGTGGGGGAATTCCTGGCCTAGAAGGTGGAACGTACCAGTCTTATGATCTATGGTGATCCCAAATTGGTCCATAAAGGAGGAACTAATCAATACATTGTAGTTCTTGGCTTCCAGGACTATGGCCAGGCAGGTGACCACAGTATCCCCAAACTTCAATGGGACCAAAGAGTACGTGCCTTTGGATCTGGCAGGATTGTCACCTGCTGTACCAAAGGTTCTACTGCACTCAACGTCTGGTGGGAAACAAAGCCTACAGGTGAATTGGGAGGATAGGATTAAGGTTGGTGCACCGCTATACAGGACAGCACAAATTGGGATGCCAAATACCTCAGTTTGTACCCATGTGCTTGAACCAACCAAGAGGCCATTTCTGCCTTCTACCCAGCAGACAAGGAGGGGTCCTTTTTCTAGCTTGTTGATGGCTTTCTGTAGGGTAGGAAAGATGTGGACAATATCACTCAACGGAGTAGTGATCACAGTTTTCAAAAGGGCTTTGGTTATATTGCTGATGGTGGGGTGAGTTTTCTGGAGGTTCTGGGCCTGGAGGATGTATGGCAAGGCAGGACCAACTTTCAGGGAGTTTATTTTGTGGGGGTGGCACTTCCTTGTGGGCTGAGGCTTTTGTGCGTGTGTGATTGGCCACGGCCATTATTAATGAGTTGGGGCTAGGGGGATCAGGAGTGACCTTTTTACTAGGCGGAGACACACTGGTCCTGTGTGCTCTGCTTAGTAGTTTTTTGGCCCTTCCAAGGCACTATCCTCTTGCAATGTGTTGGGCAAGGCGTGCACACTGGGTTTTGAGTCAGCAGGCTCTTCTTTCACGTCTAGTTGGCGGTGTGGGCAGTTCCTTGTGAAGTGTCCTTTCTGTCCATACATAAAGCATTCTTGTTCTTCCATGGGTCGTCTTTCTGCATCAAGAACTCTGTCATTGTCCTCTTCATAATCCTCTATCACATTCATTACCCGGCAGGATGAATACACAGGGCGTGGATCCTGGCATAGGGTGTGTTGTTGGAGGGAGGCGGCTATGCAAAGCACTGCTTGGGTTAAAGTAGGTGTCAACAGCTGTGGGTGGAAGACAGACAAGTGTGGGAAGGGGCAGATTGCATATAGAAGAGCTGTTGCTGCTTCTCAGGGGGTCAGGAAGTTGATAGACATTAGGGTTTGAGCCTCAACCCTAAATCTTCTACTGAATTCTGGAAGTGACTCATCTTTCTTCAGTGAGATTGTCAAGAAATTGGCCTTCTTGTCCTCTAGCTGTTCAGGGGAACCATAGGTATCTTCAAGGATATTTTTAATTTCCTTGTAAGACCCCTCCCCTCCACTAAGAGAGGCAACCACAGTGGAGAAGGCAGTTTTTTCCAGGCTATACAACAGTTTAGCGCGGGCAACTGGCTCTGGGCTATCCCTGATCATAAGCTCAAACCCTTTGAGAAAGACATGAATATTGATGGGTCCTCCTGGTTTGACCTTGGTGCTTAGCTTGAGACTAGAGCCAGAGCTTGCACAAGAGTCTCATGAAGGCAGGCCAGAGTTGGAAGGGGCTGGTCCTGGAGGTCCGTAGGGTGGTCCTGGAGGGCCAGGCAACGGCCCTGGTGGTCCTGATAGTTGCCCTGGTGGGGGTCCTGGTGGCCCTGGGGGTCCTCCAGAGAAAGTTCTAGGATAGCCTTGAGGTGAAAGCAACGGCCCAGCGGGGGTGTAAGCCCTATAGGGGTAACTCAATTGGAAGAAAGACCCCTCTTGTGGATATGGTTGCGGGTTAGGGCCTGAGTACCTGGAAGGAGGAAGCCACCAAGGGTATTGCTGAGGCTGTGAGTGTCCAGGATTTGAGGGGGGTCTCCCAGAGTGCGGTTGCAGGGTCTGCCCTAGGATCATTAGCAGGGGCCGGTGATGAAGTGTTGGGGAGATGTTCCCCAGGAGTTTGATTGGCAACAGTTGGTACTGAGGTGGAGCTGGGAGTCAAGATGTCCAAGATGGGCGGGAAGGAGGTTGGAATTAGGGCAGAGACCCCTTGGGTAGCCTGGGGGAAACTTTGATATATATCTCCAACTGGGTGAGTACTGGACAAGGCTGTTGTGGTTTCTACTGACTCAAGGACAGAACACACTACTTCTTCCAAGGCCAAGGCAGAGGCAGTTGTTGGGCCTGGTTGAGCGCTACCTGATCCTCCTAGGTCCATTGAGTCAAATCTTTTGGTCAGGTTGGAGATCAGCAACTGTAGGCTAGCGTCCTTCTCCTTAAGAGTGGAGAGTTCCTTGTTGTAAGTGGAGGCATGGGCTTCCTGCTTCTGAGTCAGGATGGTCAGCTCCTGTTGGACGCACTTAAGTTGGGTCGTCAATTGTTGAATGAGACCAAGGTGTTTGGTTTGGTTGGCCTCAGTTTCTGTCTTGAAGGCAACTTTGTCCGCCTGTAGCGCTTCTACCTTAGCATAGGTTGCGTTGCCATCAGTTCCCACAACATCCAGGTCTTCCTGTGTTTGCGCGAGATCATTTTGAAGTAAGTTGAAGTCATTCTTCAGGACCTCTAGGTCATCCTGAGCCTGGTTGACTCTAGACGCGGCGTTCCCAGCCCACCAGTTTCAGGCCTCTTGGATATCTGTTAGCTGGGCCTGTATATCACTGATGTCTATGTTATGTTGGTTGGAGTGACCTTTAAGGTTGGCCACTTCTTTGACCAAGGGTTGAACTACTTACTGTTGGAGGGCGGAGTGATCTTCGGTTATCTGCTGAGCAATGGTCACAGTGTCTGAGTGCATGGCTCCCAGAACCTCATGTTTGTGTCTGATCTGGTGAAGACAGTCTTGAAGGGGGTTTACTGCTAACTCAGTATAGTCCCTTTGTTGGTTCAAAGCTGTGATGGTTTGTTCACTGCTGATACGTTGTTGCTCCAGCCAATTTACCAGTGCGGTTACCATAGGGTGGTTAAATTGGATCAGATAGGCCTTGATCCTCTGGGTGTTGTCTATGGGAGTGAAGGTGAGAACATCCCTGTTCTTGCTCAGAAACTGGCAGACATATTGCATATTGGATATGGCGGGGTCATCAGAGGGGCCAGGGTGAGCAACTTGGTGCATTGGTAGAGGGGGAGCACTAGGGACAGACTGGTAGGATGGAGGAGCAGTAGGGACGGGAAGAGGCTCTATATGTGAGACAAACGGGGCATGGGAGCTAGTTTGCTTGAGGGTTTGACGTCTTCAGGGAGGGGGTGCGGAATTTCTGGACAGGGCCCTAGGGTGGGGGTGGTTTCCACTTGATATAGATGACCAAGATGGAGTCTTAGGAAGATTGGCGGGAGGTTCCTCATCCACCTCAAAGAAGTCCTCTACAGGGTCCTTGTCTGAGGCAGGGGAGGGGCTTTGCGGGCGGACTGAGGCAGGGTGCTGTCTTGCGGGCTCAACATCTTGGGGAATGGAAGGGACAGAGGCAGGCAGACAAGGTCTAGGTTGGGCTTGTGGGGGAAGGTCAGAGACTGGGGCAGCAGGTTCCTCAACCTCTATAGGCAGTTGGGGAGATCCTGTGCTAGGGGCGGCTTGATCCTCAGGGTGGGGGACTTTGGTGGGGGTTGAGACTTGATCAGTGTTGCAGGGCCAACCCCGGCCTCTGCTTGCCGGAGTTGGACGGGCAGGGCGCGGTGGGCTAGCATTGCGTTGATTGTAGTTGGCGGTGTAACGGCGTGGGTAGTCCATGGTTTTGGGGTCACAGGTTTGGTCCCTGGACTAGAGGTCTCTGGCAGCGGTGCAACGGGCAGTGGCGGATACCCCTGTAGTGAGCACCAGAAAATGTGGTGCTCAAGGATTGGAGGGATGGTTTGAGAGTAGCTGAGTAACTGGAAACACAACAGGACTATTATCTTCTTACTCAACAGAACCTTTATTTTTGGGCTCTTCAAGTAGTCTAAGATTTGTAAGTCAATTGTTGTGTATGTGTATAATTCTTGTTTATTGGGGACTCCTGGGGGTCCTTTTATACTTGGAGGGGAGGAGGGAAAAGAAAGGGTGAGTCATGCTGACTAGGGTCTAGACTGTCAAGCAATGAGCTTATTCTTGGAGGGCTGAAACATACTGGGAAATATTCAGAAAGAAATGGGTTGGATTGGGCAAGAAGTGAACATTTGGGCATGTGATCTGAAGTCAGGTGGTTGCAGCACATAGTAGGGCCGTCTCTGGGGAATTGAGTGTAGAATAAAGTTTCAGACTACTCTCTTTCAGGGTTCTCACTTTGGCAAAAAGAGAGGCAGAATATCACTATACCAATTTACATAGTGGGCACAAGCAATGTGTCAATAATTGATGCATCTGCGGCTAGCCGTAGATGCGTTGATGGGTCCTTAATTGTCATATATAAACCTCTTTTGATGGGTCACCAATTGATGCATCTGCAGCTAGCGGCAGATGCTCCAATTAGTCACTAAATGCCATATGAAAACCCATTCTAATGGGTCACTCTCCAACGCATCTGCGGCTAGCTGCAGGTGCGTCAATTGGTCTATAATCAGTGACAACACTATGTAATTTGGAGGGTTATCTTCCAATGATAATAACATAAAAAGGACAGCAGTTCCCTTTATACTTTCCCAAATAAGGAAGCATTCCAAATAAGGCAATACTAGGGGGTGGTACCCAGCACCACAATGGGTGAATTATATGGGTTAGTATTCATCAAACTAGGACCACTGAGAACCTGATTAGACAAGATTCTTGCGGCAACCACAACTCTGTGCATCCAAAAATTCACCTATCTCTTATTTGTGAAAATGCTGTGGAGTCCCAGTTGGAGACGTACCTGGACCAGGGGCATCTACAGGTCACGCTCCATGATAGCCATCATGAGAGGGTGGGATTTTTCACCATTGGTTAAAGTACAGGCACCAGTTGGGGTCTTCTTGGGAGGGGGCCATAGTTGGCATGGGCTTGTAGGGTTGCAGCCACAGTGGACTTTGCAAAACCCATCACAGCCACAATTTCCCCAGGGGGCATGAGCATCCTTCCTTTTTTGACCATTTTGAGGACAATTTCTGGAGTGATTAGCTTTCTTCTGTGTCTTGCAGGCTGATTGGCTGGAGGTGATGTGTCTGTTTTGGGAACTGGACAGTACCATCTGATTGGCTGTTTCTTGATTCATGGTTCTCTGGATGACCCCATGGCTCACTTTGCCAATTATGGATGCTAGTGCTGATGTATGGTTTGAGTTAGCAGCTGCCTATGCTTGATGGGCAAACAGGGCCATGCTTGAGGATGCGGGAGAAAGAACACACTCCTGGGTAGTGCTTGCAGAGGGGCCTGCAGGTTGGGAGTGACCATAGACAGAGTCTTCACTATTAGAAGACCCAGCGTAGCCCTGCATGATTTTTTCAAGGCCAGGGAACAGCTTGGTGACTTGGTTGTTATTGAAAGAAGACATAATAAATTTTTATTGAAAAATTAGACTCAAAAAGAGGAGTGTATGTTTTAGTCAATTTTATTGTTAAGTTAATGAATAGTAGGATCTAGATTTTAGCTGTCCTAAATAGAATAGGGTGATTTTTGAGAATGCCTATGATTCCTAAAAGACTTAGCACAAATCTACTCTAGATCCTTTTACATCCTTTTTGAGACACCCATAAATTATATTTATTTCAAATTCACCTCATTTTTGATTTGAAATTTGGTTCTTGGATTTGACAATCCCGCAATTTCAAATTTTTTAATTTTTCTATATTGTCTATGATTTGTTTGACATACAGGAAATACCAAATTGTACATTAGATTCTCACATTCCTGCTTCATGTATCCTGCAATTTTTTGCTGTATTTTGTCTTTTGTTAAACGAGTTATCTGCTCAAGGGATTCAAAATTTGCCAATTTAAACAAATCAAAAAAGTTGAATTAAATGGTTTGATTTTATTAAATATTTTATTTTTCACTCAGCTGAGTTACCTGAAAAAGTGATTCAAAATTTGGACCAAGGATTTGATAATCCTGCATTTTTATGTTCAGGTTCTGAATTTACAGTATAACAGCCTAATTGTAAGCTTAAGATTGTTCCCATACAATCTCCTTCTGAACCCTATATGTACAACAACAATAAAACTTCTTCTCCTAAGATGCAAAAACTTGACAGTAGTGCTCACTATGAAATTGAGCTACCATTGGCGTCAAGTTAAGGTGCTGTCTTACCCCTTCCTGCCCCATCTTTTTTGATAAGTATGGGGGATGTATGAATAATAGTGTTACCAAGAGGAACACTAGTATCCATCTGGCTATTAGTCCTCATCAAGCTGTTATGCTCCCAGAAGACTATCTCTACTTGGACCCCATCAAAGTGCCTGGGCCACACACCCTTCAAGTACACTCTGGATGAGATCCGCACTATGATATGCACACTACTCCAGGGACTAAATTAATAAGGGGCTAACATGAGTCAGATTTCACCCACTTCAGCTATAATTTAAACACTGCAGACCTCTGAATTATGTACAAACAATACCAAGAGGAAAGCAGCATGCAGATTAGTCAGCTGTTAAACAATGAGAAAGTGTGAGTTTAAGACTCCCTTTCCTACTTTATTCATCTCAGCATCAAGCATCTGCAACGGCTGATTGCCAGGCAGAGCTTGGAAACAAAAAAGTTGGGGACTAGCCAAAACAAACTTAGGCTGCCTACCTGAATAACATTGGCAAGTTAAACAACAGATTTTATTCTTTTCAAACCATATTGTGGAATCTGTTTGAAACTACCAACTAACCTCACTTCCAAGTGGATTAAATTGTACAGCAATTCAATTCTCATGTTGGTCACATTATTGCCAATTACTTCAAAAGTACTGGCCTAACTCCCCAGTGGATCACATGTCACAAACTACTGTGTAAGCCTGACTTTCTGGTTTGACAAAATGGCCTAAAAAGATAAGGACAGGGTTACCTCTGATGAAGTGGATCTCTGATAGATGCTGGAAGAAGCCAACAACAGAAGATACTTGCGCTATAACAAATTGGTTGCCCAGGTAAACAAGTTGATAAGAAAAATTAACAGTATGAGAAGAGATAGGAAGTTCCCTGTCCCTATGGGAAACTTAGACTGAGACCTTCCCTCCAATCCCCCACAATTACTGCCTTTCCCATAATTTGTACTTCAATATTTAGAACAATCTGTGAGAAACTATCAAAAGTGTATGCAACCTTGACAGCTTGCTCTACAAGGATTTAGAGGCTGCTTGTGAAAGATTTGCTCTTCTGGAGGAAAGACACAAGAAGATCAAACAGTGCTATGACCTGCTCACTTTCACAGTTCAGATAGTTAAAGAAAACTACAGCAACTTACTAAAGCAGCTGGTGCAGGAGCGCACCACCATAAAGGAGAGGGATTAAGTTTGCTGCCAGACTCAGCAAGCTTGAGATGTAAGCAAGTGAAGCAGGTAGTAGTAGCTCTGGCAGAGAGATTTCTACTTTAGATTCCTTTTCAGAACAGCCAAAGACATCATCTTCAGATTATTTCCATGACTTAGGGTCCAAACACATAAGTAGCAGCTCTCAAAACACTATAAATGGGACATTATTTGTTAGATTAAGCCAAGGCGCCAGCTTAAGCATTTAAAAGCCTTTTAACTTCTTTGTATTATTTAAGTCATAAACTTATGTTTTTTGAACATTAATATGATGCTTAGTTTACTGAAAAAAGTTTAATAGTGTAAAATATACAAATAATAATAAAAAATCTAATTTTTAGTAACTCTATTTTTTGCTAAAGCCCTTTTTTCTATTTTAATAAGCCAAGAATCAAATATATCAGTTGCATGGGAGAGTAATAGCAGACCTAAAGCTATAATTGCTATTACCCTATCTTTGGCTCATATAATTAATTTCTTAGTCTTTTTTAGAAAAAAAGTTGTTATATTTAAAAGACTATTTACCTTATGTGAAATATAAGTTTTTGTTATGCGTCCAACTTC
This sequence comes from Entomophthora muscae, assembly GCA_014839935.2. Taxonomy (NCBI): domain Eukaryota; kingdom Fungi; phylum Entomophthoromycota; class Entomophthoromycetes; order Entomophthorales; family Entomophthoraceae; genus Entomophthora; species Entomophthora muscae. The sequence goes on along the minus strand of QTSX02002845.1, from coordinate 131,414 downwards.
ATGAATATGGCCTACCAATCCTTTAGTAGTATCAGCTCTTTTTGTTTCTCTATCATCTGTACAGAACTTTTCACAGTATTTATTTTGGAGTACTCCTTAACATCCTCAAATGTCAAAGGTGAAACATACAGCTCACCATCTTTCATTAAATATGAAAGATTAAATTAAAATGCTTTGACTTCAAGCCAGCTTTTTTAGGCCTAGATTTTCTATCATAGATGTAAAAAAAGGTTTTTTGGGAAACATCTGAATTATTTACAAGTGATTCATATAAATCATTTCTTTCTTCCTCTCTCTCAAAAACCATTTTGAGATCATTCATATTTTTTATATAAATCTCATTTTCCTTTTGTTTAAATATTTTAGATAATACACCAAAATGACCATCAACAATACTTTTGCCATGACACTCAACAAATCTATTAAACTTAATTGTTCCTTTTATAATTTTAGGTAACTCTTTAAAAATATAATATAAGAATTCATAAGATCTGAAATGATTACCATTATCAGTCCAAACTTCAATATTTTTAATATTTTTAAATTTATTATTTTTAAGCAGACTTATCAAACACTGACTTGAAAACAAAGAGTTGTGAGATAAAATTTCAGATAAAAATTCATGATACTCATATTAAATTTTCTCATTTTCTTTAAAAGCAATTGCAAATCCTAATAAAGAAATAGGTATTTTCTGATAAAAACAATTATTTGTCTCTATAAGACCCCCACCTTATTATAAAGTTTTCTTTATATTCTATTACTATAACACATGAATTATTATCAAGATTATTTATATCACTAATATATTTTTTATTTTGATGCTTATAAAACTTTTCATGTAGTTCAATAGATTCTAATTTTTCTTTGATAGATTTAGGCAATGGCAACTTCTTTATATTCAAATCCTTTTTCTTCATTTCTAATGATTTTTAAAGTTGCAAATGTTACACATACCAGTTTGCTTTTTGCTTTTAGTTATATTATTAGGAATAAGCTTATAGAAAGTGGAAAGTGAAATAGAAATAATTTTCATACCTTTATAAATTTCTTTTTCTGTTTTCAATAATGAGTATTTTATTTTAGTTGTGTATTCACTCAATTCTTTTTGTAATTCTTCATAAATTAATCCAGGGGATTTTTTAGTGAATTGTCTGGTTGGAAATGAATTTTTTAATACATTCTTTAAAATAATTTTTATATTTTCTCTTTTTACTGAATCATTTTCCCTTTTTATTTTTTGAATTTAACAATACTTTTTAGAATTTTTTATTTTTTTAGAAAATGAATACTCATTTTTTGTCATTTTAAACCCACAATCACAAAGCTCTTTCAAACTGTAGCTTGATTTAATCAATGCTCTTAGGGAAGGAAAGTGCTTGTCAGGAGATTCTGATATCAATTCCTTTAGGTTTTTAAGGAATTCATCTGTCTTGGAATTTTGTATGACAGGTAAGAAGGTACTTTTTCCAAACTCTGTTTTTAATAAGAAATGCTCAACAAAGCTGTTAAGATTATTGCCAGCAGTAAAAAGGAAAGCTTGCTTAAGCATAAAGATTCTTTCTCTCTTAGTAGAAGCCCCCAGTGAGAAGAAGGGAGTCATCTGAGGTGCAAACTTGATAGGTTCCATAATGATAGTGGTTGGGTTCATTGGCTTGGTTCAAGCAGTTCTTGCTTAGAAATAGATGTGCAGTTATCAGAGAGGAGTAAAGGTGTGTTTTGTAAAGTAAATTTCTGTAAAGTTGAGCTGTTTAAATACCATGTTAGCTGAGCTTTTGCACTACAGGCATAAATCCCCAACTGACCCCCAACTGATCTCCTTAATTTATCAATATAACCCTGAAGTCTGATATCATTTTTTTACTACCCCTTTTTATATCCTGGTTAACTGTTGATATATAAGCAAATAATACTTCAATATTTCTCAAACTAGTATCATTAGAAAGCCCTTAATCTCAGCTTTTGGAATTGTGCTGCAACTTTATATTTCAATACCAATTTAGTATCTTGGAGTGGCTTTGAATGTAAGCTTATAAAATTATTATTTGAAATAAAATATGCTAATTAACTCTTAAAGTATGATATTTTAATCAGTAAACTAAATTTAAAGTATAAATTATTATTTAGCTTACTTTTAGTAACCAACTCAAAAACCTTTTTTAAAATAAACTTAAGTTTATTATAACTTTTAACAGTTCTTAAAAAATGAACTGTATATATCTTAAATCTATCAAAATAAAAATGTTATTTTTAATCACATATAAATATTTGCTTGTATAATTAAGTTGTATCTTATTTTTATAGATACAATGACTAAGATCACTTTCAATTTATTTTAAATTTTTAACCTTTATTAAATTCAATTAAATAAAGCAAGATTTTGATACATTCTTTTTTATGTTTGAATTTTTTATATATATTATCTCTAGCATACAGTATAAAAATACAATTTTATTAGATAGTTGTACAGAAGTTTTAAAAGATATGGCAACAAGCAAAAATACTTTGAATTTAAACAAAAATAACTCAGATGTAAACAAAATTAAAACTAAAAAATTTATATTAATTTACAATAGATTTATTTATTTTTTATTTTGTTTACATCTGAGTTATTTTCATTTAAATCTAAAATATTTTTGCTTGTTGCCATAGCTTTCAAAGCTACTGTGTAAAGCTATTTTATTAATATTAAATACTTAAGAATTTGAAAAGAAAAACTTTCACTCTCTTATAAGTTCATATTATATATTTCCTATAAAATTTAACTTAAGAATAAATTACTTATGCTAAATAAAATCACTGAAATTCAATAAAAGTTAGTTTTAATTTTAGTTTTAGTTTTTTAACTTTTTACTAGATTTTTATAAATTACTCTAAAGATATTTAATATTTATTTATTAAATATGCAAAAAAGCTATCTGCCCTCTTTTTAAAAAAGGGATTCAAAAATTATTATATTTTAAATTAAAATATTTTTAAAAAAGCTAAGATTTTAGGCAGCAATTTAATTTCCAACAAAAAGCATCATATAAGTCTTTATTTTATGTTGATCTTTTTAGAATGATGTCATTTTTTACTAATCAGCTTTCAAGAAGTAATGGTATATGATTTAATATTGTTACTGGCTTTTAATACAGTTTAATTTAGCTTAAGTAGAAAATGTATAATTTAATATAGGTTTTTATATTATAAGAATTAAATAAGATTTATTTTGTTAAAATTGTTGTAATCATTTAAATTTATTGATAAGAAAATTTAAAAAAATTAAAGTGCAAAGTAGCACAGTTAATAGGAAACAGATTAATCTTTAAAATAATGACCCAAATGTTCCTATGGGTGTTGCCAAAATACATATCTTGACTCATATAGCTTTGGCAGTATTGTGCATGTCCCTTCTAGACAGGCTCTTGCCACTCCAATGGAAACAACTTTGGTTCATATTATAAGTTCAAACCCTTGAGCCTACCAAATTTCAATTGTAATGGCATCATAGAGAACTTCATATGTCTATTTGAGATGTTAAAGAGAGAGGTTCCTATTATCACATGAAGACCATTACTCTCATGAATGCTATGGACTCTACTAGTGTAAACATTATAATGCCAGACCTATCCCAATAGGAATGTACATAAGCTGATACCAAGCAGGCAGTCATATAAGAGTCTGGAAGTGAGACCAAGCTCCAGGACAGAAAGGTGGATCTCAGTAATATTTTGTTCAAGAAATACAAAACTGTTACTAATTTTTATAAATAATTCTACCATGAGGCTCAAGTTATCCTTGGCGCTGGCGTCCTGTATGACTTAAACTATCACATTACCATGAGTAGGGCTCTTCAGCCTTATTGCAAGCTTTCCAACATGATGTTTCCTGTGCTAAAACAGTCCAGCAACACCCAGAAGATAACAAGTTATCTCAGCCAACTTTGTTCTTAATTCAATTCTCAAAGCAAGGTTCTTTCAAATAAAAGCAGTAAAAACTTTAAAGATGAGTACCTTACCCCAAAACCTGCCAAAACCCCCACAGATGCAGACAAGGCAAAAGGAGACATCAAGCCCAATAGGAACTACAGCTCCTGCCATAAGTATAGGAAACAAGGCCACTTTGCAGTAGAATGCTGAGATGGAAAGCCCAGTCCTTTTTCTGTCAAAGTGGTCACAGAAGGAAAGTCTACAGAACAGGGAAAAGGAAAGGTGTGCCAGTAATGGAATTTAATGGTCCAGTCAGTCCCCTTCCCATTCCAAAGGATCATGATTAAGAGCTAGCCAGTCAGGTGCACACAATCAGCAGCAAGGTGTTCAAGCATGGTAGCAAGAATGTCACACCAGAAGTGGCACCAACAAAAGACATCCCAGTGTTCAACAACCAGTTTCCCCTTCCTGAGTTTCTCCTACCATAAAATACTTCAAAGAGGATTCTATCCATAAGCTAGTAGCGGACAACCTTTTTTATCCTCATTTGTTAGAGAGGCTGACCCAGGAAAAAAAGATGCAAAATCAATAGAGACTGTCTCCAAGCCTTACACTTCTCAAGTTCAGGGGGTATGTTTTGGTTCTAACCCTAACATGACCAATAACCTGCCATCACTTAAAGGTGTTCAATTCTTGATGCCACTTGAGACCATAGAAACAAACTTTCCTGAAATTTTACAAAGTCTATGCCAGGTTTTTAATACCCCAGAACCACTGGATATCCATTTATTAAAACTTATATCAGAATCCTACACAGAATTTAAATATTCTGATATTTCTGTAAATAAGGTAAAAAAGCGGGCCATCATAGATAGTGGGGAGCCAAAAAACATTGTCTCAACTTACCTGGCAAAGAGACTGGGTGTCATAAAAGTTGCAGCAAAGGGTTGCTAGTTTCTACAAACAGTTAGTCAGTGACCTAATTTTTAATACTATACCTGTTGATGATATAGTGACAGCCTATGAAGTACAGAAGAATATAAGAAGATAATAAGACAAAACTGGTATTTATTTAGATAGTATCACACTTATATAGTGTGAGGCAGGGGAATTGCCACCAGGGGCAGGGGGGCACAGACAGAAGAACTTCCAAAATGGAGGAAAGTGGGTTGACATAGCTAAAAGTCCTGCACAAGAGAACAACTGCTTTTTTGTGGCTTTCCTTAAGGAGGTAGATATAAATAACTTTGTTGTTCTATTTATAATCCTGGAAGTGAAGCCTGTGCCTTGTGCGCATCCAAAAGGCAAATAAAACATCTGTTTTAAGGACGTTTTAAATTTCTTTATCACTAGTAGAATCAGGATGCAATAGCGCAACCATGTGATTATTCCATTGCTTAATCCCTAGATGGACAACTTTTTGTCTAATCCATTCAGAATCTGCGACACTGGGTCTGGCCCCTGATGTTGCCCATTCCAAAGTCTACAGAACAGCCAGCATACACACTACAATTATTTCAGGGCATAAAGACCACTTCTCATGGAATTTGGTTCAATTTCATTCTCATCACCTGATGTGGTTGTACCTAGTCAAAATTATAATATTCTGATTGGGATGACATTCCTTTGCAAGTATGGCGTAAAGTTAGACATGGAAGTCAACACTTTAACACTGATCAGCCAGATTTTCCCACTGTACTACTCCAAGGACAAAAGGCCAGCCAAGGAAACAAAGGGCATCCATATGGCCTATGAAGATGAGATAGTGATAGTAACCTATCAGATAAAAGAGAAGAAGCTGAAGTATCTCCCCATGAAATTCAAAGAGCACAAATGCATCCCCCTCAGGTCAAAGTTGACCTTTACACTTTGAAGCGGCACCCAAATTACAATCAACTCTGGGTATCCCCAAGGGACTTTACAGTGAGATTTATCAGCCCTGTAGTTGTTCCTGGTTCAAGTCATTTGTAGCCCCATGAATCATTATTCCTGGGTAGCAGTTGATACATGTCCTACTAGCCAATTTACTGGACTTTGACCTCAAGATCAAAAAGAATCAGGTAATTGCCTTTATGTATCTTCTCCCCATTGTGAAAAAGAGAAATTCATTAAATAGTGGACTTTTCCAGCATGAGGTTACCAGGCTAAGTGGGAAACTCTAATTACACAACCACTCCTCTAGCCCTCCTATTTTCTCTGAAGGATGAAGAATGGGAGAGAGCCAGCACACTGATAAAAAATACTGTTGTATTTTTTGTGGAAGACAACTTTGACCTTGGTTGCACCACTGATGCCACACATTACATTAACACAGGGGACAACAAACCAATTTTCCTCTGTCCCATTAGAAGGTTCAAGGCCAGCAAAGAGGTAGTAAACAAGGAGATAAAGGAGCTCTTATACAAAGGCATGCTGGTGCCATCTAAGATTACTTGGTAATCTTCCATGATAATCACAAAGAGGAAGCACAGTAACAACAGAGCTGTGATTGATTACCACTTCCTTAACCTTATAACCAAAAAGGATTTGTACCTGATACCCTGTATTGATGATGCCCTTGATTGACTTGGCGGTGCCAAGTACTTCTCTGTCATGGATCTAATATCCAGTTACTGGAAGATTAATTTGACACCTGGGGGATAGGAGAATGTACAATATTAACCTCACATGGGTTATTCTATCCAACATACATGCCTCAAGATCTATGTAACTCCCCAGCACATTCCAGCAGGCCATGTATTCAATCTTAGGGGACTTCAAGTTGTTCTGTGTTTTGGTATACTTAGAAAATATTAATGTATTTTCCAGGAGGTTCAATGAGCATTTGGATCACCTAGAGGCCGTCTTCAAGAAACTAGCTGAAGCAAACCTGAATATTAAGCCCTGAAAGTGCTAATTCTTTAAGGATCAGCTTGAGTACATGGGGTTTATAGTTGACACAGCATGTCTCTGTCCTCAATCAGCCAAGGTCAAAGCCATCACAAACATGATGCACTAAGAAAATAAGAGGGATATTAAAGTATTCCTAGGGATGTTAGAATACTACCAACACTTAATCCCAAATTTCTCACACACAAGCTCCTGTTTAATCTCTTGAAGAATGGTGTGCCATTCAAATGGAAAACATCTTGTCAGGCTGCTTTTGATTTTCTTCAAACCAGCCTGACCTCCAGTCCTGTTCTAATATATCACAACTTTTTGAAGCCATTAATTGTTCATACTTATGCATAACTATCAGAACTTGGCGTAGAGCTGTCCCAACTAGAAGACAAAGGTGCTGAACATCCAGTGGAATACACCAGCATATCTTTAAATGCGCATGAGTGCAACATACTGTTACAGAAAGAAAATGCCTCATAGTAATATATGCCTAGAAGCAGTTTAGGGTATACTATTGTTTTTAACCCTGTTGAGATAAACATATATTATCTTGTTTGGAACCCATAGGTTCAGTTGCTAAAAAATTCCAACTTTTTAGATTAAATAAGAGTCTTTTCCACAGAAAATGTGCAATATTTAGCAAAAATGTCTAGTCACACAACAACCTATGTAAATTTGGAATAAATGTGTCATTATTTGTTAGATTAAGCCAAGGTGCCAGCTTAAGCATTTTAAAGCCTTTTAACTCCATTAGTATCATTTAAGTCATAAACTTATGGTTTTTTCAAACATTAATATAATGCTCATTTTACTGAAGAAATTTTTAAAAAGTTTAAAATATACAAATGATAAAAATAAGTCTAATTTTTATTAACTTTATCCTTTGCTAAACCCCTTTTTTCTATTTTAATAAGCCAAGAATCAAATATATGAGTTGCATGAGAGATTAATAGCAGCCGCAAAGCTATAATTGCTATTACCCTATATTTGACTCATATAATTAATTTCTTAGTTATTTTCAGAAAAAAAAGTTGCTGTATTTAAAATACTATTTGCCCTGTTTGAAATATAAGCTTTTATAATGTGTCCAACTTAATGAACATCTCCTACTAGTCCTTTAGTAGTATCATCTCTCTTTGCTTCTCTGTCATCTGTGCAGAACTTTTCACAATAATTTATTTTGGAATACTCCTTAACATCCTCAAATGTCAAAGGAGAAACATAGAGTACAACACGCCATCTCAAAAATACCACTTTGATTTAAGCCATCTTGAATTCATTCAAGATGGCACTTTTTGCGTTAGTGATTTTGAATCACAAAAAAATAAAATAAATAATAAATTAGTTAAAATTTACATAATTTCTTTTATAATGTGGCATCTCAAATTTACGCCATCTCAATTTTGTCATTTTGAGTCAGATTAATTAAATCTTATTTTCTAACTATATTTAAATATGAAATCACTTAGTGTAGAGTGTGTTTATGCCATTTCAAATCACGCTATTTATCTTTAACTAAAATAAGCTTATACCCAAACTAAAATAAAATCTGCTTTATAGTGCCAGTAGATGTTCCTATAGTATTAATCTAAGACAATTATACTAAGAACAACCTAAAAAGACGCTACTATGAAAGTCCCTCTAGTGATTATCATTGCTGGGTAAAAAACCAGTTTTGTTATATGTAATTTATAGCTTACTTATATATGGATACATTGATAAGGGTTCTCTTAATAAAATATTTTAATAGTGATTTTAATATGGAAGAGAGTGATTACGCCATTTCAATTTACATCACTTCAAATCTCACCGAGTTTCATATCACCCAATTGATTCAATGCGCACAATAGATAGGGGAAAATAAGAGGAAATTACATATGACGCCAGGCTTTGCTATATCAATTCCCCCACTACAATTCTTGCTTTCCACTTTTCAAAAGTACAAATTGACGTTAAAGCTCATATTAATAAAAAATGTAAGAAATTTCCTGAAACTTTGCAGAAATATATTTTTATTTCCTCTAAACAACTGGGTACTTTTTATCCCCAGTTGTATAAACTAGTTTTTGAGAAATTCAAGTTTTAATCTTTGGCCTGGTTGAGGTAGCTCCACCAGAAATTTGTTAATTTGTAATAGAAAATGGTCAAAAACACTATGTTTTTGAGCTACAGCACCTCAATCACATCCCTTCAAAAACGCCATTTCAAACGCAAGTTTTCATTCAAAACTCAAAGTTTTGCCTACTTGAGTTACTAATGCAAAATTATTTTTATATGAAAAACATTAAAATTTTGATAGTATTTATTTTTAGACTTTCTCTACAATTCTATGTAAAAACATTTACTACTTTTATATTTAAAACATTCATATTTTTTGCTTTAACATTGACCTCAAATTTTCCATATTTTGATAATAATTCACTTTTAGATGCCTCTCAAGTCAACTATCAAAGATGCTTCCAAGGCTTCCAAGTCCAATATCACTCCTACCAAGGCCAAGACTACCCCAAAAAAGGCAGCCTTCTAAGGCTAAAGCTCCCCCCAAGACCCCCATGCCATCCCCAGAGCCTGAGGAAACAAGCCCCACTCCTCCTCACTCTCCATTTGTGTACTCCCCCTCAGATCCCAAGAAAAAGTTATTCAACTTTAACTGCCACTCTGATCCCACCTCAGATCCTAAAGAGGAGCCTGAGCCTGGTGCTCCTGTGGATGAGCAAATTAAAATCTGGGATCTAAATACCGTCCATAATATCTGTAATCAAGATGGCACATTTGCTGTGCCCACCACATACCCTTCCAGCTACCCTATAATGACCAATAAGGGGATGCTGGCTTTTTAGACAAGGGATACAGCTTCAGCTGTAATGACAAGAAGAAACAAATCCATCAACATCACTTCAAATGTGATATCATTGGGTGCCCATCAAGGATCACCACTTATGGGTTTACAAGATTTAAAGCCCTAACTATTGGCCATGACTGCACTAAGCCTTTTGACCCCCTGTATCAACTGATCTGCTGGTTTCTTCTCCAGGTCATTTCAGCCACCATAGATAAAACCTCCACTAAGGTTGTCAATGATGCCCTCCTTAATTTGAATGACTCCCAACTTGCATCTGTTGGTGACGCCTCCAAATTGCAGAGATACCTCACTGATCAGAGGTATGCTCTGAGCACTGAAGAATTAAGTGCAACCTCCATTGACCAGTTAGTCTTAACTAAAGAGCAGAAGCTATCCTGCCATGAAGAGAGATTTATCCTCCATAATGACAGTCAAAATTCATATGAGCACATTATCTGCTTTGCCACAAGCCAGGATCTGCACAATCTCTTAAAATGCAAGACTTAGCTTGCAGACGGCACTTTCTCTACCTGCCCAAAGCTATTTAGCCAGCTTTGGAATATCCATGGGAAGGTTGGTAATCTAGTTCTTATCCTGGTCTTTTACTTCCTCCCAAATAAGAAGCAGGAAACATATGTCTGTGCTCTTACTATCCTGAAGAACAAACTTGATGGAATCCTCCCCACCATTGAAGAGGAGCCCAAGGAGACCAGAGGGCGCAAGAAGAAGGCCCAATCCCAGGATGAAGACGCCCTCACCCCCCAAGAAGCAGCCAGAAATATTTCTCTATCATGAATATCTGGTAGTGTATTTGAGCAGGCTCAGGCAAATGCCTTCCTCAAAGTCTTCAAGAGCTCCCCCAGGGATGCTACTTTCACTTATGGCAGGTATTCTGCTGCTGCCTTCATAAATTCTCAGATCTTCATGAGCTCATCAATGAAGAAGGCACAAAAGAGTCCAAGGACATGTTCAACTTCTTTTCTGCCCTTTATCTGGTTAGAAAAGAGGAGACCAATGCCTGCTACAACACCCTCCTCTGACATCCCTATATCCTTGCCAACCAGGCAGCCTTTGCTCTTTTCATTGAGTATTTTGAGACTCAATAGGTTGGAGTTTTTCAAGGAGCACGTCACATCGTAAATTTGATGAATCAATCAAATAAAAACTTCTTCAAGCAGGTCAAAGATAGTTTAATCAAGACCACCTCTTCCCTTGAAGGGTGGCATAGCCAGTTTTCCACAAGAGCCCAGATTATGAAGCCCAAATTCAACAAAATCAAGGTGTATCTCAAGACACAACAAGCCATTGCTTCCAACCTCTTCAAGACTGACATGAAGACCAAGGACAACCCCCCAAGCAGACCAAAGTGGTGAAAAAGTACACAGAGATTAGCAAGGCGGTTCTAGCATACTATCCCAAGGATAGAAAGCTTGAGCATCTTCAGACCATTTTTTTGCTTGTTCAACCAATGTTTGAGCTCTTTCCCAATAAAATATTCTTCATCTTCTCTCTTCTTTCCTTTAATTTTTAATTTTTAATTTTTGACCTTTATTTAGTATTTGGTACAATTATATGCTTATTTTAGATCATGGATTATGGTTATAATAGATTAAAATGGTTGTTTTTGGGTATATTTTAACTTTTGGGCTTTAAGCAGCCTTGTTACTTCTAATCAACTCCCTTCTTATTGCAGAAATAAAACTCTTAGACTTTTTTAAGTCTATAAATGCTTTTAGATTTATATTTTTTAGGATTTTTTTGGTTTTTTTGGAGTTAAAAAAACTAAGATTTTAAAACCTGTTTTTCATAGTTGCAATGCTATAAATTGAAATGGCATTTTTACTATAAATTGAGATAGCAAAAAATTGAAATGACTTATTTTGAGATAGAATTTTTTAAATGGTGTTTTTGAGATAGTGTGTTGTACTAACCAATCCCTTCCAGTGCTCTCATAGTCCAATCTTGGAGCAGGAGGTTAAGCAGGGAAACAATCCTCCTGTACCAGGCAGTGGTGCAAATAGAGCCTTGTCCATTGAACCAGAAGCCTGGAAGGAAATTTCTGTGGTACCCTGGCCACCTACAGTACCATATGCTCCTGATCCTACTTTTTTGGGTAGTGTTGTTCTTACATGTGACCACAATCGTGCAGACTTTGAGGTCAAAAGCCTATTCCAGGGGTATGAGTTCCTAAGTGAGTCCCTCTTATCCCTCTTGTCTCTTGGGCAGGGGGTGGATGTTCACACCAATATCCAATTCTCAGAGCAGTAACACCATCCGGCTGTTTGTTCTTTGTCTCTTTGAGAGCTGGCATGGCCTTTGGAGGGGGTCTTGGTAGAGCCGCCCTGCTTTAACATGACATTGCATGCCAAATATGGGTGGGTCATTGACTTCAACTGTGCAGTGGTGCAGATCTGGTCCCATTCTTAGGGGCCCAGTCCTAATTCCACTTGGAAATGGAGGCTTTGTGTATGGAATAACCAACACAACCAGTTATCTCATGTTATCAATGTCACCCTGGAGAAGTTAGAGACTGGTGACCCTTCCCAGTATCTCTCCATATGGCTTTTTTGGGTAATCTTTTCCTGGTTCCCAAGCCTTTGCTTCCTTGTGGTCTCCTGGCCCAGATGTAGGCTATCCTGGACTACTACTGCTTCAAGGTGTTGCATTGTCAACGGGGTCTCCCGGATGACTATTCTTTCAAGGGCTTTATTGTGGAGTGTCTGGTTCTGGGGGCTTGTTTCCCTATTGAGTGTGGTCTGGGCCACCTGGCTGATGGGGAGTTGGTCTTGTCTGTGCCCATCATGCACTGGGAGTAGCTTTTCCCTGAGGCACAGTGTATGTGGCTCTAAATGCTACTGTCCTCTATCTAGTGGTGACAACTCACACTTTTGATGACTACTTTGAAGCCATCAATCATAGTATCTTGGAGGAGCCTGAGGAGGGCACTCCAAAATAAAGTTTTATAGGACTATTTCCTCTTCTAATATATTACACATCTTATCTTTTTGCTTTTCTCATTATGCTATATAGATTATTTATGTTATACTTATTTTTTATGACAAGATCAAGAAGGTGTTTAATTAGACCCTTATTATGGGGTGCAGAATGGGTGTAAGAACTTTACATGTACTTGGTTAAATATGTGCCTTCTATCTTTATCCTTTATGGTCTAGGCATCAGATGAGTTGTTTTCTATGATCTCAAAAGGGCCTACCCATAGCTTGTCTGTTTTATGGGATCTACCCACACCTTGTGTGTTGCAGAATGCAACCCCCTCCCCTAGCTCAAAAGAAGGCAATGGGGCTCTATTTATGGGGTACCAATCAAATCTGATATGGGCTTTAATAATTATGTTACTAAAAGCAGATGCTTGCAATTTGATAAGAGTGTCAGCTAGTCAACTCAGGTACTGGTTGTAGGAAAGTTGCTCAGGGTCACCTGTGGTCAATTATAGGATGGGAAGAATGGCAGCCATACATCAGCTGTAATAGTGATGCTCCAGTGGTTGAGTGAAGCAAAATGTTGTACACAAACACTGCTGCTCCTAAGTACATTTCTCAGGAGGATGTACACAACAACGCTAATTTCCAGAGGCTCTGGGTTAAGGTACCTGTGTGGTTCCTGGTTACCAGTCCCCAAAGTGTGTACTGGGTCATAGCCAGGGACCAGCTTGGAGGAGTTATTGTTTTCTAGTAGTGGGAGGTGGCTTGTTAGAAGTTTTTACTTAGCCTGTATGACTGCAAACTCTTCTAGCACTTTTTCAATCACTAGGCGGACATCCCCACCATGCATCTGTACTTCAGCTAGCACCAACCCCTCTGTGGGTCTGTACCAGTCTTTCAACGACCAATTGAACTCATTTAATATGAACTCCCTTCCCCTATCTGTCATCTCAAGATGCCTAGTTAACCTATCCCACTCTTCCTGGGATGGCTTACTGGTGGCAAATATTCTACAAATTTGACAATAGATATCTTCCTCCCCCTGACTAGGGTAAAAGATATGGGTAGCTCACTTATAGAACTTTTATCTGTATCACTGGAAATTTTGACAGGGGTCAGTATAGGCCTTTATTTACTTTCAGAATGAAGATCCCTTAGAAACCTTCTGATATATTACCTGGTTATGGGAAAAAATATGGGGTTTGCCAATACCTGGAGTCCTCCAACACTCTCTTGGACTCCTTGTACTTGACCTTAGGCTCCTGCATCTTTATCTTGGGCTCCTGCACTTTGCTCCTACTCCAGTTCCTTATTTTCAGCTCCTTTATCTTGGTCTTTTTAAGGTCTTGCCCATAGTGGTGCAAGGCTATAAACTAAAGCATGTAAAGCATTAGGGTTAAGATTCAGAAGGTATAAAAAGGTAGGAACTGTCTGTAATATAATCTTACAGAATCCTGCTAAGAACTTATACTGGGTTACAAAAGGAGTGATAGAGTTTAAGAACTCTAAACAAAGAAGATAAAACAAGGTATTTAATAGTGAAAAATTAGTAACTAAGGGAATGTTGATATTGGGATACTCTCCATCAGTAAACTGGTACATGTAACTATTAAAAGATTCTTTAAGGGAAAATAATGGATATAACAAACCTAAGGCTTGTTGTTTTACAACTTTCATCTGTTTAAGAAAAGAAAAGAAGAAGCTTAGAATGAATTAATAAAAAAATGTAAATTCCTAAAAATTAATCTCTGAAGTTAAAAATTGATAAAGATTGAAGGTAAGAAATCACTTAGAATTTTGGCTTAAAGCCTACTCTTCACAAGTTCTTTATTATATAGCCGTGTTTCTTTTCTGTTGATAAAATTATAGGCATAGGGGAAACAGCCAAGAAAAGGAGGAACTGGAGGTAACTGAACAAGAACCTGGAGAAGAAGGAGAACTGAAGCACAGAACAGCTGGAGATTGGCAACGTAAGCTGGAGAAGAGCCAGCAACTACATAACAGGAGTTGCAAAAAGGTAATATGAAATTTAAGAATTTTCTAACTTAAAGTAGAAAATATAAGAATATTGAATAGCAGAAAAAGCTGGAGACAACAACAACAACTCAAACACAAATTGACGTAAAAAACAAGGTAACTAATCTTAGAATACTTAATTAGTAACTTTTAACTTAAAATTTCAAATAATTTAAAAATAAAAAAAGATTAAACCAAAACAAATAAATGTTGCAACTGAACCAATGAGGATTCAGTATTTGAATTGGGGAATATAACAGTCCAATATAAAGGACAGGAATAATAAGAATAATTTATTGTTTATTATAGAATACTGTAATTAATATACTATATGGGGAAAGCCACTAGGCCACAAGGGGGTGGCATGTTCCATGTAAGTATTGGAGCCAAGAAATAACTTGTGCAAGATCAGCAGGTTGAATTGGTAGCACTCCTAATTAGGAGAAAGTGCTCACAGTTTGACATTGCCATCAGATTAGTCCATATTGTTAGATACGTCAAGGGGCGGCTCATCAAGCACCCCCTGTGTATTGTGAGATACATTGGCAGGAAAGTCTGGAAACTTGGTTGCAGCACTCCCTTGCCCCCTGCTTGTTGTCAGACACCAGGATCAGAGCTTGCGGGAGATCTGGGAAGGTCTGCACAAACAGTTTTTGTGTGGGGATGGCGCAGCAGGGGCGCAAGCAATTGTGGTGAAACTTTTTGGTGTTCCCTTGGGCGTCCTCCAGCTGGTAGGTGTGGTTGTCATAGACTTCAGCTATCTTGAAGGGCCCCAAATGGTTTGGTTCTAACTTGGGTGAATTGGGGTTGAGGGCGTAAACAGGGTCACCTACGGCGTATCTGGCCTCAAGGTGTTTTGTCTCTCCCTTGATTTGCTTGTGCTCAATGTCTCAGGCCTTGGCGCGCCACTGGCTCAAGTAAGGGGTAGGCAACAAGAGGGGTTTTGCAGGAACTGAGGATCATAATCTCCCTTATTCTACTCCTGCCAAATCATCGGGCGTCCCAAAGGCTAGGGTGCTGGGGCTGAACCCGGTGCTTCTATTGATTCTTGCTTGTAAAATGAGCAGTGCAGTGGGCAGATGTTCAGTCCAGGCAGTATTTGGATGTTCCTGTGAGAGTTTGGCAATAAACTGGACCAGGAATCCATTTAATTGTGCTATGCACCCATTGGCTTGCGGATGATATGGAGTCATGACTATTTGTTGTAGGGCATTTTTGGCGCAGTACGCTTATATGACATGCCCAACAAGCTTGGGACCCCCATCTGTAATGAGGCGTTTGGGTTGTCCAAAACAGGCCACAATTTCCTTGCCAATGAAGCAAGTGATGGTGGTGATGTGGTTAGTGGTTGCCCACACTACTGGCCAGCGGGTGAATTAGACAATGGCTGTGATGATGTATTTCTTCCCAAGTCTGTCTTTGGGGATGGGCCCAACAATGTCAAGGGCCCACTGCTCAAAGGGTTCCATGGCCTTAATGGGTAGAACGGACTTGGGGGTGCAGGCTTTGACATATTCTTTTCGCATAACACACACATCTCAAGGAGATCCAGGATGCCTTGACGCATATGCGGCCACCAAACCTTATGTTTCATGATCTCAAAGAGGTTCTGTCCTCTGACATGGCCCAAGGTGTGGTGGTAGTGCAGTATGGTGTCACCTTGCTGTGTGATGGGAATATAGGGTGTCTTCTCTCCTGTTTCTGCGTGGCAGCAGACATTGCCCGCATTTGTGGTGAACTGACTTTCATTGTCCTTCAGTTTGGAGATGGTTACTAAATTAAGGCCTTCATAGTGGGTTGCTTCAGGTCAGAGGTGAGCATTGACTAATTGGGGTCCAAGCCATTGTCCCTGGTGATGGGCGCCACATAGAGCCTTGAGAGAGCATCTGCTGTGACAAGCTCTTTCCCAGGCTTGTACTCAACACGCAACTGGTAAGGAGATAGATGCTTGATCTAGCCTTCCTGGTGGCGTGTCAAGTGGGACTGTGTGTTGAAGTATTGGAGCAACTTGTGGTCTGTCAAGACATAGGGTGGGAAGGTGGCTCCTTCCAAGTAACAACGCCACTTCTTGACACAGTGTACAAATGCTGCTAGCTTTTGGTATGAATTGGGCAACGTTGTTCTAGTCAGTGAGCTTCCTGGATTTGTACGCCACAGGGAGGAAGACGCCCTTGTCAGTTTCCACCCGTAACATGCCCCCTATGGCCCTGTCAGATGCATCAGTCTTGAGTTTGTATTGGCGGTTTTGATTGGTAAACTGTAATACAGGCACTGTTATAAGTCTCTGCTTCAACATCTTAAAGGCTTGTTTCTGGCAGGGGTCAAATAGAAGTGCTGTTCAGTGTTCAGGAGCTAGGTGAGAGGTGCAATAAGTTCTCTGCAGTTGGGGATGAACCTGCGCACGTAGGCAACCATGCCCAAGAAGGTATACACCTGATCAACATTGTTGGGGGTGGCATGCTTGTGATTGCCTTAATCTTGGTAGGGTTGGGCTTTATTCCCTGGGAAGAGATGGTGTGCCCAAGAAATAGGAGCTCTGACCTGAGGAATTTGCATTTGGAAGGCTTGGCCTTCAGCTGGTTTTTATAAAGGGTGTTGAGGACAGTACAGAGGTGTTGGAGGTGCGTGGTTTGATCTTGATTGAAGACAATAATGTTGTCAAGGTACACAACAATACACTTTCCAATCAATTCCTCAAATGCTTTGTTCATTAACATGGCAAAGGTGGAAGGAGCGTTGGTCATTCCAAAGTTCATGACCTGGCACTCAAACAACCTGTAGCGTGTTTGGAAGGCAGTTTTTGCTTCATCCCCTGGTTCTATGCAGACCTGGTTGTACCCCACAATGAGATTAATCTTGCTAAAGACCTTTGCACCCACAAGCGTGTCAAACAGGCTGTCAATCAACAGCAGGGGGTACTTGTTTTTAATGTTCACCTCATTGAGGGCGCAGTAATCTGTGACTAGGTAAAGGGACCCGTTCTTCTTGGCTATAAAGAAGACAGAAGCCCTGTATGGCAAAAGCAAGGGGCGTATAAAGCCCTTGTCAAGTGCATCTACAAGGTGCTTGCAGAGGGTTTCATCTTCTTTTGGTACCAAGCAATAGAGGGGCACACCTTGGGAAGCAACCCTTGTAACTGCACAGCATGATGTATCTCCCAGGGAGGAGGTAGTTGGTCCAGTGTTTCACTGAAAACGTCCTTATACTCATCAAGGAGAGCTGCAAGTGCTGGTGGAGGTGGGGTGGCCAAAACAAGGGCTGCAGGTGTTTCAGTGTGGATAACTTTGACTGAGCATTGGTTAAAGTCTAGTTCCCCCTTGAAATCATATGAGCCTGTTTCTGTTATTTTGATAATCACAGCTTCATGAAGCAACCTGCTCATTTTGACAGGATATATCTGGAAGCCCACCCCATTTCTATTGAGAGTGATTACAGATGTATCCCAGTCAATGTAGGGATGATTGTTTCAAAGCCAGTCAAGACCAGCAATGACATTGTGGCTGAGTCCTACTATTATTGGCCCAGAGAGCTCAACCTGGATGTTCCCCATTCTCACAGAGAAGTATACCGTCTCATGGGTAATTGTCACTCTTCAGGAATCAGCCATGTGTACTGCCTTTAATCTGCTTGGCACTTGGTCAAGCTGTTGAGCGTCTGCAAACGTCTGGTTAACCATAGTGTGGTTGGCCCCATTATCTACCAGTAGTTTGTGGGTATTCCCACAGAAACAAAAGGGGTAGGCCAAGCAAGTTACTTTATTTGGAGAGTGACTGGCTTGAAGTATGGGGTCATTGCTATGAACTTGGAAGACGTCAAGAGTTTCAACTTTGTGAATGTTATAGTTGCGGGGGTTCTTTGCTAGGAGGGATTGAGAGTGAGGGTCAAGTGGGGTTGTAGAACCTCTTGTAACTACAGCCCCCAGGCTTTTCCTGGGTCCTCAATTTGTGCTAGCTGGAGTTTCACCTTTGTGGGGGCGCTTAACCCCATTTTCCTTTTGGCATGACTGGCAACAACCTAATTGGTTGTGAGCACTTCCAGGTGTGGGACAAGGTTGGGGTGGTGCGTCATTGGAGCGGCAGAAGCCCATTGAAGCCTAATTATTAGCCTCCACAATGGCCTTGTAGCAGTCATCAATGGAGGTACAGCAACCTACGGGAACCCACTTGCAGATATGGGGTTTTGACCCATTAACTATTAAGGTAAGGAGCATGGTTTTCCCGTCATTCACAGCTTCTGGGGCAGCGGCAAGAGCTTGCTGCCAGGTGGCAAGATATTCAGGAACAGAACCAGTCTGTTTGATAGCCAGGAGGGGAGTCCCTACCACAATGGGTGAGAATGTCTCACTGTAGCAGGACTTTGCGGCATCCCTGAATTACACCCAGGTGATTTCTATTTCTTGACTGGCCCAGGTGGTGAACCAGACTGCAGCAGGCCCCGTAAGGCGGCCCAAAGAAGTGGTGATCCACATGGGCTCAGGTACCTGACATACACGGAAGCGGGTTTTGGTGGAGTGGAGCCAACTGACAATGTCAGCCCCTTCCACACCACCCACAAAGGTTTCCAACTGGAGGTTGAGCATGCGTTGTGACAGGTCTGACTGGGGCAGGGTGACACTGGCGTTGTTCTGCCCAAGGCGGAGTCAATTGTACACACTTATAAGTACCAGTTGGTCTTGATAGATTATGTACCTGTCAGGGATATCCCCTTCAGGGATTGGAAGGAAAGTTTCTTGATGGGGAGTAGCCATACATCCCATACTTTATTCTTTCTTGGGGGAAATTTCTCTTTGGGTAGGTTGACAAACTACTGCTGCTACCACTGTTGCAACTGAACCAATGAGGATTCAGTATTTGAACTGGGGAGGACAACAGTCTAATAGAAAGGACAGGAATAATAAGAACAAGGTATTGTTTATTATATACTGCAATTAATTTACTATATGGGGAAAGCCACTGGGAAACAAGGGGGTGGCATGGTTGCTTGTTTCATGTAAGGATTGGAGCCAAGGAATAACTTGTGTGGGATCAGCAGGTCAAATTGGTAGCGCTCCTAATTAGGAGAAAGTGCCCACACTTCAACATTGCCATCAGATTAGTCCATGTTGTTAGATACATCAAGGGGCGGCTCATTGAGCGCCCCCTGTGTATTGTGAGATATGTTGGCAGGAAAGTCTGGAAACTTGGTTGCAACACAATCTTGCCAGGAAATCTTGGGTGTTCAGATTGTCCATCTGAAGTTTTTTCTGGCAAAGCTCAGACTCTACACCAACTATAGTTTTTGAAAAGTTGGAGATGACTTTCTTCATTGATGTGTGTTCTGTCTGTGATGCTATTATTGTATTGTGTGCTCTGGAAAACTCCTATTCATACCCTCCAATTGTGGCTTCCATATTTACCACCTTTGTTTCCAGCACCGTTACTCTGGTAGTATTTGGGCAGGATGTCTGCTTAGGCATAGCAGTGTGTGATATTTTTTCTTGGATGTCCACTCTGGACTCCAGTCTTTGGACAATGTCTAGCATGTACTTCTCAAATGTATGGAGTATGGAGCCTAGTTGCTCTACCTCCTTATTTAAGGAGATGACGTTTTGATTGATGGTGACTAAGTCTTCTGCAATACAGGCGCTGAACCTATCCAATTCTGTGTGGAGCTTATGGATGTCCTGGAGCCATGCTAAGTAGGTCCCACAAGCGTCCATATCTTTTTATACCATAGTTCAGAGTTTTGTATTGAGGATGTCAATCAGTTCATCAATGCGGGAATGAGTGTTCCCCCCATGAACTGATTAGACAGCACTGCAGTGTGCAACTCCAAAAAGGAGGTGTTGGCTATGGCCCACTGTTCAGCCCAGTTGCAGCGGCAAGAGAGGAGGGTGTTGCCCAGGTGAGATAGTTCCAAATTATGGTGGGCAGTGACCAGTTGAAGCTGTTTTATGGAAGGTTGCACAAAGCCAGTGAGGAATTCCACGGCATGTTCATCCCTAGAAAGACGCTCCTGGAGGGCCTGGAAGAAAGTATTGTGGTAAAGCCAGTAAAGCTGCTAATGGGACTTCTGATTGCGGTAATAAAATAAAATACTAAGCATTTTGTCAGAACGTTTGGAGGGGAGGAGGCAGAATCCACAAAGAAGACCTTCATTAAGCTCCACAATATGTGTGTAATCATAGGAGCCAACTAATACAGGACTCTCAGAATCAGAGGAGAGTGGAGCCACAGCCAAATGGATAGACACAGGAGGGTGAACAACCACAGGGCCACTCACAGAGAAGACAGAAGCATTCTCACTATCAGATGATTTGATTTTGTACCCATGTTTATTGGCAAAGCTGGGTAGAGACAAAGCCAGAACAATCCTTGTCAGGTGGGGACAGTTCCCTGGGCATTAGCATAGGCTCAATTTTGAGTGAGCACCAATGTTGAGCAACTTGGGCTATTACTGGTATGTTTAAAGCTACAGATAGATGTTATCCTTGCCTATGTACTCTACCTTGTCCTATGCAAGAGCACTACAGACTACAATAGAATAGAACTTTGAAGATAATTATGTTTATTGGGACTGGAGTATAATCTAGCCAGTGGCTGCAATCTATCCAGGTTGTTGTAAATTGCGCCATTAATGCCATTTCAATATGGCCTTTGAATATTGATATATGCAAAGATTTAGTTGGTTTTGCTTTTGATTTTGGGAATTCCTTGCCTTCTGCAAATGGGTCTGGTTTAATATCCACCCATTCCGGATTATCATACCTGTCCATGACTGATCCTGGTATGACCTCATCCCAATGTGACCCCTTCTGCCACTCTGTCTACCTAATGAGTGATCATCAACCCTTGTCTACTATTTAAGTAGAATCATTTTCCCTAATAAAGACAAGTTTATCCACATTTTTGTTGGCTTTAATATTCTTCAAGCTTTTTCCTTTCCTTTTTTCCAAAAGGAATTTCACATCTTGTATTCTAGGAAATTAAGGTATGTGTTCTTAATTTTGCACTGAAGGCTAACCCAAGGCTAGCTTCAAACCTCAAATCTTTTGTTATAAAGATTTCCCGCTGTGTCCTCCTGGATGTTGTTCCCAGGAGCCAAACACAACAAAATGGTGCTCACTACAGGGGCTGCAAGCCCCTTGGTTACCCTGTGCCCATGTGCATTCTCTGGTCCTTCTCCCTTTGTTTCTGAAGTACCCAAACAACCTAAAGTTTCTAATCCTCCTCTAGAAGAAGACATCACTGATGCCCCCTCAACTCCCATAGTACTGGTGCTGTCTCCCGGGCCCACGTGGACCCCCCTTTCAGCTTTCTCTCTCAACTACAAGCAAGCTTGTGCTGCCGCCTGCTCCCTACTCCATTCTGGCACTGTGGTGATGCATACTATCCCTGGTCTCCATCCCAGGTACGCTTCCAAAGATCTATTTTCCTTTCTCTTGGATTTTGGTCTTCCCCCGTGTTGATGGAGTCTATGAAGACTATTGGTGTATTAGTCAACCAGTTTATCCATCCCTCCCTGGTTCACCATCAACTTGCATTAGGATCCTAGAACCAGCCTCTAAATGTTGTAGCCACCGCTGTCTCAAACAACCATGTTCAGAATATGGCATATCAAGAATGGTCCCATAGTCTCTTTGCGTGCATTTCTGATAACTAGCGCAACTTGCTGGTCTCCCAGAAGTGCTTGACCTCCTTGCTGAATTTCCTTTGTTCCTTGCTCCCTGGATACATCAAGGATTGACTATGTGAATAGGATGAGCATCAAGCAACATGGCGTGGGTAAATTGAGACCTCTCTGCTAAAGCATTGCCAGGACTTTGAGACTCTGGTTAGTGAACTTAACCAATTTTGAGAACATATTAATTCTCAGCTCAAATTGATTGGAACTCATGTTGATACTTGGGGCTGCCATACGCAGCATCAATATGGTCTGGATAAGGCTGCACTAGGCAACACTCTATATCAAGTACAAAATTATGTGGATGATAGAGTAGCATCCATCAAGGTGACACCTCCCGCTCCTCCTGTTGAGGTCACATCTGACTTTGAAGCCAAGGTATGGGAAGCAATAGCTGAGCTCAAGGCTACCACTTGGCGTCAATCTTCTGTTCAGAACCCACCTCCAGTCAAAACTATGCCTGATCCTCACATTTCTTTACTCACTGACCAAGTAGCTACTTTGCAAGGAGAAATTGAGTACTTAAGACAATGCCTCTCTAATCCTGAGGACTTGTCCTCTGAGTCTGAAGGTGAAGAGGAAACTAAAGTTGCTAATACTCCCGCTCAGGCCAATCATGGTTGCTGCCCTGGTTTGGAAGGCCAACCCCAGGTCAACTGTGCACATGCACTGGATCAGCTTGCAGAAGTAATAAATGATGTTGCTGATAGACAGAACGCATTGAAGAGAGAGGTACAAAACCTCTCCTGCTTTACTGAGACAATGAATGGACAGGTCATATCCTTGGTTGCCCAGACCACTTTCCTGACCATTTGCCTCAACGGGATTGCTGGCACCTTATTGGTGCAACAAATTAAGATTAAAAAATTTGGAGTTGCTGCTGCCACCGCTAGAGATATTAGTGGACAGAACAGCTCTACCTTGGATACCCTAGAGGAAAGCCTTCAACTCCTCTGGGCTAGACAATCTGCTGCTGAATCCAAGTTTGAGGGCAATCCCCACATTAATGTCCTCAACCCAGATGACAACAGCCAATTCACCTCCTCATCCATTGACCCTAATTACAAGCCTTTGTTCAAGCATATATTTGACCCTAAAACCTCTACCATTGCTGCCTTTCTGACAATTTACAAGACTGCAATGCGCAGGGCCACTGATGAACTTAAGAAGGAGCATATTCTTATCTGCCTGCATCCCACGTGCCAAGAAGTTGTGGTCCCCAAACTCCCTCCAATTATCACTTGGGATGACATGAAGTGACTCCTAATTGAAGATTTTGGAGGTGATTTTAGCTTGGAAGTCAAGAAGGATGCGTTTATGCATATTTAATTTAAGCCCAAAAAAACCTTGGCTGAGTTTTCTGATTGTTTCTACATTGAAGGACAACAATTAATCACCAGTTGTCAATTAACTCCCCGGGAAGTGTACACAGCATGTTTGAACGCTTTGAAGGTGAATCAACTCCTATGTCTGCACTTCAAGGCCCACAAAGCTTCCCTTACTTCAATGAATAGTATCAAACCCCTCTTACAGGACATACACTTGACCCATGGGGATACTGTAGTGCGCAAAAATAAGGCCAACAATACAGGAACCACCTCCTGCACTCCGCACATTATGACCCTAGGCTCAAGTGGGCCATCTAAGAGACAAGGATGCAATAACTGTGGTCAAGTAGGACATTACTCATGTACCTGCACCAACCCTCGGGTAAAGGGTTGTGACCTAAAGGAACAGACGGGAAAAGAGAGGTCAGCTTAGAGGCAGAGACGCTCTCTGCTGACCAATCTCCCCTGTCTCCTCCTGATCCCCCTTCTGACAAGGAATATTCCCCCTTGGCTGGCCCAACTATCCTTCACTTGTTTATAACCTCTCTAGTGATTCTGAGCTTGAGGACTCTGACTGTGATGAGTCTGATGATTATGGCTACTTGGTGCTGGCAGTCCTGGAGACAGTCTCTGTCCCTGTCAGAAATGACAATTTAGATGCTCCTAAATCTCAAAATATGGAACCAGAGTTGAACCCTGGACAAAATCTTTTTCAGACTGCCAGACCCATGGGCTTGGAACCCAATAACTCACTACTGATTGATTAATTTGTTACTAGCCCTCCAGGACCCAAACCCTTAGCCGTCCCGCAGGATTCTTCAAGCAAACCACCAGTGCAAGATGCCAAAAATTTCCCTGAGGTGCCAATGCCTGACATCAGCAGTTTGCTTGGTGAAATACACAAGTTTCTCCATGAGAGTTATTCCAAACCCCCCCCCAAAGTCCTAGGGGAGGCACTGAACCTGAAGAGGCACCCAATACCTGAATCAACAAACAGAAAAATCTGAAGTCTTCTCATCCCAAAGCAGCCAATGGCAAACCGCCAGTGCTGAGCGCTACACTGCCATCTGAGACCCCCAATGCCAACCTGCCCAAGCCCAGAAACCCAACCAGGAAGTGAAGCCTGACAGTATGATATAAATACCTTCCAGGCTGAGATCAACCCACATTGTCATTTTTAAATAAAGGTTATGAGATATTGGTTTCCCCAATTATTGGTATATTTTATTCTTGTCATCTGCCAGTTAACTCAAAGATCATCTGACCCCCCTGCCAGCCCACCAGCTATGTACCGTCTGCCAGGTGCTCCCTTTGGTCCTGTCTATTTCACAGAGTACCCCTTAAAGCCAGAGTACAAGGACTACACCACCAACAACATACTAGCCTGGGATTCCTTGGCCAGAACTACAGAGTTAACCAGATACAACCAAGAAGGCCCTTGGTACATTATCAAACCCCGCCTGTTCAGAAATAAATACAACTTCCTTCCTGCCTACCAAATGGACATGGAGCCACCCTTCACCCCCAAACCAATGCCTGCCTCTGCTGCCAAACTCCCACTGGACCATACCAACAAGCTTTTTGGAATTTTATATATTACTCTCATGGGATTAATATATACTATTGTCCCCGCTGCTGGTCCGTGGTTGTTGGTGGGCAAGTCAATGTCCTACCTCATTAAGTTAGCATCAATCCTTTGGTGGGCCCTGCCCACCCAGTCCGCAACCTGACAGTTCCCAAATGCTAGCAAGCCGGCCAATCAGGGTTGGTTCCCTGAAAGTCCCTTACAAGCTATGTTCAGGGAAAACCACAACTACAACTTGCCCATCTGCAACTGAAGCTAAGGCCATAGTGGCTTGTCCTTACTTGGCTCAGGCTCATTGTCCCCCTGTCTTGGTAGATTCTTTTGAAGAGGCTGCTGGACTGGCAGAAGCTCTTTTTTTAAAATGTGACTGTATTTCTCCCCTTGCAGACTGTGTATAAGGAAATTCCTGCCTTACAATGCATGCTGGCCAAATGGGAGAAAGACTTGGAGGCTGCTCAGGATGTGCTGGCTGTCTTACCCCCTTTTGGAAAGATACTACTGGTGTGGAAGTATTGATCCAAAAGGTTAAGATCAAGGATATCTTGAACACAGGCTCTCCAGTCAATGTGGTATTGTCCAAGTTAATGAAAAAACTTAAGCTGGCCCCCAACCCTCAACTACACTCAGTCATATGGTACAGCTGGCATGGCCCAAACTCAAGCCATTGGTGCTTACTCTGCCCTGCCCATGAGGTTTGGGAAGCTTCTTATTGCCTCCCCTATGGTTGTCCTCAAAAAAAAGTTACAATCTCCTGGTTGATATGCAGCTCCTTTGAGAGTACAACAGAATTGTGAACCTTAGGGATGGGTACCTATCACTCCTAGGGTATGAGATCCCTTTAATCTTTGAAGAACCCCTGTGTCTCCCGGGAAAACGTCTAAAGACTTACGTGCTTGAGTACCCCACTGGTATCTTCTCACTCAAGTACAGGACTCATTCCTCCAATATGTGTTCCCCTACTCCTTCCTGTCCTGTAGAGGAAGGTGTGCCTCTTCTTGCCCCCGCAGCTATTACCATCCCTCCAGGCTCCCAAGTGATTATAGACTCCCAGACATCTTACAAGCTTCCTGAAAAATCCTTTCTGGAGCTATATTCACCCAATTCCCTAAGCTGTAAAGAGCCTCGGTTATGCCTTGAGATTTTGGACCAAACTCATAAGGAGCCTGTACAGCTGTTATTGGCTAATCTGACTGCCCTGCCTATGCAGGTGACCAAGGGCCAGGTTGTTGGGCATGGTCGCATATTAGGTTCAGAGCAAGTGGCGTCCCTCTACCCTTTTGGAATGTTTAGTGATTTAAACTTGCCTGAAAGAGACCCTCAGGTTCTCTCCCTTTTCACTGCTGCTGACTTCCCACAACTGTCACCCATTCAACAAAAAGATGTTCTGGAACTGCTAGACCAGTTTAAGGATATCTTTGCCTTGGGACCCACCAACTTTGGACTAGCAAAGGGGGTTATCCACAAGATTGATACAGGTGATGCCCCACCCTTTTATGCCAAACCTTACTGCTGCAGCAGGTTAGAGGATGCTCAGGTCTCTAAGGAACTTAAGCAGCTCTTAGACGCTGGGCTACTAGCTCCCTCACAGAGCCCTTGGACCTCCCCATTGTTGATCCTCAAAAAGAAGAATGGAGGCCACTGCATTGTGATGGATTACTGTTGACTGAACTCACTCACCAAAAAGGACTCTTATCTTCTTCCTAGAATTGATGATGCACTTAGAAGATTAGGGAGATCAAAGTTTTTCTCTGCTATGAATCTTGCCTCAGGATACTGGCAGGTTGACTTGTCTCCTGAAGATAGAGAAAAAGCTGTGCTTATCACCTCAGAAGGCCTTTTTGAACCCACTTGTATGCCCCAAGGACTCTACAATGCCCCTGCTACATTTCAATGGGCTATGGACTCCATCCTTCAAGATTTAAAGCTCTCCTGCGTCCTTGTATACCTTGATGATATTACTGTGTTCAGCTCCACATTTACCAACCATTTGGACCACCTCAAAGCTGTCTTCCTTAAAATTTGAGAGGCAGGCCTGAAACTCAAACCCTCTAAATGCTCCTTTTTCAAGGAATGACTTGAATTCTTGGGCCAAAAAGTCACCCAAACTGGAATACACCCTATGAATAATAAGGTGGAAGCCATTGACAAAATGCTGCCCCCCATAAGCCTACAAGAGTTCCAAGTGTTTCTTGGTATTATGGGGTACTATTGAAAATTCATCCCTGACTTTGCTGAATTAAGCAAACCTCTTGTCCAACTCCTTTGCAATGTACCCTTTGAGTGGACTGACAGCCAACAACAGTCTTTTGAAGCTCTGAAAGCCAAGCTTAAAGAGGCTCCTATCCTAGTCTACCCTGATTATGATAAAGAGTTTATCTTGTACACTGACGCAAGCGGAGTAGCTGTGGGTGCCATTTTAGCCCAACTCAATGATAAAGGCGTAGACCAACCTGTGGCCTACTCTTTGTGAGTCCTCAACAAACACAAGAAGAATTATAGTGTCACAGAAAAGGAATGTCTAGCTGTTCTGGGTGCAGTGAAACAGTTCAGACACTACATCTACGGGACTCACTTTACGGTAGTTACCAATCACTCCTCCCTAAAGTGGCTGCAGCAATTAAAGGAGCCCAAAGGTCAACTAGCCCATTGGGCTTTACGCCTGCAAGGATATGATTTCACTGTAGTACATTGCCCTGGGGTGCAACATCAGAATGCTGATAGTTTGTCAAGAATGCTCATACTAATCATCCATCCTGCTGACGCTGATTGCCTATACAAATTGATAGGGTACCCTGACTCCTGGACCACTGAACCAGAAGAAATTTGTCTGGCCCTACAAGTTCTATCCAAGGACACTGTGGTTTGAGATAGACAACTCTTCAAGAAAGTCAACAATGCTTTTCTGCCCTACGTCTGTCCTGGCATGAGGGTTGCCATCATCCTCCAAGCCCATATTGACATGGGACACGGAAGCATAGCAAGGACTTACAACTGGTTGTGTAAGAACTTCTACTGGGAGAATATGTGCCTCCTAATTCCTGATGTCCTTGCCTCCTGTCATTCTTTTCAGCTCCAATGCCCCCAATCTTCACAACATCAGTTCAAGCTCATCCCCCCTAAGCATGTCTTCAACACTGTGAGTATTGATGCGGTTGGGCCTCTCCTGCATTCTAGGTCTGGGTGTCAATTCATCTTGGTAGCTGTTGATCACTTTGGCAAATGAGTTGAAGCCAGAGCGACCAAAGATATAACTGCCAAGACCACAGCTAATTTCTTGTTGCAAGACATCTTCTACTGTCATGATTGCCCTCAAGTCCTGCTTTCTGACAATGGGACCAACTTTAATGCTCACCTCATAATGTCCATTGTAGAAGCTATGGGTACACATTAATCCTTCTCTGTACCATATAACCCATCCATCAACAGGACTATGGAACAAGCAAACTCCACCCTTGTGTCCATCATGCGGAAGCTTACACTCTCTGATGCCGCTAACTGGTATATGTTCCTCCCTGCTGCCTTCTTTGTATATAGACTCAGCAGACACCAAGTGACTGGCCATTCCCCCTTTGCCATTCTGTATGGACAAGAAGCCACTACCCCCCTCAATCTTGGAACCCCTGTTGATGGAGATTGGCGCCTCTACTAATCCCAAAGCTCATGTCAAAGACTTGACTAACCGTATCATCAACATCCAAGCTACTGCCTATTCTACTACTTACAAGGTAAAAGCCCTGGAACTTTTGCCCTCTAATGCTTTCAGAGCCCCCTCCCTGAGTACCAAGTGGGTGACCTAGTACTCTATTATCAAAATTTTACTGGGGGTGTGCGCATAAGCTAGACTCCCTCTGGGTTGGACCTTATGAAGTCACCTACAAGAAGGGTGTTGAGTATACTGTGAAGCTATTGTCCTCTGGCTGTCCTTTTGCCTGGATACACTCTAAATTTCTCCGCAAATATCAATTTTCTGTGTTCAATCTTGAGGGGAGAGAGGTTGTAAATTGTCAGGGCCCAGAATGGGCCAGACAAAACCCTATGTTACATAGGTTCAACTCCTGAAATTGAGCAATTGTGCGACCAAACAATTGCGTTGTCAATTACGCAGATTAACCCAAAGGAAACTTTAATTCTAAAGTGTAGAATCAAACCCTGGTCAAGACCAAGCCTAGGGGCTATTGGAAACCTTCCTAAAGCCAAGAAAAAAAATTAATTGGCCCACACCCTCTGAAACCCAGAATTGGGGACTTGGGTTGCCAAATGGCCCGAAATTCCCCTACCAGCTTCCCCAGGGCAAAAATAATAAAAGGATCCATCTAACTGACAAATCAGGAGTCACTAATGGAACCCAGCTTGAGAATAATCTATTGACAACCAATAAAAAGTTGCCAGTAAGTCCAATTGCAGTTTCCCAGCAGGATATAGCTGGTAACACTGACATCCCCTTTCTTTGTTGACATCTTCATCTAATAATCTTTGTTGGTTAATGTACACTTAGCATTTATACTTTTCAGGGGTTTATTAAATTGTTAAAAAAATTATACTGCTGGTGCGTTCAAACAGAGAGTACCTCTAGTACCAACGCCAGCGCTGGGAAACAGAGCAACTTCTAGCTGCCTCCAACTAACCACTGCCAGCCTTTACCCCATCTCCTAGAGTGCTGGACCAAGAAATAATTCCTGCTCCTGCACTGCGCCCTCCTTTCCTGGTGTTCCTCTGCTCCAACAACTTGCCCAGCCAAGCCTGACCATGAGCACTGCCACAGGAGAACTTCCTCTTGTTTCTTCTGCTTATCATATGACTACAGTAAGCTTGGTTTTGCCTATTTGACTATGCTGGGGCTCACTAAGCAAGTGGTACCCCACATGGGAGTGTGGCGTCCTTGGGCTACTGCTGCCAATTATGTGATGTGGATGGCTCCTGTCATCTACTGGGCCTTCCAGGCTCAACCCTTCCCCTTGACCAAAGGTTCCCCTGGGAGTCACCCAGGCCATGACAAATTGTGCCATTAATGCCATTTTGATATGGCCTTTAAATATTGATATGTGTGAAGATTTAGTTGGTTTTGCTTTTGATTTCAGGAATTCCTTGCCTTCTGCAAATGGGTCTGGTTTAATATCCACCCATTCTGGATTATCATACCTGTCCATGACTGATCCTGGTATGACCTCATCCCAATGTGACCCCTTCTGCCACTCTGTCTACCTAATGAGTGATCATTGACCCTTATCTACTATTTAAGTAGAATCATTTCTCCTAATAAAGACAAGTTTATCCACATTTGTGTTGGCTTTAATATTCTTCAAGCTTTTTCCTTTCCTTTTGCCAAAAGGAATTTCACATCTTTTATTCCAGGAAATTAAGGAATGTGCCCTTAATTTTGCCCTGAAGGCTAACCCAAGGCTAGCTTTGAACCTCAAATCTTTTGTTATAAAGCTTTCCCGCCTTGTCCTCCTGGATGTTGTCCCTAGGAGCCAAACACAACACAGGTGTAACTAAGAACTTGTTTTCATCCTTAAAGCTCCCTATATCTATATATACTACAACAACCTCTGTTCTTGTCCTTTCAGACAGTTCTCAGTGGCTATCATACAATAGAACTATTCTTGCTGGCTATGCCTATCCTTGTTGGCTTTCCTTGGCACATGCGCTACTACTGGCCTTTACAGGGTGTATATTGCACTTCAGCTACAGGCTACGCTCTTCTTGAGCTAGCCTACTGGCAATTATCAATTATCTGTGTTGTGAATGCCTCTATTCACATTGTTTTGATTTCACCTTCAATGGGTTATTTTGAGGACAAATCTCTTTCTTTTGCCTTTGCCTCTCAAAATGAGTTTATATTCAATCTGGGAAATACAATTGTTTGGTTTCCTGATTTTTTGCAGCTTGCTTGCCCCACTCATGCTTGTGGAGAGTGATCCTACTGTACATGTACTATTTTGTGGTAAAGCTCTACAGTATATATTCCCAATTTTTTTACCCAATAAAATATATGTTCTAGTACATTTTTATCTTTGTGTTTCCCAGTACTTTGACGCCTCTCTCTAGCCACAACTAGTAGAGATTATTCATTCAGGGCCACAAGGTAATTGCATAGTCTTTTCTGTCATCTAACAAAGACTTAGTACAAATCCAATCCTAAGGTTAGGATTCCCTGTTGTGTGTCTGTGCCGCCCCTCAGAACACAACAAAAATGATGCTCACTACAGGGGCTGTAAGCCCCTCAGTTATCCCTTTTTCAACTACATTTTCAGGTCCATTGCCTCCTCCTATACAAGAGCCAACTTCACCTGAAATTACCAGCCCTCCTATCAAAAAAAAACATATCAGACCCACCTATTATCCCCACTGTATTGAACCTCAAAAATAGTCTCCGTCTAGTGGCCTACCCTTTGGGTACCCCTGACTTAGAACAATTCATGGTGGTAGCCCTTGGGATAGCCTGTGAAGGGGCCATCCCTTGCCTTCAATTACAGTTCAATCAAGCAGAATACTACAATTTGATTGTGGCTCTTCAATTTCCATAACATCTCCTTGCAGCGGCTGGTTCTGCTGAACATCTATTGTCTTCCTTTGTGCAGCCTGCCTTAGCTCAACACCAAATGATGTTGGGCTTCACGTCCAAGAGATTTTGTCTCTGCAAGCCACTGTCACTCATCATTGGGATCCGTTTGCTGCTTACCAGCAGTGGGTTACTCCCTGTTTTCTTTGGTATTTATTAACCAACTCAACTCAATTACCTCCCAGGCTTGTTTGGTTACTTCCATAGAACAAATGCGCCAGTCCATCCCCAAGTACGTCAGAGAGCATCTGCATGAGTTTCACCAGTTAGAGCAGCCATGGCAAACCCAAGTAGATTCCACCCTGAATGCCTAACTCTCCAATTTTGACCAACTGGTACAACAGATCAATGTTTTCAGTACTTAATCCTTCAATCAATTATAACAAGTAGCAGACCTTGCTGCTAGAGGCCTCTGCAAACTTAATAAAGAGTTTGACCAAGAGAAAGCTACCACAGCTGCCTCCATTGCCAAGCTCCAAACTCAAGTAAATGAGTTGTCTATGCCCAAGCCAGATGTCCCTCCTTCTCCCTCATCTGATGATCTGATGGATAGGGAATAGAATCTATGGGAAGCCATTCAAGAGCTTTGTATGTCCACTTGCAGTCAGAGATGCCCAGCAGAACTGCCACATCCAGACCCTCAGGTGCTTGCCTTGACAGCTCAGGTAGCTGAGCTCCAGAAGAAAGTTACCGCTCTGCGTGAGATTGTGGCAACTGCTGCTAGCCCAGTTGAGGTTGTTAACAGGGATGATTTCTGCCCTGGACTGCCAGGGAACCCTCAAATCCAATGTGCTAGAGATTTGATTGCTCTAGACAATGAAGTGGAACATCTGAAGCAAGATCACTCCAGTCTTGACAAGGACGTTCAAGAAATGAGTGGGTTAATTGACTCAGTAAGCAACAGGTTTGCCCCTTGCCTCTCAGTGGGACCGTCCCTGACCTCCCAACTGTCTGAGCTTTCTACTGTGGTAACCACACATGGTCAGCGCTTAGATGTTACTGAACAACAGTGTGACTGTACAACAGTAACTGTTGAGTATTTAGCCAAGTAAATACTCCAAAATATAAAGTTGTTCTGTTTTTTCTGTTTATTTCATGTAGATAGGTTTGACTGGAATTCTTCAGATAAAGATTCCTGGAAGCTTGGTATCTATATTTAATAAAAGAATAGAATATGGTTGGTTTATAGACCAGACTAACTAGTAAAATTGAGGCAATATTGGCCAAAGCAATCTTGGGGACTAGGCGTCTCAAAAAATAAATAAATAACCAGTAAGGTTAATTAATAGATACATGGGAATATAATTAATGAGGATTTAATTATTTTGTTTAATTGCCTTGACTGTGTCAAGAAGTTTGGTTAAGATTAGCCATAATTAAACCCCTAAATTGTGGGTTAAAAGTGCTGTTTTGTAAATTTTATTAGGTTAGAAGCACTGAGGCGCTGCCCAGTGAATGTTTCAGGCGCTGGGTGCTGCCTGTGAAAGTTTTTGGGTGCCGTAGTGGCGCCTGGTTCAAGTTTTGAAGTGTTTTAATGGGTTTTAATATGGAAAATCATTAAATAAAAAGATACCTAAATAAAGACAATGATGTCTAGGGATTCAGGTTTAATCAGCTGGTTCCCAGTTGGAACATTGATAGCTGATTTTTGGAATGTGTATATTCCACATGGTTTTGGCGCCAGGAGCTTAGAAAGCTACATTCCAAATTGATACATTTAGATGAATGGTGTCAGGTGACTCCTTTTCATTGTAGGTTAATTCTCATAGGCTGAGAATTAGAGGGGATCTTTTAGGTAAAGATCTAGGTTTGGATGACTCAAATTTCATAGACCTCATGATATGAATCATAGGTTAATTTAGGAACCAGAGAGGTTTTCAGTCAAATATGCCCCAAATGATATATAAGCAAAAGCAGCTAAATTTAAATAAAGATATATTGTTGATTTTGACGCTTTCCCCTCAATTACTTTTTCAATTATTATGTCTTCTTTGTTGTTGTTTGAAAGAGCAAAATTTGAAGTACTTTGCGTGGAAACTGCTGTTGCCAGGATAAAAGTTCCTACAAGTTCTCTGGAGGAAGCTTGGGCAAGTCTGGAGGTGACAAAGACTGTTCCTCAGAAGTCTTTGGTGGAAGTAAAAGTTGCTTTCAAAGAATTATACCCCAATTACTTTACAAAAGAAGGGACTCTTGCTCAAGGGAATCAAATCTATGTGTGAGACTTGTGGAACCTAATAGTGGTATTTGACAAAAGTTTTACAACAAGTGAAAGCCAGGGCGAATTGTGAGATTGAGGCTTTAAGAGCAAGAGAGGAAAAGAGTGTTGCATTCATGGCTTGTTGGCGGGATGACAACAAAGTGTTGTCCCATAAAATTGCCTCCCTGGAGGCAAAGCTCCTTGAAGCTTTGTCACAGGAAGGTAATGACAATAAGAGTCAAGGGCAGGATAATGGTAATTTGTACTGGTTAAACCTGGATCCAACACAGACTGACTGACCTGGCCAACAATGTGGGTGCCTGCACGTCTGAGACCTTGTCTACTCTTGAAGAGAGTGTTTGCCAACTGTGGGCACAACAGCCTCCTTCTGAATCTGAAGCTATATTGTCCCTGCATATAAATGTGCTCAATAGCAACAATGGTAGCCCTACTCCTGAAGTCCACTTCAAACCTACCTTTAAACAAGTCTTCACCCAAAAACCTTCACCATTGCAGTGTTCCTGAACATTTACAAAACTGCCATGAAAAGATCCTCTGGTGAGTTTAAGAAGGAGAACATTCTAACCTGTCTGCACCCAACCTTCCAGGAGGTAGTGGTGCCAGAGCTGCCCACAATTGAGACTTGGGAAGAGACTAAACAGCTTCTGATTGATAAATTTGGTGGCAATCTTAGCTTGGAAGTAAAGAAAGACGCTTTCATGCACATTGCCTTCAAACCCAAAGAGACTCTGGCCAAGTTTGCAGAAAGGTTCTATATGGAAGGACAACAATTGATAACTAGCAGACAGTGTGGTACTTTTCTACAGGGCCTCTAAGGTCAACTCAGGGGAGTCCTTACCAGAAGGACTTAGTGGGCTGTGAGAGGGGGTGGTGCTAACTAGTAGCACTTATGGGAGGAGGCAGACAGGGGATATGTCTCATATACCTGATAGGAGGGTGGAGGATAGAGGCAGGAGGTTGTGTTCTAGCAAGGAACACAGATAGATTATGGCACTTACTGCAGTGCAACACTATCTTAGCAATACAGTAATCTATATCTGTGAAGATATTGGGTAGAGCATCTATAGTATATACCACAGTACAGATAACTCATAGCAATAATGGTATTCTATAACATAAGTTATGGAGGAACAGACAGGGATGTCTGGACCTTGTTATTTCTATCAGAAGGATGGGAGGCGGTAGGTATACACCAGGGTTTCCTAAGTCCACAATAGGAGAAGAAGGGATAGCACTTGTGGTTGGGCCTGGGACACTAGCCTGGTAGGGGTGCTAGTATAGCAGGGGGACCTTCCTGTCACCTTTGGTCTCTGCAACAGGAATAGTAGGGGCTTCCATAGGAAGGACCTGGTTAAAGGACACTATCTAAACAGTAGAAATGTCCAGCCAAGTGCAAAGTGCAATATATCAAGAGGTAAAAGTAGGTCAAAGTGGGGTCAAAAGGGTCTTGTTTATTGTGAATGATGAGAACTTATATATGTATACACCATAATGTACATGAATACATAGGGCTCACTTATGCAGGTAACATAGGCCTGAAATTGAACATCATGCCTTATTTTCTAGCATCACAGACAGCTGACAGTGCATGAAGCTTACATGGCTTGTGCTCAAGCCCTCAAAGTTAATCAACTTCTGTACCTCCATTTCAAAGCTCACAAGGCCATGCTCTCCTCTATGAAGAGCATAAAGATGGTGCAATACGTCAATTTGAAAACGCTAGATTGAAAGACGCCATCTTGAAAAAATTTCAAGATGGCGTCAGGATTTACATCATCAAAATTAAAAAAAAACTAAATAAAAATTATTAAATAGTTATTTTTTACATATTGATTTCTAATACAGCATCTCAAAAAACCGCATCACAGAGACGCCATCTCAAATCAAAATAAAAAGAGTGTTATCCAAATAGGATTTTTAATTAAAAACACTTAATAAATACCCTAAAATACACCATCACAAAAAACTGCACCACAAAAACGCTATCTCAAATCAAAATAAAAAGTCTGTTATCAAAATAAAGTTACCAAAACTTTGTAAATTCAACTGCAAAACTACCCAGCTTTTAACGCCGCCGCGCCGCCTTAAACAATTAAAAAGCGCCACTACACCGCCTTTAACAAATCAAAAGCGCTGCTGCGCCAGCTTGGAATAGCCTTGGGCGCCGCCGCGCCACCTTGCAAACATTTTTTATGCCGCAGCGGTGTCTTACTTTTAAATTTAGTGCTGTGGCGGTGCAAGATTTTAATCCCCAACATAAAAACTCCACTAATCAACAATATTTCTATAAGCACTAAATTTAGAAGATAACTACAATATTTAAAAGCTTAATATAATAAAAAATAAGAACTGAAAAATAATAGAAATAATAAAAAAGAGGATAGACAAAGCAAGTTTATTGCAATAAAAGGCAGGCTGTGTGGGATTAGTCCCTTGTGTTGCAGGCGCCTCCACGCTACTGAGCAGAAGACGTGGCAGGAGGAGAGGACTGACGGTTGGCGGGGCGGGGATGCTTGGCAGTGCTCTGGATAGTAATCACTGGGCGCTCATGGGTGGGCATCATGTAGCGGTTGTTGTCCAGGCGCTGGCGCACGTGAGCCAGGATCACCAGCATTTGGGCCCAGGCCAACTGGGAGTTGCAGGACATTGACAACCAGTTGCAAAGGGGAAGGAGGATTTGACTGACTGGCACCAACCAACCTCAGCCACCACAAGCGGAGAACGCAGCACCTATGGTGAAGCATTCCATCAATGCATCTTCCATGTAGGAATATGATAGGGGTAGGGGGCACGGAGTTGGTAAGCCAGGGAGCGGTAATGCTCCAAGCAACAACCAGTGTACCCGGGCTGGCCAGGATGGCAACTTTTGGGAGGATACCACATAAAGTGGCAAGTTGCGGCAGCCAAAGGAAGATAAAGGGAAGCATTGCCAGTGGTAATGGCTTGGAGATACGCCTTGAACGTGGCAGAGAAGCAACGGTTAGTGTTGGCTTGGACAGGCAAGTCCAAGGCCTGGTGGAAGCTGGGATCTTCTGCAAGCTCAAGAGCCCAAACCCAAGCCACCTCATCAATATACTCATTGCAGACAGCAATGGTATGAGCATGTTGTGCGGAAATCTCACTGGGGGCCAGGATAGCTGACTGCAGCCCTAGACGCACCTCAGCGGCCAAACAGGAGGCATTGTACCGGCTGTGGTATAACTCCCCTGCCCAAATTGGGGTCATTGCATCTTTGTCAGAATGCAGAGCCTGTACAAAGTTGTACATTATCTCCTCGTGGTGGCAGATCCCAAACTTGCTAAGAAGGTTGGGGTAGTCCACCACCACATTGTCAGAATTGCGGCGGGTGCAGCTGGGGTAGGGGGAGGCGCGCCAGTAGAAGGCGTTGAGGAAAGGGGTGCTGAGCACCAGAAGGATTGCCACTGGGGGCGCACTGCTGACAGGAAGAGGCTCCTCAAACATGGAGTCCTCATCAGGGAAATCCCCAGCACTAGAGTTTGGCGCAGTAAAATGCTCAGAGGCTGCCACAGTGGTTGTGCAGTCCTGTTTGCAAAACTGGGAGTCACTAACCCAAAGTCAATTCAAGAAAGCAATACAAACTGAGCGCGGCATTTTTCAAAAAGTGTGCCGCTCTGCTTTGTCCATTGAAGCCATCATTTTGTTGTAGGCTTGGTGCATGTTGGTGTTGGTGTTGTTGTTGGTGTTGTTTGAGTTCATCTTGGAAAGAAAGAAAGTAGTGTTTGGTCAAGTGGGGGGATATGTTAGAAATTTTGACCAAGCAATGATGCCAATTATGACAGAGCTCACAGATTAGGATTACAGCAGCCAACTCCATAAATTAGCAGTATAAAATCAATGATGCCAATCATGACAGAGCTCACAGAATAGAATTACTGCAACCTCATTGTCATAAATTTATAATATAAAATTTATATATATTCAATTGGCAGTAGATTTTGGATCATTACTGCAGAATACCCAATGACATGCGCCGCTGCGCCATCTCTATCATACATAAAGCGCCACCACGCCACCCAAAAAAAGCTCCAGGCACTGCAGCGCCGCCTTGCAAATATTTTAGATGCCATGGCGCCGCTTTACTTTTACATCAAGCGCCGCCGCAGCGCTATTTTCAAATCCTCAAAATATTAATCTAATTATTAATCATATTTCTAAGCACTAGTCTCAATAGGATAATTGAAAAAAGATATTTTGGATCAGTAGTAGATTTATAATTGTAAAGACAAAATCCAACCCACTGAAAAGCAGCGCCGCGGCAACAAAAATATTTACAAAGCGGCGCTGCGGCGCCTGGAGTTTTTAATTGTTGGCGCCGCGGTGCCTGAGATAATTTTCAGTTGGCGCTGCGGTGCCTAAGCTTTAATTAAAACGGTGTGGCTGTGTGTTCTTTGATTTTGTTTGTCTATACAATCATACTTTTATGTGATAAATCCAAGCTTTTTTCCTTTTTAATTGGGAATAAAGTATGGTATTAATTTAAGACTCTATATAATAAATCAGCCTAAATTAGCACCACTTATATACTACTACCCACTATAATACAGCCATTAAAAAATCCTTGTTTAATATGCTAGCCTTATTCCTTATCATAGTATGAACTTTGCTATTTGGGTTTCAATAATACAATGTTTTACTAGTGATTTTATTTAGTAATGAGGGTATTTCCATTGTGCAAAATGTACCCATTACAAATTCCACTGGGTTTCATATCACCCAATAGATTTGATACGCACAATGGATAGGGGAAATAAGGGGTAATTACATATGACGCAAGGCTACGCTATAACAAACATGCCATCACAAATTGACTGTTTCCACTTTTACCAAAGTACAGTTCAGCGCCAAATCTCAATTAAATAAAAAATGTAAGAAACCGTCTGAAACTTTGCATATATGTATTTTTTGATCTTCTCTAGACAACTGGATACTTTTTAACCCCAGTTGTATAAGCTAGCTTTAAAATACTCAAGTTTTACTCTTTGGCCCAGTTGAGGTAGCTCTACCAGAAATTTGTTAATTTAACATAAAAAATGGTCAAAAACACTATATTTTTGAGCTACAGCATCTCAATTACGTCATCTTGAAAACGCCATTTCACTTGCAAGTTTTCAGTCAAAACTCACAGTTTTGCATACTTGCGCTACTAATAAATTTTTACTTTTTATATAATACAAAACATAATATTTTGATGGTATATAATTTGAGAGTTTCTCTACAATGCCATGTAAAAATATTGACTACTTTTATATTTAACACATTATCATTTTCTCTTTAAAAATTGTCCCAAAATTTGAACTTTTCTGACGC
The DNA here is from genome assembly GCA_014839935.2 of Entomophthora muscae. Classification (NCBI taxonomy): domain Eukaryota; kingdom Fungi; phylum Entomophthoromycota; class Entomophthoromycetes; order Entomophthorales; family Entomophthoraceae; genus Entomophthora; species Entomophthora muscae. The sequence continues at coordinate 92,140 of QTSX02002845.1, read as the reverse complement.
AAATTCACTCTTAGATGCCTCCCAAGCCTACCACCAATGCTACCCCCAAGTCTCCCAAGAGCACGGCCACTCCTGCTCAGGCAAGAAAGACCAAGGCTACCCTCTCCAAGCAGACTCCTAAAGAAAAAACTCCTGCCAAGACCCCCACACCTTTCCCCAAGCCCAAGGCTGATAGCCCCACCCCTCCTCACTCTCCCTTTGTCTACTCCCCCTCTGATCTCCAGGAGGAGCACGTCCACTCCAATGATGAAGATGAGAATGAAAGAGTCTCTGAAAACAACTCTGGTGACCATGGTTTTTCAGCCTCAGAGGAGGAGCCTATCCTAGAGTGAGATCTACATGCAGTTGCCAATATCTGCAACGTCGACAGGCAATTTATAGTTCCAGCTGTTTTCCCTGACTTGTTTCCATTATGACCAAGAAGGGGGTACTGGCTTTGTCAAGGACGGCTTTCTTTTCATATGCAATGACCAGAGAAAAAATATGGCAAACCATCACTACAAATGTGATAGTCCAGTCTGCCCCGCGCAATTAACTACAATTGGGTTTACCCAAGTCAAGGAGCTCACCATTAAGCATGACTTTTTGGGCTCTGATATGATTCTCTACTATCTTATGCGCTGGTACCTTTGCCAAGCCATTCCTTTTAATAAGGGCTTGACTTCAACTGAGCTGGTAACCCATGCTCTCCTCTACTTTAATAAGGATCAGAGAGAGAAGGTTGGGGAAAAGACCAGACTCTAACGGTATGTGACTGATCAACAGTCAATTGATGCCAATATTGGCGTCAGCGCTAGAAGTATTGATGAGCTTGTACTTTTGGAAGTCCAGAAGATTACCATGCTTGGAAAGCCCTTTCTGCTACACAACAACAGGCAAGGTTCACCAAACCGTATTTTGTGCTTTTCAACACAAGAGGATCTTGTACGCCTTTTAAAGTGTGATACCTGGTTTGCTGATGGGACTTTTGCCTCTTGTCCAAAGCTATTTTATCAGCTTTGGGCCATCCATGGTCAGGTCAATTAACATACCATCCCCTTTGTCTTCTTCTTTCTCCCCAATAAAAGGGAAGAGACTTACATTCATGCCTTAAATATATTCAAGCAAAAACTGGATGCCATCTTGCCTACGCTTGAAGAAGAGCCAACTGAGAAAAGAGGCTGCATGAAGAAGAAGGTCAGCCCAGAGGCTACCCAAGAGCAACAGGCCATAACCAGAAAGGTGACAGATTCCCTTCCTTACCATACCACATTGATGGTTGACTTTGAGGCTGCACAGGCCAACGCTTTTATCAAGGTATTTAGGAGCAGGACTCAAGCCTGCTTCTTTCACTACCGCCAGGCTCTGCGCAAGAACCTGATGAAAAACCCAGCCCTCAATAAGCTGGTATACAAAGACAGTACAAAAGAGGCCAGAAAGATATTCAATTTCTTTGCTTCTCTGGCCATGGTCAGAAAGGAAGAGGTTAACCTTTTTTACGACAAGCTTCTCAACAACAATTACATTCTTGGGAACCAAGAAGCCTTTGCTCCTTTCATACAGTATTTTGAGCACCAGTGGGTAGGTGTATTCCAGGGACGTTGCTGCATCTGCAAGGGCGGCAACTTAATTAACTGGAACTTCTAAAAGCAGTCCAAAGCCGGCGTAACTAAGACCACCTCCTCACTTGAAGGTTGGCATAATTAATTTTCCTGCCTGGTTAAGGCAAAAAAGCCTATGTTTAATATGATCATCAACAAGCTGAAGGTTCAGCATGCGCACAGGGATCAGCTATATTCCCAGGCCATCAAAGGCAAAGCTTTTATAGCCAAGCATGCTGGCAAGCAGGTCAAGTTTGCAAGTGTTACAAAAGCGGCTTTGGCCTATTACACTAGAGAGGGCCGCCTTACCCATCTCAAAGACATTGCCACAGCCCTTGGATCCAATTTATAATCCACTTTTTTTAACAATAAACTTATATCTTTCAAATATTTGATTTTAACTTTTAATATGTATATACATGTTATTGTAAATTGCGCAATTAATGCTATTTTGATATGGGCTTCAAATTGTGATAGCTGCAAAGATTTGGCTGGGTTCACTTTTGACTTCGGAAATTCCTTGCCTTCTGCAAATGGGTCTGATTCAATATCCACCCATTCCGGATTATTGTACCTGTCTGTGATTGATCCTGGTATGGCCTCATCCCAACGTGACCCCCTCAGCCACTCTGTCTTCCTAATGAGTGATCACTGTCCCTTGTCTACTATTTAAAGTAGAATCATTACTCCTAATAAAGACAAGTTTATCCACATTTGCGTTGGCATTTATAATCTTCAAGCTTTTCCTGTCCTTTCTGCCAAAAGGACTTTTACATCTCGTTTTCCAGGAAATTAAGGTATGTGTCCTTAATTTTGCCCTGAAGGCTAACCCAAGGATAGCTTTAAACCTCAAATGTTTTGTTATAAAGATTTCCTGCCATGTCCTCCAGGATGTTGTCCCCTGGAGCCAAACACCACACATGTTTAATATAGTGTTAAAATTTAATACAAAAATAGCACTGTTTTAGGATGTGTTGACTTTGGAGCTTTGTGCACTATAGTTGGTATTAGCTGACCCCATATTTTTATTGCAGATTTGAAATTCTTGGGTGCTTTTGAGTCTATTCAAATGTTTTTTTATAGTTTTTGAAATGTATTTGGGCTTTTATCAATATTTTAAGTTATCTAGCGCGGTTTAGCCATAAATCCAAGATGGCGTTTTTAAGATGGCGTCTTTCTAGATGGCGTTTTTGGACACATTTTTGAGATGGCGTCTTTCTAGATGGCGTTTTTGAGATGGCGTCATTCAAATTGATGTATTGCACCATAAAGACGTTGTTGCAGGAGCAAATGTGGTAAGTTTGACTCCCTGGTGAGCAACTCCCTGGTACTTGACACTTTGTTGAGTACCAGGGAGTTGAGTGCCATATATGCAAATCTATTGGTATTTTTGGCTTAACTGATTTTAAGCTAATTTTTACTAGTAATATAGGGGTTTGAAACCAAAAACTGAGATTTAATTTACTCAAATTTGACTCCATTTAATAATTTGGTTAGCTAAAATACCAATTTAAGGGGCAATTTATAAGTAAATTTACTAATAGAAATGAAAAAACCTGTGTTTGACACTCTAAAAGAAAAAGTGGCCATTTTGACACTTTTTAAGTCAAATCCTAATTTTATTAATAAAACACATATGTGCTTACATAAATTTTATTATTTACTATTATATTTTTATTATAAGTGCCCATAGTTGTTGATTAAGCTCCCAAGCACCACTATACTGGATTTAGTGGTATAGACATTAATCAAATACCCCACTTGTTTTACATTATGTCATTTCCGGGTTTGTGGACTAAGTGGTGCCACATAAATTAAGCCCAATTTATTAAGAGATTTTATATGTAATTTATAAAAAACAGAAACTTGACTCCCCCTTTGTTTGACTCTATCTACTTGCCACACAATCAGTTTTGGATTTAACTAATCAAAGGCTTGGAATTAAGGCTAAATTAATAAGTGACATACTATGAGCACCACTTGACACTTTAACTTGGGAACTAGTACAGAGAGCTTTTTAACGTTTTAACCAACACTATGATAAATAATTAACTCCCAGCTCTTCACGTCACATTATTATCACTAATAAACGCATTTCCACTCATTTATTTTTTTAACTTATGTTGTATTTTTTATTTTTGAGCATATGAAACTGCCTTATTTTTGGGTTAACTTTCAAACCCAGTTTAAATTTAAGCAAGTTTTATATGTAAAAACCATAGTAAAATTGATTTTTTGCTTGACTCTGGGAAACTCAACAGTGAGAATTCAGCTTTTTTCAACTGATCAACAGTGCCAAACTTAACACTTTACTATGTTTTGAATTTTTAACTCCCAATAAAAAAATCCACATAATATATATATATTTTTTTACAATTATAATCTTCTACTCTCCCTGCTTCTCTCCATATAATTTTTATATATTTTTTATTTTTAATTATACTTTTTTATTGATTTAGCACTAATATGCTATGCTGAACCTAACATCTTTGATGCTTCATCATAAAATCACTTATTTTCTATGTTTTAACCTTTATATCTATACTTTGAGTTTCTAATTTTCTTTAATTTACTTTGCTGTGTTTTTTCTTGATAATAAAACTTTATTTGCATACTTTTTAATTAAATTTTGCTTTTCTTTACCTCTTTGTGTTTGACATATCTTCTCAATAATTTTATTTATAATAAAATTAACCTTTTCTTTAGCCAAGATCATATAAATCCAATAAGCCTACCAAGCGCCAAGCGCCAAGCCTCCAAGGGCTCAAAAAAACTGCCTCCACCCTCAATTGTGTCAAGAATCCTGCAAAGACAAAGTCTCCAACTCCATCTCCCCCCCTCCACCCTCATCTTCAACTTTCCCCCAATTACTCAAATAAAAGTGATGACTCTCTCACTGATCACTCATTTTAAGAGTCAGAGGCTGACTCCGAGCCCACTGAGGAGCACTGTACTAAGAAGGCAAAGACTGCCAAGGAGCCCACCTCTTCTTCTGGTAAGAAAAAGAAGGCATCCAAGCAGGCCTCAAAGAACCCTTCCCCTCCCTCTCCTGATGGCTCTTCCCCCCTCCCTCATCTGACCCCCAAGATGAGCCTGAGGAGTACTCCAAGAAGTTTAAAGCTTCTGATCACGTAGCTTTGGATCTGCTGGCCATCCACAACATTTTTAATGTGAAAAGAGAGTTAAAAGTTCCTAAGCGCTTCCCCCCAGAACTTCCCAATTATGTCTGTAAAGGGCAGCCCTGGTTATGTTGCTGACAACTACATCTTTAATTACAATAACTAAAGCGGCAAAGTAAAAGCAAGAACTTTTTCTGTGAAGATAAGACTTGTGGGGCTGCCTGAAAACCAAGGGCTGAGAGCAGGTAACTGCTGAAAAGGGGGAGCATATATGTAAGCCCCCCCCCAATCACCTGATCACAACAATGCTGAAGTAGTACTTTGTTCAAGTAATCCCCACCTCCTCTCACATCCAAGCTTCTGATCTGGCCATAAAGGCTTTGCAACATCTCAAATCCAACAATCTTAAGTTGGTACCAACTCAAGAGCAGTTGGTTAAGTTCATAAGCAATAAGTGTATTGCTGCCAATCCCCCCTCCCCCCAAGGCTTTGGACATCCTCTTGGAGCTTACACTAACCCACAAGCTCAAGCAGCTTCTAGTGGGGAGTGCTTTCTCCTCCATGACAATGGGACCGCCACAAAAGACCACATAATTTGCTATTCCACCCAGCAGAACCTGTTGGAGTTAAAAAGGGCTTCAACCTGGCTAGTTGATGGTACCTTCACCACTTGCCCCCGGATGTTCAAGCAGCTCTAGATGGTCCATTCCCAGATTGACATCTGGGTGATTCCACTTGCATTCTTTCTTCTTCCTAAGTCCACTGAGGCCATTTACACGCGTGGGTTCACAATCCTCCTCCAAGAAATTGCCCTCCTTCCTCCTGCCAATGATAACAAATCCAAGAAGACTCCCCCCCCACACCCATGCTAACCCTCCTTCCGCTGACAAGGACCATGCCACCCTAGACTCGGAGGAAAAGGTAAGGCTCAGAGCTCTAGGGCCTCACATGTGCATAATAGACTTTGAGCCTGCTCAGTTCAACGCATTTGAGCAGCTGTTTATCAGGGAGGTGCAGGGGTACCACTTCCACTTCTTTCTAAGAAGTTGCTTGCAATGCGCAGGCCCATGCCAAGCTTAGTAGGTTGAGCCGGAGGGACACTTTGTACACCTGCAAATTTATGCTTGCACAATTTAGTGCCTTGGCTTTTTTAAAGCCAGAGCACACTGCGCAGGGGTTTGAGGTTGTCTCAAAGGATCCTTATATAGCAAAGCATCCAGAATTTAAGCCTTTCCTTGAGTACTTTGAGCCCCAGTGGATTGGGAAGGTTGTCATGCAGAGGCAAGGCAAGGCCAGTTAGAATGTTTACCAGGCGGCTTTCAATGGGGAGCTGAAGACTAATTTGGCTCTAGAGGCTTATCACAAGCATCTTAAGGCAAACTTTGGGCTTAACCCAAAGTTTAACAAGTTCTTCTCCCTCCTGCAGCATGAGCAAGAAAAACCATCTCCAAGCTCAGAGATCTTGCCAACTGTGTCCCCCCACCAAGCCTACCACCTTATCCATCCTCTTCACCAAGGCCATCCAGGGTGCGGCTAAGCACAAATACAAGGCCTCTGAGCTTATTGCCACTGCCCTTCTGGAAGGGGCTAAAATGAAAAAGGGGAATAAGGGTGAAGAGTAAACTTGCTTGCTTGCTTCTATGGTTTTAACTTTTAACTTTTTAGCTTTAATTTTTACTTTTTAGTTTTGATCATTTAGTTTTTAGTTTATTTTTTTAGTTTTGATTTCATTAGATAATACTGATTATTTTATGTATACATGGTAAGTTTGAGATGAATAATTATAGTTAAAAGTGAGTGAAATATCTTAATTTTTGTTAATTCACTAGTAAAAATAAGATATTAGCATTTATACTTATATGAACTATATCAAATAAATATTAATACTTCTTCGTATTTTACATAACTTCTATTTCTTTTTTTATGTTTATTTTTGGTTCATTGGAATTTTAATTTTTATGGTAATCAAAAATATTTACATCATAAAGGGTGTAAATTACATAGTAAAATTAGACATATTTGCTTATTTCTCCTTATTCCAATTAATTAAAACAATTTTTATTGCATTTTTGATCTCTCTGGAATTACTTTAATATACCATATCTGTATATCTTAATTTTTTATAACAAATGTTTTCAGTACATCAAGATCTGTTAATTAAAAAAGTGTCAATTTCCAGTTGTCAATCAGGGAAAAAGCTGAATTTGCACTGTACTATAGTGTTGATCACCAGGGAATTGAGCACCAGGAAGTCAAACTTACCACATTGCTGTTGCAGGATATGCACCTTACCCACTCTGGAGCTGTTGTGCATATGAATTGAGCTGCCTCTAATTCTGGTTCTTCCTCCTGTGGCCCTTGCATCCTCACTATGAACTCCCAGAATTCTCCTAGAAGCCAAGGTTGCCATAACTGCAGCCAGATAGGTCACCACTCTTGAGTCTTTACTAATCCTTGAGTTGAAAGTGCCAATTAAAAGGATCAGGCGGGGAAATAACAGTCAACCTAGAGGTGGAGATGCTCTCAGTTGACAATCCTTCCCAGTCTCCTCCATTTCCCCCCTCCATAGCAGACTCTGAGCCTGCTGAAACTGAGGCTCCTCCTATTCTGCTGCTGTTTCACAATATCTCTGATGATTCTGATATGTATGATTCAGATATTGACAGTTCTGATGCCTATTAGTATTCAGTTCTTGCAGTTCCTGAGACCATTGCAGTCCCTTATAAGTTACAATCTGGAAAAGCTACAACAACTGCCAAGCCTTTTCCTGAAGCCAAAGAGGTTGTTTCTTGTTCATACCTCATTAAAGCCAATAGGTCTCCTGTACTTGTGGAATCTTCTAAAGAAGCAGCTGAAGTAGCTGACTGTAAGGGATTCTATCCCTTACCCAAAATCTACAACAAGCCTTGGACAAAGCCAATAAGACAAAAAGAGCATTATTAAATGCAGAAAATGAAATTTCAAAAATACGTTTGAAACCAATTAATAAATGAACAAATGAAAACAAGAGCAAAAATGGATTCCAGAGCAAGAGCAAGAGCAAGCTCAAAAACTCAAAGAAGATAATCAATATAAATTATATTTCAAATTCAAAAATTCAGACAATCAAGGATGTAAACAACAACGGCACCAAAAGTGCATTAAAATTTAGCTCTGAAACCATCAAACTACCCAATCAAAGCCAAAACAAATGCTCCAACCTGCACCCAGAATTTTCAGGAGAACCATTAAGCCAATCAATCAAGTCAAATCAACCAAGCTTGAGAAGTAATATTCATCTGGTTCCCAATAGTCAACAAAACCACAGTGTAGAAGAAGAATGCACTGTAATAAGCCAAAATACTTATTCTTCCTGCATTTCAGGCTGCAGCCTGCTGCATGCCTGCAAGGCAATACTTTCTATCCTACACCTGCAGTATTACCTGGTAAACTCTATTATGCCTTCCCCAATTGACTTCAGTATTTAAACTGAACAATTTCCCTTGAGCAAATTGCTCCAACAATTTCTTTATTTCTATCAACTCAAAAAAGCTATATTCTCAATTCTAAACACTTGATTAGTAGATTCTAAAGGTTCCCCCCAATAACATGAAGTTCATCTTCCTTGTATGGACTTTGTGTGTGTTAATCAATTATGGGCAAGCAAATGTTAACTTCAAAAACCCTGAACCAACTCCTACTGACAAATCTGAAGACTCAATTTGGTATCATTTTGGTCCGCGTCAAAGACATGCCCCTTATGTTAAAACAGCTCAATTCCCCCCCAATCATCCACCCCAAAGCCCCCTGGTTGGTCTTGGGGTACACCAGTGTCTATTATCTTCTAAATCACTTCACTCCCTTTTTGGTAAAACCCATCTATTTGGTCACCTTCTACACATGCTAATGATAGGAATTCCAGTAGGTTCCACTCTGATCAAATTCAACTTGGGAGCTCTTCTCCATTCAATTGTGGAAAAGCTTCCCAATGAGTGGATCCCTGACACTGACGCTATATTCAATAATTTTTCAGTCTTGCTTCCTCTCCAAACTGTCTATAAGGAGTTTCCAGGCTTGAGATGCATGATCAAAAGACATGGCAAAGAGCTAGCAGAAGCCCAGGACATCCTGGCTGTCCTCCCACCATTTGGTTGTACTACTACTTGTGTAGAGATATCCATCCAAAAGATGAAAATCAAGGCCGTCTTAGACACTAGATCTCCTGTTAATGTTGTCTCCTCAAAGCTTGTCAAGAAGCTCAAACTTGCCCCTGACTTTAACTATCACCAGTTGTATGGTACAGCTGGGCTATCCATGACTTGCGCTATAGGGGCCTATTCTGCCCTTCCTATGAGGTTTGGCAAGCTACTCCTAGCTGTGCCTGCCGTAGTCCTGGAGAATGATAGTTACAATCTTCTAGTTGGTACCCAATTCCTTAGGGATTGCAATGGGATCATCAACTTAAAAGATGGGTATCTCTCTATATTAGGGTATGAAGTCCCTTTAATCTTTGAGAAGCCTTTCAAAGTTCCCAGAAAGCGCCTCAAGGTGTGTACCTTATAATACCCCATTGGTGTCTTCACTCTAAAATACTGTATCCACTCATCCAACATGAAGTGTCCTCCTATGGCTTGTCCTGCGTATGAAGTGATTCCTCTCCTGACCATTTCTGCTCTGAACATTCCCCTTGGATCTCAAGCTATCCTAGACTCTCAGATATCATATGAGTTACCTGAGTGCATGTTCCTGGAGCTGTACTCTCCTCCCTTGCTAGGCCGCAACAAACCCTACCTCTTCCCAGGGATCTTAGATGTCTCTCATAAAGATCCTATCTAATTGCTGGTAGCCAACTTGACTGCTCTCCCCATACACATGTCTAGAGGCCAGGTTGTTGGCTATGGCAAGTTACTGAATGCTCCTGATGTCATATTGCTACATCTATTTGATACTTTCCAGGACTTTAACTTATCTGAAGACAAACCCCAGGTCCTATCTCTGTTTACTGTGCAGGACTTCCTGCAACTGTCCCCAGTCCAACAAAAGGAGGTTCTTGATCTGCTAGATCAGTTTTCAGATATCTTTGCTAAAGAAAGCACTGATTATGGTCTAGCCAAAGGAGTTATTCACCAGATTGATACTGGTGATGCTCCCCCCTTTTGAGATAAACCTTACTGCTGCAGTCAATTAGAGGACGCTCAGGCGTCTAAAGAGCTCAAACAACTTCTAGACACTGTGTTACTTGCTCCTTCCCAAAGTACATTGGTCTCCCCTTTACTCATCTTGAAAAATAAAGATGGAGGTCACTGCATTGTTATGGATTATTGACATCTAAATTCCTTAACCAAGAAGGATTCTTACCTCTTGCTGTGTATTGATGATGCGCTTGGTTGCCTTGGAGGCTCTAAGTTCTTCTCAGCTATGAACTTAGCATCTGGTTACTGGAAAGTTGACCTCTCCCCTGAAGATAGGCAAAAAGCTGTGGTTATCTCCTCAAAAGGACTGCTTGAGCCTACATGTATGCCTCAGGGAATATACAACAATCCTGCTACCTTTCAACGGGCCATGGACTCCATCCTTTGCAATCTGAAACTTTCTTGTGTCTTAGTGTACTTGGATGATATAACAGTCTTCAGTGCTACCTTTAATGATCACCTGGCTCATCTCAAATAAGTATTCATATAAATTAAAGAGGCTGGCCTCAAACTAAAGCCATCAAAGTGTGCCTTCTTCAAAGAACGCCTTGAATTCTTGAGCCATGAAGTGACCCAGATTGGGATTTGTCCAATGACCAAGAAAATTGAGGCCATTGACAAAATGCTTCCACTAACCAACCTAAAAGAGGTACTTGTCTTTCTGGGCATGATGGGTTATTACAGACAGTTTATCCCTGACTTTGCTGACACTAGTAAACTGCTGGTTTAGCTGTTACGCAATTTCCCCTTTAAATGGACTGCTAGTCAACAACAGGCCTTTGAGACCCTTAAGCAAAAACTCAAAGAGGTTCCCATCTTGATGTACCCCAACTATGACAAGGAGTTTATCCTCTATAAAGATGCTAGTGACTTAGCTATTGCGGCTATTCTGGCTCAATTAGATGACAAAGGAGTGGGTGATCCTGTAGTGTATACCTCTTGTGTCCTCAACAAACATGAGAAGATTTATAGTGTCACAGAGAAAGAATGCTTTGTTGTATTGCATGCAGTCAAACAATTCTGACATTACGTGTATGGCACCCATTTTACTGTGGTCACTGACCACGCCTTGCTCAAGTATCTGCAGTGTAAAGTCACTTCCCCCTTTAGCCCTGGATAAGACAATCTTCACGCGCCGCACAAAAAAATCTGCTCAAAAGCTGGCCAAGCCCCTTAACTCCCTTGAGGATTTAGCCCACTCAATTGATGAGAGATTTGTATTGGTATACCCTTCCCAAGTGGTAAATACTAGTGTTTTGAACTATGTCCCCACTTGGGAGGAATCTCTGATTAATTTGGATTATTTTTTGACTTGGGCCTGTCCACACTTGAAATTAAATAAGTCTAAGCATTCAGGTCGTGCTACTGCCATTTCTTTAAATGCCAATCCAACTGGTTTGAATGGTGAGCTGCCACATTCAGTTGACCCCAACCAATCAGAGTTGAAGTCAGAAATTAATGAGAAATCCTCCAACCCTTTGGATTCTCCTCTTCAAAATTTCTCTGCAAGCCAATCAAGTCCCAGCCCTGAGTCAGGTGACCCTTGAATTCAAATTCCACCCTTAAAGCAAGACAGGGGACTTTCAGTTCCCTGCTTGCTCATTTTTAAATAAAGTTTTAAAGCTTACACACTTGGGTTTTGGTTTTAATTTTTGGGTCTCCTATCTGGCCCTTTGATTATCTAAAATTATTAGTAAAAGTTTTAATTCTCCTTACCCTTCTCCCTGCTTCTGGACCTCCCGGCGTCTTTCTGAAGCATCTATAGACGCTGTTAACGCTGTCTCTAAAGCTTACCGCTTTTGCTTTGGAAGTAATAACTTGACTTTTGAAATTAGTAGTGATTTTAATAAATTTACCTACTCTAAGTTTAATTTCATATCTTTTTGCTTTCAAGTCACTTGTCGCTCTCTATACACTCTAGAGCATCTAAAGACATTGTTAACATTGTTGCTAGAGCTTACCGCTTTTGCTTTGAAATTAACAACTTGACTCTTGAAGTTAGTAATAAATTTAATATATTTACCTACTCTAAGTTTGATTTTGTCCCCCCTTTTGCTTTCAAGTCTCTTGTTGCTTTCTAAACGCTTTACGCTTTGTAAACCTGTCTACAAAGCAACCAATATCCTGTGGCCTTTATTTCTTGCTCTTCCCAGCCTCCCAGTAACTTCTTGCTTGTGTTTGTCCGTTGGTTGCCTTTTTTTTTGGAATCTTCTGCAGCAATAATCAAGAGAACCTCAGGGGAAACAAATCTGTTGTTGCTGGTCCCAAACTTGATTGTTAAGAGAAATGTTGGTCCCTCTTGCCAAGTTTGTTGTTTATACCTTGGTGCTGGCTTTAGTAATGATATGATGTACTACCCCGGATCTTCAGGGGAGTATTTCCCATACCCTTCACTGTATTGGTGCTGACCCAGGTCAACTCATGCACTTACTGGAGGACATCCCTGGACATTCCCAGGATATCCTTGCCACCAGTGAGAACGTTGTGAGAAGCTTGGCTTGTGACAACCTCAAGCTCACTGCCCTTGATCCAGTCCCACTCATGACCCCCAGCCTGACCCCCCTCCCTTCTCTTCCCTCAGAGATCCTGGTTCCACTGATCTCAGAGGAAGACTTTGATGGGCAAGAGCTCAGACCCAAGTGTGCCTCCTGGTTTCTTGGTGGGATGCTTTTGATGGGCTTGGACTCATACTTTCCCCATCTATCTGCTATGTCCTCCCTATGGATGCCCCTTTGAGCAGCCATCCCAGTCTTACACTGGATGGTGTCCTGGTGGATCCTTCTCCCAGGATGGGAGCTGAACTTAGTTAGTTTAGTCCCCCTCTCTCACATGCAGCAGCTCAAAGAACCAGAAGGACAACTTGCTAGATGGGCCCTTTACCTATAGGGATATGACTTCACAGTGCTACATTGTCCCGGGATTCAACACCAAAACACTGATGGATTGTCTAGAATGCCTATCCTTGCTTTACACCCTGCTGAAGATGATTGACTATATGAATTGATTGGGTATCCTTCTTCTTGGGAGAACAAGACTGAAGAAATTTGAACTGCCCTGGCTAAGCTATCTGAGAATACTCTCATTTGCAACAACCAGCTCTTCAAAAAGGTGTATGGGCAATACCTGCCTTATTTACGGCCCAGTCTTTGCCTTTTGCTGGTGCTCCAAGATCATAAGGAGACTGGACATGGAGGCATTGCCAAGACCCATGACTGGCTCCAGAAAATTTCTTTCTTAGAGAACTTCCGCCTGTCAATTCCAGACATCATTGCTAGTTGTCATGACTGCCAGCTCTAACAACCTTGGGCTACCTCTCACAAGTTCAAGCTAGCCCCTCCACAGCACGCCTTCCACACTGTCATCATATATATTGTAGGGCTTTTACCCCGCTCTTTCTCATGTTGCTGCTTCATCCTGATTGCCATTGACCATTTCAGCAAATGGGTGGAAGCTTGCCCTACTAAGGATATCACTGCTAAGACAACTGTGGCCTTTCTTCTGCAAGATGTATTCTATTGTCATGACTGCCCTCAAGTGCTGTTGTCAGACAATGGAACTAATTTCAATGTTAATCTGGTGACTTATGTTGTTGAGGCTCTAGGGTCTCATCAATCCTTCTCTGCTTCCTATAATCCTTTCACTAACAGAACGGTAGAGCGTGCTAATTTGACCTTAGTTTCTATCATGAGGAAACTCACCTACTCTGATGCTGCAAATTGTGATCTATACTTACCCACTGCTCTCTTTGCCTATTGCCTCAGCAAATATTGTGTCACTAGATATTTTCTTTTTGCTATGCTGTATGGGCGTGAGGCTACCACCCTGTTGCTCCTGGGCCCCCCCTGCTCTCCTCTGATAAGTTCATGGACCCTGATGCCCACATCAAAGGCCTAGTCAACCACATAATCAACATACAGGCCACTATGTATACCTCTGCATATAAGACCAAGATGCTTGAGCTCTCCCCTGACAATGCTGGGTGTTCCCCCTTGCCTGAGTTCAACATTGGGGATCATGTTCTCTACTATCAGCATAGAGTAGGAGGACGTGCCCACAAGCTAGATACATTATGGGTTGGACCTTTAGAGGTGACCTTCAAATGTGGGTCATAATATACTGTGAAACTCCTCTCTAGTGGTTGCCTGTTTGCCTGAGTGCATGCCAAGTTTCTTTTTAAATACTACCCCCTAAGGCCAATCTAGAAGGGGAAATGTTATGAATGCCACTATCCATGCTGTTTTGATTTTGCCTTTGATGGGTTTATTGCAAGGATGAATCTCTTGCTTTTGTCTTTGCCCCTTGAAATGAGTATGTATTAAACTGGGAAATTCAATTGTTTGGTTTCCTGATTCTTTGCAGCTCACTTGCCCCACAAATACTGGTGGCAAGTGATCTTACTGTCCATGTACTGTTTTGTGTTAAAGCTACACAGTATATATCCTATTTCACTTTTGCCAATAAAAATTAAGTTATATTCACATTTTTATCTTTGTGTTTACAAGTACTTTGGCGCATCTCTCTAGCCACAGCTAGTAGAGATTATTCATTCAGGGCCACAAGGTAATTGCATAACCTTCCCTGCCATCAAACCAAGACTTAGTATGAATCCAATCCTAAGGTTAGGATTCCTTGTTGTGTGTCTGTGCCGCGCCTCAGAACAAAACAAGCTGTATCTTTACACACCTCTTATGGCGCTAGGAAACTACTCTGTATTTGGTTGACACTTAGAAATAGTCACATTTCTATCCTCCTACTTTGGAGGGTAGAAAAATTGACATTCTTTTTTGGGTTTAATCATTGATCCTTTTTTGGATGACAAGCCTTCTGCTTATTAATATGACAGTTTGGGTTGGGGATTATACACTGTATAATATCTGACTTTATCCAGTATTGACCCAAGGATTATCCACTGTTTAATAGTGACACAAACCAATAAAGATCCAATCATCTTCTGTATAATGTTAATGCAAACTCACTATTTTCTATTTTTCTGCAAATAATTTGTTTGATATACACATATACACCCTTCAGGATGGGTGGGGCTGAGTTGATTTAACGTCCAGTAGGATATAAGGAGAGATATACAAATGATAGTCTACTGATTACACAGTGTGTAATCAGTGACAATTACTATATTGGCTGAGAATTATATGCCATATAATAGTCATAGCAATTATAATAAACCAGTGATTATACAGCATATAATCACTACACTTAATATAATGATAACCTAGTGATAATATGGTGTGTAACTGATAAGATCTGTGCTTAATGATTAGCCTGATTATTTGTGGTCAATCAGCCTAATCTCACAAAGGCGCTTTTGAACATGTCCCAATCTTAGTTATGATTAGGATGTTATTCAAACCAGTTGCTAATAAAGCAGGAGGCAGTACCGGTAACTTGTAAGACAATTTCACTTTCTAAGATTCTTTAGGGGTAGCCAACTTGTGTGACTTTTTTGTGTGCTTTGAATCCAGAGGTTGGTGTTTTCATAGTGTAGTCCTGAGAACAGTTCCAATTTCTGCTGAACAGAGGGGTTGAAATACAATGTTGGGTATTTTGTGCTTGTCCTGGATCAGAGGTTGGTTCAGGACCTCTTGCATGCTGAGGGAGTTGTACTGTTTGGCTGATATAAATGATATAGTTGAAGACAGTATATCCTATAGGGATGTCCTGACCTTCTTTTTATCTTCTCCAGTCAGTGAGGAGTGACATCTGCTGGATTCTTTTCTTTAGAGAGATTTTTTCTTTAGGTTGTGTAGGTGTGGATAAACTACCTTTGCTACCACTATTGAGTAAATACTTCTGAGAAGTATAATAAACAAGATAAAGGTGGAAATTAATAATACAATGATACTTTATTGGATATGAGTTTAGAGTATTATATAGTATCATGAGAAACCACATACTGTCCATGTATGTCATGGTAGTCATGGGGCCTGTCTAAGTAGTGTTTCATTTAGTATTTAAAAAGTTTCAATCCTGTACTAGATGGTTAATTGATCAGAGTGCCACCAACTTAATGATTAGTTGGGGAAACACTCAGGGGATTACTTCCCCAGGCGGGAGTAATTGTAGATGTTGCAACATTAAACATATGATAAGAAATCCTAGCCTAAAAATACAATAAAATATATTAATTGATTTATTAATTTGTATTTATATCTATCACTGAATAAGAAACCATCTAGTATAACTATAAATGTAAGATTTTTTATTAAAAGTGTAAGGAATTATGAGTAATATGAGTTGACTGACTAACCATCCTCTATGAACATTAGGTATTCAATGTCATGGCCTGGGTTGCTCCCAGGGGAACCTTCAGTCAAGGGGAAGGGTTGAGCCTGGAAGGCCCAGTAGATGACAGAGACCATCTGCATCACATAATTGGCAGCTGTGGCCCAAGAACAACATACTCCCATGTGGGGAATCACTTGCTCACTGAGCCCCATCATGATCAGGTAGGAAACCCAAGATTGCTGTAGTCATAAGATGGTGCAGAAAAAACAAGGGGAAGGTCTCCTATGGCAGCTCTCATGGTCAGGCTTGGCTGGACAAGTTGGTGGAGCAGAGGGACACCAAGAAAGGAGAGATGTAGTGCAGGAGCAGGAATTATCTCTTGGACCAGCACTCTAGGATATGAGATGAAGGCTGGTGTTGGCTGGTTGGAGGTAGCAAGAAGTTGCTTTGTTTCCCAGTGCTGGTGTTGGTTCTGAAGGTACTCTCTGTTTGAAAGCACCAGCAGTATAAAAATTTTATAATTTAAAAAACCCTGCAAAGTATAAATAATTGTTATGCATTAACCAAAAAAGTTTATTAAGTGAATATGTCAACAAGGGAAGGGTTGTCAGTGTTCCCAGTTATATCCTTCTGGGAAAGTGCAATCATACTTACTGGCAACTCCTTATTGGCTGTCAATGAGTTTTTCTTGAGTTGGGTTCCTTTGATGGCTCCTGATTTGTCAGTTAAGTGGATCCTTTTAATATTTTTGCCCTGGGGAAGCTGGCAGGTGATTTTTGGGTCATTTGGCAGCCCAAGTCCCAATACCTTGGTTTCAGAGGGTTTAGTCCAATTAAAATTCTTTTTTTCTTGATGTTGGAACAATTTCTAATTGCCCCCAGGTTTGGCTTTAACCAGGTTTTGATTCCCTGCTTGGCATTAAAGTTTCCTTTTGGTCAATCAGTGTGTTTTAAAATGTGATTGTTTGGTTGCACAATTGCTCAATTGCAGGCATTAAACCTATGCAACATAGGGTTTTGTCTGGCCCATTCTGGGCCCTGACAGTCAACCCCTAGATAGCACCCTCCCCATCAACTAAGATAGAATCAGGGCTAATTTTATTGAGAGATTAGACTAATTGGAAATCCTAATAATAGCTTCAACATTCCAAACCTGATTCAGATCTAATTTGACTAATTATTGGCTAGATAAAAATAGATAGACTGAGACACAGTCAAATCATGTCTTTGAATATTAATATTAAAGGTCAAAACTATTCTGAAGTACATTGATAATATATTTAAGTATTTTCTAAATTAGGAAAGCCAAGTTTCTGCTGAAACAATAACTGTTTGACTGATCCAATAACCTTATTGCCATAAAATTAGTCCTTCTAGTTCTTCTTGGTACTTCTTGGTGGGTTGCTCACTTTACAAGAATAGGAAAGACTGTATTTACAATGTCTTATCACTGATAAGATGACTTTAAGTCTTTACCTATCTAGTGGAGGTAACAACTAAGAGTAGTCAAATTTATATCAAGTAGTAAGTGTAAAAATATTGATTTATTAAAACTGATAAGGGAGAGTTATATAGTCCTCTCAGTGCTAATGACTCAGACTAATTTCTGGTGTTAATTAGCACTATGGATCTGGAGGGTGTTTGGGGGCTGATTCAAATGGGACAAGACATTAGATATCAGCCATCTCCTCAGTAAAGCCATATGTTATAATGTCTGTGCTTAGATACATTTGCTAATACATTAGCATCAAATAGTCATATCTTGCATCCAAATACTTGATATGAAATAATGCATAATCTTAACTATCTATGCTGAGTAGGTATCCTTCTGATAAACTAATCAAATATGAATATAGTAAATATCATGACACTGATCTTAATGGTGGCAAATTTGATTATTACTAAACAGAGTCCTGCCACCTTGCTCTACTTCAGAAAAATTCAAGAATTAAGATATTCCTCAAGAATTACAGACTCCATGCTTCCACAGCATGAATTCCTAGCCCTGGGGGTTGATACTGGAAGTCTGGGGACAGATATTCTGGCCAAGTTAGAGATAGAAGTACCAGATAAATTCTGGAAAGAGGGTGCCAAGCCTCTATACAATTAATCCCCTTTTACAAAGAAAGGCAAAAATTGTACAATACCTTGGGTAGGAAGTAAATGACCTATTTCTGCCTTTACCACTACTGAACTATCAGCTAGTAGTAAGAATTACCCAAGAACTAGACTCTAGCATATTTTTCTTTAGGAGATATATTAGCAATTGCTTTTGCTGGTGCTATGACTTCTGGACAAAGAATACCTTCCATATATCCCTTATATTGGACATCTTCCTGGCAGACCACTGTACTTGGCCTAGATTGGTAGTCTTGATTGTCCTCATACAACCCATATAAGTAACTATGAATATATACTTTAATGATAATAAAGATTCTTTGAGACCACAAAATCTTGGGGCAGAAAGGTATTCCATCAATTATTTTTCTTTTGGCTGATTTTCAGCCAAATTTAATCCAGCTATAATTTTTCTTGTGAGTACTGTAGATTCAGAACCTGTTGGCAAAAATGCAGGATTGTCAAATTATTTTGCTTGAATTCACCAACTTACTGGAATATTTTTCGTATTTTTATATAAAAAGCAAGTTGTTCTGGGATAAAAAACTTCATTAAGTTGGTGAATTTGGGCAAAATAATTTGACAATCCTGCATTTTTGCCAACAGGTTCTGAATCTACAGTACTCACAAGAAAAATTATAGCTGGATTAAATTTGGCTGAAAATCAGTCAAAAGAAAAATAATTGATGGAATATCTTCCTGCTCCAAAATATTGACAAAAAGTAATATAGTACTGATGAGGTTGATCCCAAGTAAATTATGTTTGCTTATTAACATGGATTTTATTGAGGCTTAGTCTTAATAAATAGTGATAGGTTTAGATAATTATGGCTTTCAGCATGAGAAGGATTGTGTTAGATTGATTTATATTACATAAAATCCCCAGACGTTAGCACTTGGTTTTGATAATATTTATTGATAATCGGTATACCAAAATCTAGCTATTTCTATGGCATTGAGCTATAAATCCTTAGCTTTATTCCATAGCTTATAACACATAATAGTACATAATGTAAGCTAATGCAATCCGAAAGTATGCTTACAAATTTAAGACTGTAAATTGGATTATTTCTTTATTGATTTTTATTACGTATATTAAGAAACTAAATATAAACTCTATCAATTTACCATAAAAACCTTTCAAGCTCGAAATAAAATAATATTGCTTCTTAATGTAAAACGACACCTGCAGGATTTGAACCTGCGCGGGGAAACCCCATGAGCTTTCTAGGCTCACGCCTTAACCGCTCGGCCAAAGTGTCTGCTTTTATTATTGGTAAAAAATCGCACCGAAACATATATATACTATTAAGAAAAAGTATTTTTTAATATCTAAAAAATTTGAATTTCCTGTTTAAAAAAGAAATATAAAAGATTGGTGCCCTTAAAAAAGTTAAATTAGTATGATTCTTTAAATATAAATATTATTAAGAAAATTTTAATCAACCTCATGCAATTCATAACATTTAAAATTAAGATATTGTTACCATAGTTTTATAACCTGTTGAGATAAACGAAATCATCTCAGTCTAAAAACAGAATTGAAAATCAAGGAATTTATATTGAACTGCAATAGATTTGAATCCACTTCAAGTTTGTTTTTGGACTGAGATGTTTTGTTTATCTCAACAGATTATGAAACTACTATGCTGTAAATTCAGAACCTAAATGTAAAAATGCGGGATTTTCAAATCCTTGGTCCAAATTTCAGATCACATTTGCGGGCAACTCAGCTGAGGAAAAATAAAATATTCAATGAAATCAACCATTTAATTTGATTTTTTTTGATTTATTTAAATTGGCAAATTTTGAATCCCTTGAGCATATAACTCAACTAATTAAAGACAAAACACAACAAGCAAATGTGGGATACATGAATCATAAATGTGGGATTCTAATGTACAATTTGGTATTTACTGTAAGTCTAAAATATAGTAGACAACATGGAAAAATTAACAAATCTAAAATTGCAGGATTGTCAAATTCAAGAACCAAATTTCAAATAAAAATGAGGGGAATTTGAAATAAATATAATTTATGGGCATCTCAAACAGGAAGTCAAAGGGTCTAGACTGGATTTGAGCTAATTCTTTTAGAAATTATAGGCATTCTCAAAAATCACCCTATTCCATTTTAGGACAACTAAAATTTAGATGCATGATTACAATAGATGTCAGGAATGCCTTTTAAAACATTACTGATAGCAATTTATTCCTAAGCAAAGGGGGATATTTGTCCTCTCCTTCAGCTTCTTTTGGAGCTCCTAAAGGGAATGGGTTAGTAAGTAGTATCTGCCCTTTATTACCTGTTAAACTGGACCCAGAATTGCTTCCTGAGCCAGTATTATTGTTGACGGGATTTAAACCCGGGTCTTCTTTGTTCCTAGACACTCTTTGACCTAAGGAAACAATTAGTAACATTTTAAATAATGAACTGTTACCTTCCAAGCTTGTTTCCAGTCAATCAGAGTTTGTTTCAATCAAATCAATGGATGCTTTTAAGCATTTTGATGACAAACACGACAGTTTTGACCTTGTTTTTGCCTTGTCTTCCCCGTTGGCTTCGGGTTTTGTTGCTGGTTCTGGTTCTCCTTCCCCAGTTTTAGCTAGGAAATAGCTGGGGTTTCTCCCTTACATTCCTGCCTAAAAGGCAAATGAGTTAAGCATTAATTTTAAGGTGTTTGAGGTCATTTTAATTTGAACAATAATGCAAATAATTCTAGCTTAATTTCTCAACTGCCTAAGGTCTCCAGATTCCTCCAAATTTCCCCAATTTCATACCCAAGTGATTGATCTCCTTTATTTTTATCTCCAGACTATCAGTTAGCTTACATGTTATATAATGATGGTAACTTATGATCTTTTACTTGTTCAATCAATAAAGTCTACATTCACTAAAAGTGAATCATTTTACTTATTAAATTTGACTTAAGCCTTAAAATCCTAAACCATGAGATTACCCAAGACTCCTCTTATGAAGTCTCTTGGGTATAAATGGGTGCTCTGGATGATTTTGCTGCCAGCTGTATTGGCCAGCATTTTGATGGGTTCACATGCAGATTCTGGTACCTCTCCTGAGGCGCAATTTCTAGACAGCTCTTGGCGCCGGGTGATACCAGGAGTATGGTATACTGCTACACCTTTATCACATAACCCACCTTGCAGATAAGAGACCAAGAACTACCAATCCGCCTCCCAGATTTCCAAACCCCAAGTCTTTGTCCTTTGGCTTCTGCCTTCCTCCTGTATTACTTGGGGGCAAACTTCTTCTTGGGACGTTTCAACCCGCTGTTAGGCAGATATTGTGTATTTGGAGAATTATTCCATCTAAGAATGGTGTACTTTGACCAAAGGTGACACAGCCCATCCCCTTATGATGGCCATTATGGAACATGACCTGTGGATGCCCCTGGTCCAGGTACATCTCCAGTTGGGACTCCACAGCATCTTCACCAACAAAAGAACAGTGAATTTGTGGATGCACATAGTTGTGGTTGCTGCTAGAATCTTGTCCAATCAAGTTCTCAGTGGCCCCATTTTGGTGGATACCAATCCCTACAATTCAACTATTATTAATTTTATCAAAGGAAGGGCAATGAGGGCCCGTAATGACGTAATCTTCCTGTTGTATGCTAAGATATCTGCAAGTATCCAAGACTTTGGAGAGAAGTGTATCCAGTCTGACATGTACAAGTGCAGCCCAATCTTGTATTGTTTTGTCGGGGTTTTATTGGCAGTTTCCCCATTGGGCGTCAATTATTACTTGGCAATATTGGACACCGCAGATGGGTATGCCTATCAGATGGAGCTCAAGGCTATGCTGGAGGAGTGGGCCACACAAAACGCCATGCACACAGTTGTACTAAGTGCAGAGATGGAGCAGCAGGAATGGGCAACCCAAGAAATCAGGGCTGCAGGGCATACCTCCTGGTCCTACCCCATCAACTATGCTGACATTCATCTTGCAGATGTATGTCTCTACAATTTTGGTTCTGCCCTCAGGCGCTTAAAGCCTGCCACCTACAAAAAACTATACACCCAAATTGATAAGGGGTATGAGCTTTTCCCTTCTGCGTCTGTTCAGGACTTATTTGATCTCATCATCTTCTATGCAAGTGATAGTGATAAGTCCAGAAAGGACCCCTGCCTCCCCCCACGCCAGTCCATCCGTTTTGTCAAGCCAGCATATGTGACGGAGGAAGAATTTGAGCAATTGAAGCAATCAGCTCTTGCTGCCCCTTCCCAGTCAACAAACCCTGCCTCCCCAACCCCCCTATCAAGCCACCTGCCTTCCAACCCTGACTCCCAAACCACCACCCATTCCCTCACCACTATCTCTGATGCTGTCCCTTACATGGCCCAGATGAAGGTGATGTTCATTCCGCCTATTCTCTCTCATTCCTGTCCTTTGATTAGTAAATAAATCTTTTCTTTGTGACAACTCATTAAAATCAATTTTGTTCTTTCAGTTCATAATTAATAATATATTTTTTACATTATTAGAATTTCCCATAATTAATAAAATGTTGTACATTTTACAAATAGCTTAAAATTATGAGCAGACATATTTTTCATCATCATTAATAAATTAAAGACAATAAACATAAATATTACATTAAAATATTGCAATTAGACGTCAACTCTTGATATTTTGATATTATATGGATAACTCAATGCATTTTGTTTAATAAAATCCATTGTAAACTCAGCCTTTTCCATTATAATTTAATGAAATAGACTGTGTTTATATTAGGGCCATTAATGCTTAGTGCAAATATTGATACATAGTGCATTTTACAGCCTGTATATTTACCTATTGGTAATAATTCTGTAAACTTTTCAGTCAGATTTTGTAAGGTAATAATAATGTAATGGATTAATAAATTACAGTTTATTGTCATTAATTGGCTGATTTTCTTTGCTGTGGTGATTTTGCATTTTCTGATATTTACGCACTAGTATCCATTTAGTTGTTTTCACACCCAATTGCACAGGCAATAGGAAAACAAGCCACCACCCCAACCACATCCAGTCTTGGGATGGCAGCTTGTTTTCCTATCGCCTGTGTGATTGGATGTGAAGCCAACCAATTGGATACTAGTGCATAAATATCAGAAAATGCACAATTGCCACAGCAAAGAAAATCAGCCAATTAATGACAATAAACAGTAATTTGTTAACACATTACATTATTATTACCTTAAAAATCTGACTGAAAAGTTTACAGAATTATTACCAATAGGTAAATATACAGGCTGTAAAATGCACTATGTATCAATATTTGTACTAAGCATTAATGGCCCTAATATAAACACAGTCCATTTATTTAAATTATAATGGAAAAGGCTGAGTTTACAATGGATTTTATTAAACAAAATGCATTGAGTTATCCACATAATATCAAAATATCAAGAGTTGACGTCTAATTGCAATATCCTAATGCAATATTTACGTTTATTGTCTTTAATTTATTAATGATGATGAAAAATATGTCTGCATTGAAGATAGTACTATAAAAACCAGCTTTTTGATGGAATTCAAACAAAATGTCAATAATCTATAACTTGATCAACAAATTAGAAGCACACCTGCAAAAGGTTGTTGAAATAGAAAAAGATATAAGGAAATAGTAACAGGAAAGCTGGGTAACAAGGGCCAGCCACTAATCCAGTCAAAAGAAGATGCTCTGGATAAATTGGAAAATATTATAGATGAAAAGAACAAAGAAGCATTACTTAATCTACAGAGAACAATTTTATCAAGTCTGAAGTTCAACAACGCGGTCTACAATTTGTGGGAGTTCTGGCAGGGGGCCAAAGAAAACAATAAGATCAAACTAATTGAAGGAACTGAAATTCAAAAGGAAATTAACACTAATGAAGAGAAAAACAATCAAATGTAAACAGATGAAAATGAAACACAATCAAGAAGCAGAAGCACTTCAAGAAATACAGAAGCTTTATCAAATGAAAACCAAGAAGAAACACAAGTTGCAAGAAAGATAAGAAAAATTCAGCCTAGAAAAATTAATGAAGAGCATCTAACGCTCATGAAGTTTGCCAAAGTGGCGCCTGTGGCTGAGGGGGCCATAGGGGAAACAATTAGTAAGTCTTTTTATGTTTTACTTATATTTATTTTAGTCATCACCAGGAATGGGGATGAGGTCGCGGAAGTGGCGGCTTTTACGCCAAGTTGTTTTTACGGGGGTTACCAGTCACTGGTGGCCCCTGTAAAATAAATAAATAAAAACCAAATAAATAAAATAATTCAACAGAATATGAATAATTTTTTTAATATTGAAGCTCAAGATAGGGAATATTCACCACCCGCAGGGTGCTTTCCATGGATAAGGGAAGCATATGAAATAGGATCAAATATCAAAATCAAAGAAATGAATGAAATTTGCGGGGATATCAAACTGAACTTCAATGAATATATGTACAAAAGCATTCATAGATTCCCCTTCACAAGCATCAACAAATATGAAAAGAATTTAATAAAAACTGACTTTCAAATTGGAACTGAATATTTAAAAACTGCAATTTTTAATGAAGTATTTAAGGCACTGTCAAATAAAGTTGGGGATGCAGTCCTTGTGAATAATTTTAAACCTTTATTAATATTGTTTGTCATGGCCTGGGGGGCTGATTCAAGTCAGGCGCCCCCCGGAACCCTCTTCAAGTTGAATCAAACATCCTATATTAATAGGTTAGTTCAAACTTTCAAAAAATTATGCATGTTCTTGGAAAAGTATATCTTGCAGAGAATCCACGTTGCGTATACCTGGGAATCCTCCTACACTGCATATTAAAAACCAACGTCAAAAGTTGGAGGATGTACCTATTCACATGGATATTTGCCGTGTAGCCCTCAACCGCCAGAAGACACCACAGGGATATAGGATAGTTGAGCACGTCCTGTATGGCTCCTTTGCATTGGCAACATTATACAGGTACTATGTGCCCCCTGAAAAAAACCTATTGATCAATTCCCTCACCTGCCTGCCTTTTATCAAACAATCAACAACCACTGGGGTACAGGGCGCCACCCCTCTAGCAATCACATCCAGGGTTGTCCACCACGTACAGAAGAGTACGTGGATCCAATTAGATGCTTTAGCCAAAAACTTAATTTTGGGTATAATTCCCCAGAATAATTGCATTCCCTTTGCAATCAACATCCCCCAATAAATATTTTCCCCTTGAAAATTAATTTTTTTTACCTTTTTATATTTTAATACAAAATTTTTAATATTGAAATATGTAATATTAAAATTTTACTATAAAATTTTTAATATTACATATTTAAATATTAAAAAATTTAGTATCTAAAAGTTAATATTAAAATTTAAATAATACATATTACAATATTAAAATTTTTAATATCAAATATTTTGATATTGAATAAATATGATTTAATAAAATTGTTATATTTCAATTATTTAAACTTTAATATTTAACTTTTAAGATTTATAATTATAATTTTACTTTTAATATTTTAATTTTAATTTTAAATTTTAGTATGTAAATTATAATATTAATATATCTAAATATATTACAAGACATTAGTTAAAGTTGCGACCACATCAAATATTAAAAATAATTTAAAAATGTTTTTATTTATTAGCTTGTTGAGTACAGGTTTATTTATCACATAGATAAACATTGAGAATTGAATTTATCTGCATCATGTGGCCCGCTCCACTATTGTTCTAAACAAATGGGTCATTATTTTTCTTGTTATGCCTAAGTGCTGGACTGATTATTTTATAACTTAATTACATTATTTATATTCAAATTATTCTGAAAGGTTAAAATACAATCAATGTCAAATCTTTAATTGATCTTGGGCTTAGATATTTTAAAATTTTTTTTATCAATTTTAGAATTGAAAATTGCACCTTATAATATTGCTGGAAATATCTTAAGTGCTACTACATACTACAAGCTAAAAATATTTATGATGAGTTGCATGGGAGAGTAATAGCAGCCCCCAAGCTATAAATGCTATTACCCTATCTTTGGCTCATCATAAATATTCTTAGTTTGTTTCAGAAAAAAAGGTTGTTGTTTTTGAAAGACTGATAACTCTATTTAAAATACACCCTCTAGTAAGCTGCCCTACTTCATGAACTTGCCCTGATGTACCACTAGCATCTTCTGATATTTTTGTTTCTCTGGTATCATCACAGGATTTCAAATGATAAGTTATCTCAGAATATTCCGAGAAACTTTCAAATGTTAAAGATGAAGTATACAACTTCCCATCTTTCATAAAATATGAAAGATTAATGCACAAATTTATAACTTCAAGCTCTTTCCTTATAGGCCTAACTTTTCTCTCATAAATATAAAAGAATGACTTTTGAGAAATATTTGAGCCTGATAGCACTGATTTATATAATTCTTTTCTTTTTTCTTCTAGCTCAAAAATATTTTTAATATCATTTATATTCTTAATATAAAGCTGATTTTCTTTCTCTTTTAATGTTTTTGATATTACACCAAAGTGACCATCAACAATGCTTTTTACATGACATTCTACAAATCTATTATATTTAATAGACCCTTTAATGTATTGTGGTACCTCTTTAAATAGATAATATAAGAATTCATAGGATCTAAAATGGTTTCCATTATCAGTCCATACTTTTATATTCTTTATTTTTTTTAAACTTATCTGATTTAAGAAGACTTATTAGACATTCTCCTGAAAACAAAGAATCATGAGACAATATTTGAGATAAAAATCATGATATTCATATTTAATTTTATTGTTTTCTTTAAATACCAATGCAAACCCCAATAAAGAAATAGGTCTTTTGGAATAAAAACAGTTATTAGTTTCAATTGGACCACCACCAACTTTTAAATTCTCCTTAAAATCTATAACTTTAATACATGATTCATTATCTAATTCATTGATATCTTTCTCATATTCCCTATTTTGATGAGCATAAAAGACTTGGTGCTGATTAATAGCTTTTAAGTCACTGTTTATAGATTCTGGCAATAATAAGTTTTTACTTTCACATTCTTCTTTTCTTTTTTCTAAGGATAGTTTTAAGTTACAAATATTACACATGTCAGTTTGTTTTTTACTCTTTACTATATTTTTTGGTATTAATTTATAATAAGTTGAAAGTGATATTGAAATTTCATTTTTTATTTTAATATTTTCCTATATTTCTTTTTTTTGTTTTTAATAGAGAATATTTTATTTCAGTTGAATAATCATTCATTTCTTTTTCAATGTCTTTATAAATTTTTTCTGGTGCTTTTTTTTGTAAACTGGCTTGTTTCAAAAGAATTTTCCAGTAGGTTTTTAATTATTTTTTTGATTATTTCTTTTTTTACTGAATATTTTTTTTATTTTTTTGGCTTTTTTATTTAAGCTTACATTTTTATTTTTATTTATTTTTCTTGAGTGTTCAAACTCACTTTTGGTTATATTAAATCCCATATCAGTAAGCTCTTTTAAAGAGTAACTGGAAGTAATCAGAGATCTCAAGGCTGGGAGATGCTTTTGGGGAGCAGATTTCAGAAGATCCTTTAAGCCATCAATTATCCCATTTAGTTTCTGATTTTTAATCAAAGGAATTAACTCTTTTTTTCCAAACTCAGTTTGAGTGAGGAAGTGATTGATGAAGGAATCAAGATTGCCTCCAGAAACAAAGAGGAATGCTTTCTTTAGCATAGCAATTCTTTCTCTTTTTGTTGATGCTCCCAATGAGGAAAATGGTTGCATGGCAGGGGTGAAGTTAACAGATTCCATAATATTGGATTTATGATTGGTGATAAAGAGATGCTTTGTAGAGATGCCTTGCAAAAGAGTACTGGTTGGAGGGATGATATCTTTTTGTAAAGATAGTTTGAAGTAAACCTTAAGTGGTGCTTTCTCTCTTATATACCAAGCCTTATGACACCATTCTGAAAGAAATGATGTGATAGCTTTTATTAAGATTTCAACTTAAATTTATATTCCTAAAATAAATGAGATACCCAGTTTTCATGCACAAGTGATATATGTGGAGCAGCTAAGCATCATTGCTACATCATATCCTCTTTGTAATCACTGTGAATAAATTAAAATAATGTATTAACTTAATTACAACTCTTCCGCATATTTTTAAAATGATAAAATATTAAAGAATTATATTTAAAAAATGCTTAATTTAAGGTTCGCAGCTCACTTGAACCTCAAAATTCATCTAAACAGCAAATAAATTAACGTCCTAACTTTAAACTACCATAAAATCCTAAATAATTGAGCTTTTTAAATAAAATGAAAAGCGAAAATAATGCTCTTGATCTTAACTTTAATTTTGTCAAATAAAAAGTATATATTGATTAATGAAAACATTAACTTTTCTTTGCTTAAAGCAATCTATTTTATTTCATTATCAAAAATGTAATAAAATATGGCATATGCTCTTTTAAATTGCTTTTGCTTCAATATTTAATATAGTATATATATTATTATTTTAATACCAATAGAAAGATAAGATTCTTAGCTTCATTTTGATAGTTTACAGTGTGGAAAAATATTAAATTTTTGTTGAGTTATTATTGTTTTAAATATAAACATTTGTAATTTGATTTTTTCAAAATCGAACTGTGTTATGCTGCGACTTGGGCAGCATGTGTATTAGAAATCGGCCTAATCCCTAAAATAATGACCCAAATGATTGTTTAGAACTCGAATTACATTTCCCTCATAATATGATTTAATAAACATATTTGATATACTTGACCCACGTCCTAAGTACTAATTAGTAAGCAATACATGAAAATCATTGGTTTTTGTGTTGTGTGGTTATAGTGGCACTGAAATAACAAGGATCAGATGATGACATGCAAGGTCTGATTTGTGGCTTAAAAAAGCCAAAGTACCATCAAGGACTCACAATTATTTAAATAAACTAATTTATTTCTATCTTTTTTTAATTTATTTATTTGTTAGTGCAAAAGCCAATAATAATATTCAGTGCATTATAATAAAAATATATTCCTCATACCTAGTATAATTAATTTTACTTACCTTTTCTATGTATTCTTATATGTCTATAATACATTCAAACGTCACATTATTATATATAAATAATAACTATTGAGTCCTAATAAAAACAAACTAAATAAAATTAAAACTAAATAAAACCCAGAGCGCCCATTTATCTGATTGGCTCAGAGGCCAGGGCTTTAGGGAGGAAGGATTCTGAGTGCTCATAGAAAGCCGCCACCACATCGGGTGGCATTGCAAATTGGCTGATCTTGAGAATGTTGAAGAGATCCTCTGTGTCCTGAGGGAGGCCTTGTTTCACCTTATTCTTGAGTCAACCAAACATCTCCTCAATTGGATTCAGAAATGGAGAATAGGGTGGAAGGAAGAGGAGTCTCATTGGGCAGTCTGCAAGGCGGTGGCTGGCAGAATGGCTGTTTTTGTCAATGGGGGGGGAACTTGGACACAACCAGATCCACTTTGTGGAGCCTGACATTATCAAGCACAACAACGTTAGTTGTGCCGCTGTAATTTATCCAAAGGTACTCCTTGACAGCTCAGAGAAAATTGAGAAAGGTCCTGCTGTTATGGGAGCCTTTAATTATCTGATACTGGTCCAACCTGCGAGGACCAAGAAGCGCAACCATGGAATAGGTCTGGGAACAGACAGCTGCACAATGGGCTACGCCGTTCTTGGACCCCTTCTTGACCCACCCATGCCTAGACCTGAGTGAGGAGGAAAACAACAATTTATTAATATAGAAGAACTGTACATTCCCAGTCTCCTTTAGTGCCAGATATGTCTTGGCATAAATGTGTCAATCCTCAATGGTCTTTTCACTATCCCTATTGTACAGAGAAACTCCGAGCACCTTCCACAAGAAGCCCAAATCAACCATTGCTTTGTAAACAAGGGTTTTAGAAACAGAAAGCCCAAACTCTATGGCAAGCATTGATTAGACAGAAAGTGTTTCCAGGTGGCAATCCTTGGCTACCCACTGCTTGATTGCATCAATATAAACGGGCTGAAGAAGTTTGGGATGCCGCTTAGCCTTGGTGGATTTGGCAATTTGCCTGGTGTTGCCATACTTGGTGTTGATGTTGGCAATGTATCTGGCTGTGACATCAAATTGGGTTGCAATATCCCAAACCACTATTCCCCTGTTCAAGCAGTTGAGGAGAGCTTCACACTCACTATCTGTCAACCAACGCAGGCCCTTGGCAGGTACCACGGCATCCTGGCTACCAGGCTCAACACAGGGGATGGGGACCTTTGTGTAGAAGGTGGGATCACTCTTGGTTGTGCTGGCGCCGTCAATGGTGGAATACACAACAGGAACAGATGGCTCCTCAGTTGTGGCCAATGGCTGATAGGAGGTATCAAAGACACAGGGGCAGGAAATAGCAACTCTTGGGTCAAGAGTGCGGGGCCAGGTGACAACTGGGTATACAGTGGAGGTGTAAGTAACCTCAGTGTTCCAGGTGACCCTGGTGTAGGAGACTTTTGTGGCAGGCCTTGAGAGTGGCTTCTGTCTGGGATTCAGGCTGGTTGATCTGGCTTAGGATGCGGGAGGTGATTGGCTGGCAATGACACCTTAAGAGGCCTGTGTATTGGCATGACTCCCCTCAAGTTGAGTTCTGGGTCTGTTCTTGGACCCTCTGGGATGCCCTTGTGGACAAGCTGCCCCACGGGCTGGTGCAGGAGCGGGTTGAGAATGTGATTGATGGTCCATAAAAATAAAATAAAAAATATATTTTAGATTAAATATGTATTTATTTGGATTTATTGGTTTAGTTGTGAGTAGTTATTTTCTCTTGAGTTAGCCTTGAATAGTAACAGAATTTTTATATCCATGATTTGAAGTGAATAATATTTTATACTTTCCAGGTTTGGATAATTTTAAAGTTTAATAACTTTTTATGTCTAATTATGGTTATTGAGATTGAATTTTTAGTTTGATTTTAGTTGTGGTGGAGCTTCTTTATTTGGCTTAGTGTTTCCTAGTGTGCTTAGTGTACATTAAATTTGGATCTCAGTTCCTGCAAGTAATATCTGAGTTTACTAGTGGCATTCAAAAGTGATTTGAAATTTGGTTCATGGATTTGACAATCCTGCAATTTCAAAAAACATAGTAAACTTACTGAAAATGGTTGATGGATTTGAACACTTCAAATATGATTCCAGTTACTTCATTTTGTCCATTGGATTTATGCAGCTTGACTTGAACTTTTCAAAGTGTCTATGAGTTCCCGCATTTTCAAATATTCAAATAAATACTCAAAAAAATCAATTTAATTAAAAAAAGGCCATCCTGCAAAAGTGATTCAAAATTTGGACCAAGGATTTGACAATCCCGCATTTTTACGTTCAGGTTCTGAATTTATAGTATATATTATTCTATATTTATACCCAATAAAGTATCCTTCTTAAATTTCCCCTTTATCTTGTTTACTATACTTCTAAGAATTATATACTTGATAATATCAACCAACAAGATTGATTTTAAAAGTATTAATATTAATAAAGAATATAACTAACTATACATTATATTATGCATAAAATTGAGGTGCAGCAGATTAGAAAAATAGTACCAAGACACTGACTTGATTTGAACAAGTGTTTGACTCTCAGACTATTAAAATCAAATAAATAACTTCTGTACTAAAAAAGGCCAAACCCATCATAGAGAAACTAAAAATGTTAATCAGACTTATTATTCTTGGGTTTCAAGTAAAGAGAGACATCTACACCTTATTCAGGATCACTAATTAATACACTAGCAGGAGACACCATTGTGATAGACAAATATTGTTGTGCATATAGCAAATATAGGATTTCAGCCATTTATTCACCACTTCTGAAGAGCTGTCACGGGGTGCTGGAGTGTCCTAGAAGACATTTTAAGCAACTAATAAAGAAACAATAAATCTCTTATATAAGAGGCTGACCAAAAGCATCTGGGGAACTGGTCTTTTAACTTCCTTACCTGTATAGGGCCTGATAAAATTCAAAATTTCTATTTACACTATTAAATGGCCAATACCTTCATACTACTCCTATTTAAAAGCTTTTCAAGAGCATGTGTCCCCTATCATTGATAATATTGTTGAGGCTCCTGACACAAATCAAATATCAACAAAAATTTAATAACCAAAATAGCTTAGAAAGACCAAAATAAAGTATTAAAAATAGTAAAAGTAATTTTTATTTGCTCTGATGGAAAACTCCATACAACCCAAACAATAGGCAAGTGTGCTATGGAGCTCCTGCTCCTGGGAGGCAGCCATTAGGTGTCCTGGATTAAAGCCAGGGACCAACTGGGTTTGGGTGATATTCTTCAAATGGCTTAGCTCTAATACTAGTACATTTTATACTGTGCTTGTAGTCCTGCAAACTCCTCCAGAACTTTTATTAAACCCATCCTAGCATATACTCCATGTATCATGACATCTTCTTGGGCTTTTACTTCTTATCAGGTGTATAGTTCTTGGAAAAGTGTACCAAAATGCTTGATTAGGTACTACATTTATCTTTCTGTGAGTGCCAATCCTTGTTACAGTCTTTTCCACTCCTCTCCTGGGGTTTGGTTTCTGAAGACATTTGTGAACTGCTACCTTTATTGATCCTTTTGCCCAGCATTTGAGGAAAAGATATGGGGAAATAGACTGTGATCCTATCACTTCAAAATAGTTGGGGGCTTTGAAAATATTTATTTAAGGAAAGAAGATCCCCTTATAAACCTTCTTGTTTGCCACTTTTTGAAGCTCTTTTGACCAGCTACTACTTTAGAAAGGACTTAACAATCCAGAAGACATCTGGTTAATCCAAACCAGCCAGATGTGTAACCATCAAGATGCAAAACAAGCACCCAACAACAACCCTGTTTTCAACCAAAAGATTTTCAAAAGACCTCTCTAACTATCCAGCCATCCTCCTACTTATAGCACTTTGTTCCTAACGTTTAGACTTTCAGACTGGCTTTCCTCAGGAGCTTAAACTATTGGCACTGACTTTTTCCTATAAAAAACAGGCTTACAAATTTTCTTTCTCAAAAGCTTAAAGTATTGATTTGCTGTATTCTCAATAATACTTTAAGCTTTTAGCTTCTAACCAATTATATTCATTAGTAAACATGCCCTTAATTCAACCAATTATTTCAGCATCTAAAACTTGATTGATTCTGAAGTTCCATCGCAAATCAACCATGGAATCATCTTTCCATCTCTCAAACTCCTGAAAGTGTCAACACATTGTGCACTAAAGTGCTGATCATTTCCCTGTTCCAGCACCAGTCTTCCCTGCATTTAACCTGAACCAATTTAAATATTTGAATACTATTTAAATTTTTCTGCTTGATCTTCTTCAACATTTTTGCTCAGATCTTTGCTCTCATAGTGAAATCTAGGGAATATGTCCCACCAAATCAACTTTGTATCCTGCTCTCATAGAAAAATACCTTTATCTACCATTCCTCCTTGATTTTACTACCTAGATAAAACCAAGGCAATACATTCCACCTTCTGCTACTTTGGCAAATTAATTTGCAGAACATTGGAACATTTGTCCAGACTGCTT
The DNA here is from genome assembly GCA_014839935.2 of Entomophthora muscae. Taxonomy (NCBI): domain Eukaryota; kingdom Fungi; phylum Entomophthoromycota; class Entomophthoromycetes; order Entomophthorales; family Entomophthoraceae; genus Entomophthora; species Entomophthora muscae. The sequence continues at coordinate 58,337 of QTSX02002845.1, read as the reverse complement.
TGCTCTGTTCCCAGCTTCTTCTCTCTGTATAGCATTCCACATAACTATTAAGCCACTTTTGAAGCCTTTACAAATGCCTTCCATCTGAGCTTCTCTAGGCAACAGCGCCCATGTCAACACTATAGTAAAGTGATAAACTGTTTTTAGATAATGTTGTCTTCTGGATCTTGACACTTTTTTAATTAACAGCACACTTTCCCTGAACATTTTTGATATATAAAAATTAAAACTTATATATTATACTAAAGTGAGCCCAGAGAGTTCAAAAATGCAATAAAAATACCATTAGTATATAAAAGTGAGTCTGTCTGTCTATAATGTCACCTCAAGTGGGCTCAAGCCGTAAGGGATTTGACTGAATTAATTTTTAGTTAAATTTGATTACAGAAGTTGATTGTTAAGCCAAAAGCTCAATTTGGCTCATCCTTACATTCAATCCCTTACATGCATCTTTGAAAGTATACAGATTGAATTCAGTGGAGTGTGGTCTAAATTATATTGAAATGAAATATAAGCCACTCAAACTTTAATAAATTTGTATTTGATTACTTCCATTTTAAATTAGTGTCTAACCCCATTCAACCATATCAAAGTGGCTTATCTGTATAGATTACCTGATTCTAGAATGGGTGGATTAAGATTAGAAAGGAAGCAGCAATTGTTTAATATCCTTTTATTTGATTGGATGTTTAAACTTTGCTGATTATTGAATTTGCCCATAAAAAGAGAGCTTGATCAGTTTTAAATATTTGAAATTGAAAAAGATACATAAATTTTAGTTTAAGTACAGTTGGGTTGGTTTGGAAATTTTATATCTATCTATTCCAAAGTGAAATAATAGAATGTTCCACTTGGATGCATCAGCTGATCCAAGTAGCTGCATATTGTTTCAGATTAAACCTTGCTTGCCACAGCTTCATCCTAAAAGAACATCAGTGGAGTAAACTAACTATGATAAAATTATGTTTCCATATAATGATTTTCATGAAATTTAGAGGACGTAGATCAATTTTTCAGATGATTTCGATCAAAATGGTACCAAACATGATAGCTCTAGCTGCTCTAGATGCTGAGATATATAGTTAAGTGCTGGAATCGGGTTCACGTCATAATCAAAGGCTCGGACTCAATTTGCTATTATCTAAATTTACTTTTAATACACACTAAAAAACTAAAATCAATGTATCTCAGTGAATACTAAGCCGATTTTGATGGTTAATCACTTATTTTAAAGCTGCAGGTCAGCTCTACATTTTGAAGGGATTTAAAAATCAGATGCTAAAATTTAAAATAAATTGTTTAATTTTACTAAGCTTAATATTGATACTACACTTATTTAGGTATAGTTTTTATTTATTATTGGAATATATGGTTTTAAATTTGAATTTAAATAAATATAATTGAAATTAACTTTTAATAAAGCAATTAAATAAAATTTTAATTAAACATGTGATAAGTAATCCAAGCCTAAAAATACAATAAAGTATATTTAATTGATTTATTAAATTTAACTTTAATTCTATCCTTGGACGGGACAACTACCTAGTAAATAATAAGAATAAGGAGATTTAAGCAAGTATTTTTTCAATTTACTCCTGTAAATTCAGAACCTAAATGTAAAATTGTGGGATTGTCAAATCCTTGGTCCAAATTTTGAATCACATTTGTGGGATGGCCTTTTTTAATTAAATTGAATTCTTTGTATTTTTATTTGAATTTTTAAAATGCAGAACCTCATAGATACTTTGCAAATTTTAAGTCACATTGCATATTTCCAATGGACAAAATGAATTAACTGGAATCAGATTTGAAGTGTTCAAATCCATCAACCATTTTCATTAAGTTTACTATATTTTTTTTGGAATTTCAGGATTATAAAATCCATGAACCAAAATTTCAAATCACTTTTGAATGTCACTAGTAAACTCAAATATTAATTGCAGGAACTGGAATCCAAATTTAATATACAGTAAGAAACTAAGACAAATCAGTCTAAATCAAGAAGCTCCACTCTACATAAAATCAAATAAAAATTCAATCTCAACAAACATATTTAGACATAAAAATTGATTAATCTTTAAAATTATCCAAATCTGGAAAGGATAAAATATTATATACTTCAAATCACTAATATAGCAACCATAAACCCATATAATGATTTATGAGCTACTCTCCTGATGACGCAGAATTTTTTTAAAAGTTTTTGGCCCCCGGCGTAGCCAAGGGGCCAACAAAACTTATTTTCAAGGAATAAAGGAGGGGAAAAGATAAACCATCAGTTTACTACACTATGTATTCATGTATTACTATTAAGGATACTTGATTACAGTAGATTTCAGAAAATACTAATAATAAAATAGAATTATATATTACAATCTGTTTTTATTAAGTTGCCTTTTCCTTTGTGTAATGATAGTTCATTTGCTGTTGATTATGTGCTTTCATTTAATTGGATAGCTTCATCTCCAGTTGCCTTGGCAATAGGAAATTAAGTTGCCTCTGTGAGACCAGCTGTGGTTGCAGAGGCAACTTGATTTCTTATTGCCAAGGCAACTGGAGGTGAAACTATCTAACTAAATAAAGGTACATTATCTACAGCAAATAAACTATCAACACACCAAGGAAAATTCAACTTGGTAAAAATAGATTGTAACATATAATTCTATTCTATTATAAGCATTTTCTAAAGTCTACTGTTGGGCACCCACCTGCTAGGAAGTAATCTTCCTAGGTGGTGAATGATGGCATAGGGATTTAATCCAGTTACCAATAATCCTACAGGCAAGGACACCCATCAGTTGGGGTCTTCTTGGTAGGAGGGCCACGTTGGCGTGGGCTTGCAGGGTTGCAGCCACAGTGGACTTTGCAAACCCCATTGCGGCCACAATTTCCCTGAGGAACATAAGCTTCCCTTGCTTTTCAACCATTTCAAGAACAATCTCCAGAGTGACTAGTTTTCTTCTGCGTCTTGAAGGCTGATTGGCTGGGGGAGGGATGTGTTTATCTTAGGAACTGGTCAATGTCATCTGATTGGCTGTTTTGGGGTCCTGGGCTCTCTGGGTGACCCCATGGCTCAAATGGCTGGTTCTGGATGCCATTGTTGATTCAGGATTTGGGTTGGCAGCTGCCTGTGCATGGTGGGCAAACAGGGCCATGCTGGAAGTTGCAGGAGAAAGAACAGACTCCTGGGTGGGGCTTGCGGAGGGGCCTGCAGGTTGGGAGTGGCCATAGACAAAGGCTTCACCATTAAGAGACCCTGCGTAGCCCTGCATGATTTTGTCAAGGCCAGGGAACAGCTCATTGACTTGGTTATTATTGAAAGAAGATATAATAAATTTTTATTGAAATTTTAAACTCAAGAAGAGGAGTGTATATTTTAGTCAATTTTATTGTTAAATATGTTAATTTTGTGAATATTATGATCTAAATTTTAGCCGTCCTAAATTGGAATAGGGTGATTTTTGAGAATGCCTATGATTCCTAAAAGAATCAGCACAAATTCACTCTAGATCCTTTAGCATCCTTTTTGAGACACCCATAAATTATATTTATTTCAAATTCCTTACAATTATGATTTGAAACTTGGTTCTTGGATTTGACAATCCCGCAATTTCAGATTCATTAAGTTTTACATGATGTCTATGATTTGTTTGAAATACAGGAAATCTCAAATTGTGCATTAGAATCCCACATTTCTGATTCATGTATCCCGCATTTGTTAGCTGGGTTTTGTCTTTTGTTAGTTGAGTTATCTGCTCAAGAGATTCAAAATTTGCCAATTTAAATAAATCAAAAAAGTCAAATTAAATGTTTGATTTTATTAAATATTTTATTTTTCACTCAGCTGAGTTGCCCGCAAAAGTGATTCAAAATTTGGACCAAGGATTTGACAATCCCGCATTTTTATTTCAGGTTCTGAATTTACAGTAGTATCATAGGAAGCCACATATTGTCCATGTACGTCATGATAGTCATGAGGCTTATCTGAGTAACGTTTCTTTTGAGTCAGCAGGCTTATTAATATTGTGTTCTGTTTAGGATCTAGAATGTCTGATCCCTGTAATAGATGGCCAAATGATAGTAGTGCCACCAACTTAATGACTCTCTGGTGAACCATTTGGTGAATCATTCAGTGAGTCACTTGGGGCATTAATTCTCCAAGAGGGAGTAATCAAAGATGTTGTGACATCTCCCCCTGGGGTGCTAGAAGGTGGAACTTTGGGAATTTTCTTGAGAGTGTTGGGGATGTGGGCTTGGTACTGATCCAGTTTAGCATTGGGTACCGGGAGTTGGGAGTTGCATTGCGCTGCTCTTGCTTTTCATAGGCAGAGGCGGTCATGGTGCATGTGCTTTAGTTCTGTTCAAGCGCCAATACCCTTGATTAGGTAATTATTGTTGGGTTTGACTTCCATGACAATGCCTGGTCCTCTCAACCTGGGTCCAACTTATGTTGGTTGTGGTTGACAACCCAGATTTTGTCCCCAACTTGGAACCTTTCTTGTTGCAGTGGGATTGCCTCTTTATTGATCCTTTTTTGTTCCATGTCTTCTTGGTCCTTCCTAGTGCTTTGCACGTTGGGCTCACTGCTGTCTGGTACCTTCTTAGGTAGAGGTAAGTGTGGACCTGTGGTAGTGCTGACAAGGGCAGGCTTGTACCCATAGACAAGTTCATACAGACTTTTGCCTGTATTACAGTTGATTAAAGTTCTGCACACCATGAGTGCTGTTGGTAGAATGTTGACCCAGGCTTTTGAATTGTTGGCAGCCAACTTACTGAGGGCTTCTACTAGTGAGCCGTTTAGTTCATCTACTCTTCTATTTTCTTGCAGGTGATAGGGACTAGCTATGGTGTGTTTTTATTTAATTCTTGGCTAGGTAGATGTTGGTGTTGATGGCTTTGAGTTTGGTTCCTCTGTCTGTAATAAGAAGGCCAGGTTTTCTGAATTTAGCTATGATTCCTTTGCCAATGAATTGTCTCACGTCATTACCTCTGTTTTCTTTTGTGGATTGTGCCACAGGCCACCTGGTTGTGTAGTCAATGGCTGTTATTATGTACTTTTTGTCTTTTTTATTGCCAGGATTTGGTCCCACAATATCCAGTAATAACACTTCAAAGGGTTGTGTGATAGACACTGGTAGTACTGATTTGGGTGGTGCTTTAGATCAGGCGTACTTCTCACAGACCTTGCATTGCTCCAGTACCTCTTTGATATCATCTGCAATGTTGGGCCACCAGTAGTGTGTTTTGAGGTACTCATGTAAGTTCTGGTCACAGGTGTGTCCCAGGTCTCTGTGGTATCAGAGGATGGTGTCACTATTTTGCGTTGACAGGACGTAGGGTATGGTGTCACCACTTGGGAGTATTTAGTGCAGCGTGCCATATATGTTTTTGAACAGATATTTGTTCTTAAGGACCTTTTCTTGTACGTCCATAGGTGTTCCTGGTGGGAAGCCTTCCTGGAGATTCCCCATGATGAGCATGGGCTAGTCAGGCTCACCATAAGTGCAGAGGACATGTTTACTGTACAGCCTTGATAGGGCGTCTGCTGTTGTGAATGCCACCATTCACCATGTTTTGATTTTGCCTTTGATGGGTTATGTTGAGGACAAATATCTCTCTTTTGCTTTTTCCCCTTGAAATGAGGTTGTATTCAAAATTGGAAATACAATTGTTTGGTTTCCTGATTCTTTGCAGCTTGCTTGCCCCACTCATGCTTGTGGCAAGTGATCCTACTGTCCATGTACTGTTTTGTGGTAAAGCTACACAATATATATTCCATTTCATTTTCACCAATAAAAATTAAGTTCTATTCAAATTTTTGTCTTTGTTTCTCCACATACTTTGGTGCCTCTCTCTAGCCATAACTAGTAGAGATTATTCATTCAGGGCCATAAGGTAATCAAATAGCCTTCCCTGCCATCTAACTGACACTTAGTACAAATCCAATCCTAAGGTTAGGATTCCCCATTGTGTATCTGTGCCGCGCCTCAGAACACAACACACATTGTAATCTCAGGAGTTCTTTGCAAGGAGGGATTAAAAGCAAGGGTCAAGTGAGATTGTAGAACCTCTTGTATCTACAACCCCCAGGCTTTTCCCCGGACCTCAATTTGCACTAACTGGAGTTCCCCCCTTGCGGGGACGCTTAACCCCATTCTCTTGCTGGCGGGGCTGGCAGCAGCCCACCTGATTGTGGGCTCTGACAGGTGTAGGACAAGACTGGGGTAGTGAGTCATTGGACCTATGGAAGCCCATGGAAGCTTGGTTATTGGCCTCCATGATGGCCTTGTAACAGTTGTCAATGGAGATAGAGTGCCCCACGGGAACCCACTTGCAGATATGGGGGTTGAGCCCATTGACTATTAGTGTAAAGAGCTTGGCATTCCCGCCGGTGACAGCTTCTGGGGTGGCAGCAAGGGATTGTTGCCAAGCTGCAAGATATTCAGGGACAAACCTGATCTGTTTAATGGCCAGGAGGGGGGTTCTCATCACAATAGGTGAGAAGGTTTTGCTGTAGCAGGACTTTGTGGCGTCCCTGAACAACGCCCAAGTAACATCTATCTCCTGGCTAGCCCAGTTGGTAAACCACACTGCAGCGGGCCCCATAAGGCGTCCCAAAGCAGTGGCAACCCACATGGGCTCAGGCACCTGACAGATACAAAGGCAGGTCTTGGTAGAGTGGAGCTAACTGACAATGTCAGCTCCTTTGACATCACCCGCAAAAGACTCAAGTTGGAGATTTAGCATGTGTTGAGAAAGGTCCAATTGGGGCAGGGTGACACTTCTGTTGCGTTGCCTGAGGAAGAGTCAACTATACACGCTTGTGAGCACCAGCTGGTCTTGGTAGATAACATACCCCTTGGGGATGTCCCCTCAGGGATTGGAAGGAAAGGTTCTTGATGGGGAGTAACCATACGGCCAGTACTCCTTCCTTTCTTGGGGGAATTTTTTTAGGCAGGTTGTGAACCTACTGCTGCTACCACTGTTGCAACTGAACCAATTAGAATTCAGTATTTGATTAGGGAAGACAACAGTCCAATAGAAAGGACAGAAATGAATAGAATAAGGTATTGTTTATTGTAGAATATTGTGATCAATATACTATATGGGGAAAGCCACAAGGCCACAAGGGGGTGACATAGTGGCATGTTCCATGTAAGGTTTGAAGCCAAGGAATAACTTGTGCGGGGATCAGCAGGTCAAATTGGCAACACACCTAATTAGGAGAAAGTGCCTGAAATTTGATATTGCCATCAGATTGATCCATGTTGTTAGATATGTCAAAAGGCGGCTCATTGAGCGCCCCCTGTGTAGTGTAAGATACATTAGCAGAAAAGGAGGGAAACTTGGTTGCAACAAAAATTTGAAATATTCAGATAAAAATACAAAGAATTCAATTTAATTAAAAAAGCCAACCTGCAGATGTGATTAAAAATTTGGACCTAGGACTTGAAAATTGCTCATTTCTACTATTAGATTCTGAGGTTAAAGTATATTTCTAAAAAGATTCTTGTTGTAATTATGCTGTATTAGCAGAGTTACATGGGCAAAATTATTTGGAAACTGGATGATGTCTTTATTTAATTATGAGAGGTTTTTTAGTTTGGGTAAATCCTTTACAAGAAACAAGACTGTGTTAATCACTTGAATTGGGCAGGGGGTGGCTTGATCCTGGCTTGGAGTAAAGTAGGGATGTGTTGGCCCCAAAAAGGGACAATTACAGCATTTGCTGTAATTATCCCTTCCCCGTCTACTTCTTTTGGATTCCCCTACATTGGGGGAATCCAAAATTTCATAAAAAAAGAAGGCCTCAGACAGCCTCTGTTTTCTGGACGGGCCAGAAAAATATAAATAATTAAAATAAAAAATTATTTTTTCAATAAATTTCAAATTCAAAATTTTAAATTTTTTAAAGAAAAAAGATAAAAAAAGATAATTTTTATTTCAAAAATCCAGAAATTTAATTTTCAGCTATGCTCTTTTATGAAACAATTTTGAGAGAATCTTCTTTGAGAAGATTCTCTCAAAATTGTTTCCGGATTCCAGACAGAAGGCTAATTTTTAGAAAAGAAGCCACCTGTTTGAAATCTGATGCAGCCCTAGAGTAAAGAGATAAATCAAGCTGCCACTGGGAAAATATTGGTATTAGTTCTTGTTACCTGTTTTTGGTAGTTCAAGTTGACTTCCACAATTGGCTTTGAGTGACGGGGAAGTTGGTTTGAGCAGTGTGTGGCCACTTGTGCGGAACCTTGCCGGGGGTTGACCCCACTATTTTGACATTCTATGAATTTATTACATCATGCTATTTTGTCATACCTTAGGTTCTGGGTGGGGAAAACCTTTCATCTTTCTGGAAATCAGTATCACACACTTGGAATCTGGTGGGAAATCCACCAATGAAACCAATCTGGAAATGTTGGATTCTCTGAGTCTTGATCTAATATTTTTAATCTGTTTGTCATTTAAATTAAGGCGAGTTCAGAATCTGGTCCACCACAACCCTAGTTACGCACGGAGAGTCATAGTTTGAATATGTAAGTTCAAGTATGAGAACATGATAGATATTTAAATTAATGAAAATAGATTTTGACTTCCTTGGTATAAGCAGTATAAAATAGGTATTTATATTGATTGTGATAAATCATTGAAATATTCTCTGCCAAGGAAACAAACCCTTGGATAACAAAGTTGGGATTCTGATTTGAATTACTTCATGCTGGAAGTGGTTTCTAAAAGTTATGGGCTACGGCCTTAAATTGGGTTTATTGGATTGTTTGCTTATTTCTTGTTGGTGCAGAGATTGATTGCCTTTTGGACATCCAGAAGGCCAAATCCATACTCGTTGTTGGGGATTGACTTGTCGGTGTCGCCGCCACATCCCTTTGTGGAGTATTTGGGTGTAGCTGACTTATGGAGGATTTCGGCAAGGGCGCTGGGATCCCGTTGAAGATGGGGGCAGGCGGCCATGACAAGGAGCGATCCACCAGCAGCTAATGGGGCAGCAAACGAGGTGCCAGATTCATAGCCATAGGCGCCATCCGGCTCGGCGGCCAGAATATGATCCCCAGGAGCTGAAACATCGATGGAAGGGCTTCCCCACTGGGATGGCCCAAGAGAGCTGAACAAAGTGCGAGTGAGACTGTCTTGTTCGACTCCAGCGATCACAAAAGAGTGTTTGTTTTCGGCAGGAGGGTACGTGATGCCTCCACATCCCAGATATCCCGAGTTGCCAGCGGCTGCAACGTTGAAGATGCCGGCCACATGGTGGGCATGGGAAGCGTAGATGAATGGCTCGTTGAAGCAGTTGTATTCCTTTGTACATGTCCATGAGTTCCCAATGACATGGGGTCTCTGTTTAGGATCAGGGTCTTTGCCGTCCAGGTCGGTAGGTGCTAAGAGGAACTGCTGGCAGCTCAGATAGTACTCAGTGGTGGGTTTATCCAAATTATCAATAGCCTTGCAGGCAATCCACTTGCTCTCGGGTGACACACCAATCCCATTCTTGCCAACGGCCAAGGAGACGACTCGTGTACCATGCGAGGTGTTATCGTGGGGTACGCTTAAAGGCTTATTTCCTCTTGGCTTGATGGGGGTTTCTCTGGTAGCGTCAAACCAAGCGTAGTTGTGGTTGGATTTAGTTCCCTTGTAGTTATCTTTGAGGACAGGATGGTTTAAATCAACTCCAGAATCGAGATTTCCAAATACCAAGTCTTTGGCTTTGGAGATGATTTTGGGATCAACGTTATGGGCATTGATTATTTTGATTGCTGGGCTTCTTGATGTTGGTGCTTCTCTAAATCTTGGTTTCTTGTTCCCGAACTCAGGATAGTATTCAGACTTATACTTTTTAGACACACTATCCATCCCTTCAGTGTTTAATTGGGGTTTGGAAGGAGCAAAGTTTGGCGCAACCGTCTTGATCCCATCAAACGAAGCCAGCTTTTTGATCGCCTCCAAGGGTGCATCCACTGCCAAGGTGTTTGAGATGTAATAGGAGCGATAGTTCTTATTCTCCAATCCATCTAAAAAGGCCACTGCTGCTGCTTGGCTCTTTGTCGCGAATTTCTGGAGTTCTTTGACAAGGGCCCTGGCTCGAGCATCACTGTTTCCATACTGTCCTCTCTCTACTTTGGTTATCACATGGGTTGGAGGATCAAACTGCACAAGCACAGGAACCACTTCACCCTTGTAGTCAAGGACAGACTTTGGAACATCCACACTGGAAAAGACGCCAAGCGGAAACAATAAACTAGCCAAGATCATATGAGCTACCAGAAAGAAACTATTCATTTTTATACTTGCAATCATTCAGTCTTTGAAAGGTTACTTTGACCTTAACTAAGGAAAATTGATAAAAAATATAAAAACTAAATTAAATTAGCAATATATCACTTGAAACTAATAAATTATGCCGAAAATATCATGAATTCCTGTGACTATAAATCGGCCAAACAACACTATATACATGTTTCACGATAGAATTTTTTAGAATTGAACGTGATGAAATTCAAATGCCTTTAAAAAGATGAATGTTTAAAATAGAGTTATGTTTCAGTTACTCAAATTCCCGGGGGCGAATGTACCTTTAAAAATATTTTACTGTAGTTACTCATGCAGTTGCTTGAGACATTTTCCAATCTCAAACACACCCTGCTGCATTGATCCGATTTCATTTCCACTCACTTCTTCAGCAACTTAAACATTGTGACAATTCTAAGCAGCATCACAATACATCATCCAATTCCCAAGGCAAACATTTACTGAACAGGGCGGCGAATCAATCAAATCAAAATGTAACCCTTTTTAAGATCATCCAATCACATAAGCTCATTTTATCTATGCCACCACTGCCAGTCTGGTTCCAATTAAAGTCATACGGGTTCCCTATCACTTTTCGTCACAAAACTAAACCATTGCTCTTCTAGAAAATTGCCTATTCAAACCTGGCGAGAACAAAGTGAGATTTAATTCTATCAATGCATCAGTTATCCTAAACTACTACTACCTCAACTTACAAGTATTGCCGCAAAGGCCTAGAACTATGGCAAGATCCAATTGGCTATTCTAGCACCTAGAGAGGGGTGGGCGCCAAAATCTTCGCATTTCGCATTGAAACCAATCATAACATGTAATTTCATGGTAGCTATTCCTTTCAGTTGATTTACGATTTTATATATTTAAATAACATGCAATCAATCAATCAATTCTATTAATATATGTAAAAGTGGGTCGGTCGGTCTGCAATACAGCTTGAGTACATTCGAGGTGTAAAAAATCCAATTGAATGAAAATGACATATCATTTTACATTTAAAGTCAGTGGTCAAGCAAACTGCTTCAACTGGCTCATCCTTACATACAATCCCTTACAAGTACCTTTGAAAACATACAAGTTGAATCTAGTGGATTGTGGCCTAAATTATTTTAAAATGAGAATATAGTCTACTCAGACTTTAATAAATACTTATTTAAATGCTTGATCTTTCGATGGTGGCTCAATCCTTCGAAAACATGGCAAAAAGCTTATCTGTATGGATAATCCGACTCCAGGATGTGTGGATTAAAATCGAAAGTGGTAAAAAACATTGTTTAAGAATAGGATTAAATTTGGATCAATTCCATTGTTTAAGAATAGGATGGGAATTTGAATTGATTTCCAATACTTTTATATGATTGTATGTTTAAACTCTATGCTGAGAACTGAATTAACCAAGGAAAAGAGAGCCTGGTCAAATTAAAGAGATCATGATATCTAAAAAATGGTCACATTAAAGAGATACAATTCGAATTAAATATATAAAAATATTGGTTTAAATAAAAGATGGTTGGTTTTCAAATTTCAATTTTACTTATTTGACTTGCAATAATAGATTATTCCACTCGGATGCATCACCTGGGTTATTATTTTAAAGATTAATCCATTTCCTATTAACTGTGCCACTTTGCACTTTATTTTTTTTCAATTTTACTTTTAATAGCTTTTATCAAAATAAATCTTATTTAATGTTATAAAATTAAAATCTACATTAAAAGTGAGCATTTTATACTTACAGCTAAATTAAACTGTACTAAAAACAGGTAACAATCTTATTTCAGATACCATTATTTCTTAAACCCTAATTACAAAAAAATGACATCATCCTAAAAACAGTTTAACATAACTATATGATAAAAATACTGGTATGATGAGTTTGTTGGAAATAAAACTTTTACCTAAAATCTTAGCTTTTTAAAGTATTTAAATAATTAAAATATAATGATTTTTGAATCCTTCTTTTTAAAAAGAGGGCATTTTGTAACTTTTACATATCTGATAAATCAACATTAAATAATTTTGGAGCTATTTTATAAGAAATATAGTAAAAAGTGAAAAAAATAAAACTTAAGTTGAAACTGTAAATGTTACAGTAGAAAATCAAATGGAAGGGATAGTATGCCCTTGTAAAACCCAAAATCAGCAAAGAACCACAGCCAAACCCCTGAAAGAAATAGATGACTTAAATGCTGACATAGACAAAAAATGAGTCAAAGCTGGGGTCGCCCAAATAGCCCTCAAAAATATGGACCTGCCTTATTTTCCCCCAAATAATTATGACAAGAAACTTACACGTTATACACTATTTGGGGATGGCAGCACTCAGCCTGCTGGTTGCCGGAATTTTTCAAATTATGATGTCATTGACTCAAATTCTAATGCAGGACCTCCAACTGCAGAAAATATTCTCACCAGCCAATCAGATGCCGCAGAATCCCCCTCTGCCCCGTCCTGAACTCCTTTAAGACTTCCCCATTTCCCCTCTAGAAACTTGTTTCTAGATAGCTTAATTTCCCTCAAAATAAAAGAAAGTCTATCCCAAAATGATGGCGTATCTGGGGCTGTTTGCCCCTGCCCTTGAAAGACTAGCCTTTGTGGCAGTCAAGGTTGTTGTCAACTCCATGTCTGCAACTTGGCCCGCCCTTTACATGCCGATGCCTTCAAATTCTTTCTCTAATTTCCCCCTGCAAGTCATTTGCTTATTGAAAATTTTGACCTCAATCTTCGGCTATACTATCATTGGATCCAAGATGTTGAAACTGTCCTCCCAATTTGGTCTCCTGCTTGTCAAGCAACTCACAATCTATTTATTATATCCTCATTGTATATCCTTGAATCACACCACATACCACTTTGCTCTAACAATACTAGTGTATATAAAATACTACATGAGCAATGTTTATATGGACATGTTGCAAGAATAAACCTCTTTTTTATTCAAGAAAATATAGTTAAAAGATTGAAATTTTCTTGCTAATATATTAATCAACCTATATCTTTCTTAGAAAATTTTATTTAGTCTGATGAGACCAAAGTTCTTCTTAGTGGATCTCAGAGACCTAAAACTTGTTATTAAAAACCAGTAGAATCTCGCAAGCCCTGCTGTTTAAAAGATACTGTTAAAAAGCATGTGAGTGCCATGTTTTGGGGCTGTTTTACAGCCAACACAAGAGGAGAGATCTAGTCACTAACTGGGAAGATGGATTATGTTGTCTACAGAATGATTATTGATTAGAACCTCTGCCATTTTATGATATCTTTAAAAAATCCAACCAATTATATCTTCATGCAAGATAACACCACTATTCACAAGACCAATATTATTAAGGAATATTTGGATTCTAAACAGATTGCTTGTTTGGATTGGCCTCCTCAAAGCCCAGAATTAAATCCCATTGAGCATCTTTGGGTTGTTAAAAAGTCTAATTTTCCAGAAGGCTCCAAACAATCCATAGTGGATCTAAAATTTGGAGTGGCAAAAGCATAGGAGACAATTCCTATGAAAACTCTCAAGAATCTTGTCCAATCAGTGCCCAGAAGACTTGCTGCAGTTATCAAAGCCAAAGGGGGACCAACAAAGTAATGATTACTTGAGATATTTAATATTGTGATTTATCTAAATATATAAATATTTGATTTTTTATATTTTTTCACTTTTATTTACTTCTGCATATTTTTAAAAGAATCATGTAAAATTTTGTGGTGCATCTTTTCAAACTGATTTTACTTGTTTTTGATTTCTAAAATCTTGTGCTATCTTAAATAATGCTTTTGACTCATACTTTAGGATGTTATAGTATATAAAAGGGGTTGGTTGAACAGGAGCTAGAGGCATAGTGCTATTGAAGGCTTTTAAGTTTGAACATATTCTGGGTTTCAAACTTATTAGAACTTCACCCTCAAAGCAGCAGTTTAAGAGCTGGTGACCCCTAACACGTTCACACAGGAGTATCTGGCCCTAAGGCCTGCAAACAGTTGCATTCTCAGAAGGTTTCTCTGAGGATATTTCTTCTGTAAATAAAGGTTTTTATAGTCTCTATATATTTATAAGCAGTAGAATCATGTGATCTTTCCCCCATATATTCTACCCATATGCTGATAAAGAGGAACATTATAGCAGCAGTGCAGAAAGTTCCCCAGAATTCAAACCCCAGTGTTGCAACTGAACCAATGAGGATTCAGTACTTGGAATTGGGGAAGACAACAGTCCAATAGGAAAGGACAGAATAATGAGAATAAGGTATTGTTTATTATAGAACATTGTGATTAATATACTATGTGGGGAACGCCACAAGGCCACAAGGGGGTGGCACAGTGGGAAGTTCCATCTAAGGTTTGGAGCCAAGGAATAACTTGTGCGGAGATCAGCAGGTCAAATTGGTAGCGCTCCTAATTAGGATGAAGTACCTGCCATTTGACCTTGCCACCAGATTAATCCATAACATTAGACACATCAAGAGGCAACTCATCAAGCGCCCCCTGTGTATTGTAAGATACGTTAGCAGGCAAGGCTGGAAACTCAGTTGCAACACCCCCCTTGCCCCCTGCTCGTTGTCAGACACCAAGACCGGAGTCTGCGGAAGGTCTGGGAAGGTCCACATGAACAACTTTTGTGGGGGGATGGCGCGGCAGGGGCGCAAGCAATCATGGTGGAGTTTCTTGGTGTTTCCTTGGGCATCTTCAAGTTGATAAGTGTGATTTTCATAGACTGCAGCTATTTTGAAGGGTCCTAGGTGGTTGGGTTCCAATTTGGCAGAATTGGGATTGAGGGTGTAGACAGGGTCACCTACAACATATCTAGCTTTGAGGTGCTTTGTTCCACCTGCAATCTGCTTGTGTTCAATTTCCCAGGCTTTGGCACACCATTGGTCTAGGGATGGGGTTGTTACCAGGGGAGGTTTGTCGGGAACCTTGGGCTGTAATTTTCCCTGTTCAACCCCTGTCAGACTGTTGGGTGTCCCAAAGGCCAGGGTGCTAGGGCTGAACCTGGTGCCCCTGTTGATTCTTGCTTGCAGGATAAGTAGAGCGGTGGGCAGGTGTTCAGTCCATGCGGTGATGGGGTGCTCTTGTGAGAGATTGGCAATCAGTTGAACCAGTGAGCCATTTAACCCTTCCACGTGTCCATTGGCTTGAGGATGGTAGGGGATCGTAACTATACGTTGGAGTGAGTTCTTGGCACAATATGCCTTCATGACATGCCCAACAAGTTTGGGACCGCCATCTGTGATGAGCCGTTTGGGTCGCCCAAAGCAAGCCACAATCTCCTTGCCAATAAAGTGGGTGATGGTGGTGGCAGTGTGGTTGGTTGTCACCCAGGCCACTGGCCAGCAAGTGAAGTAGTCAATGGCAGTGATAATATACTTCTTTCCCAGTCTGTCTTTGGGGAGTGGTCCCACAATGTTGAGGGCCCACTGCTCAAAGGGTTCCATGGCCTTAATGGGCAGGACAGACTTGGGTGGTGCAGGTTTGGACGTGTTCTTTTTGCACAGTACACACATTTAGAGAAGATCTGTGATGTCTTGACGCATGCGCAGACACCAAACCTTCTGTTTCATGATCTTAAAGAGGTTACACCCTCTGATATGACCCAGGGTTTGGTGGTAGTGTAATATGGTATCCCCTTGTTGCATGGTGGGAATGTAAGGCGTTTTCTCACCTGTCTCTTCTTGGCGGCAGACGTTACCAGCATTGGTGGTGAACTGAATTTTGTTGTCCTTTAGCTTGGAGATGGTGACCAAGTTGAGGCCCTTGTAGCAAGTTGCCTCCGGGCAGAGGTAAAGCATGGGCCAATCTGGGTCCAAACCATTGTCCCCAGTGATGGACGCTACATAGAGTTGCAAAAGAGCGTCAGCTGTGACAAGTTCCTTCCCAGGCTTGTACTTGATGCGCAACTGGTAGGGGGATAGGCGCTCAACCCATCCTGCTTGGCGGCGTATCAAGTGAGACTGCGTGTTGAAGTACTGGAGTGACTTGTGGTCCATCAGAACACGGGGTGGGAAGGTAGCTCCTTCCAAGTAACAGTGCCACTTCTCAACACAGTGTACAATGACGGCCAGTTCTTTGTCATGGATGGGGTAGTGTTGTTCCAAGTCAGTGAGCTTCCTGGACTCATATGCCACGGGGAGGAAGACACCATCATCAGTTTCTACCCTTAGCACGCCCTCTATGGCCCTGTTGGAGGCATTGGTCTCGAGTTTGTACTGTCAGTTTTGATTGGGGAACTTCAGTACTGGTGCTGTTGTGAGCCTTTGCTTCAACGTCTCAAAGGCTCAATCTCTGGTGGGGGTCCAATAAAAGTGCTGTTTGGTATTGAGGAGCTCTGTGAGAGGTGCAATTAGTTCTCCACAGTTGGGAATGAACTTGTGTACATAGGCAACCATGCTTAGGAATGTCTGCACCTGGCCCACATCAGTGGGGGTGGCATGCTGGTGATTGCCTTGATTTTGGCAGGGTCAGGCTTTATTCCTTGGGCAGAGATGGTGTGCCCAAGGAATAACAGCTCCAACTTGAGGAACTTGCATTTGGAGGGTTTAGCTTTTAGCTGGTTTTTCCAAAGGGTGTCAAGGACAGCACAGAGGTGTTGGAGGTGCATGGTCTGATCTTGACTGAAGACAATGATGTCATCAAGGTACACAACCACACACTTTCCAATCAATTCCTCAAAGGCTTTGTTCATCAACATGGCAAAGGTAGAGGGAGCGTTGGTCATTCCAAAGTTCATGACACGACACTCAAACAACCTGTAGCGCGTGCAGAAGGCAGTTTTTGCCTCATCCCCTGGTGCAATGCGGACCTGGTTGTACCCTGCAGTGAGATTAATCTTGCTAAAGACCTTCACACCTGCAAGTGTATCAAACAGGTTGTCAATCAGCGGCAGGGGGTACTTGTTCTTAACTGTCACCTCATTTAGGGCGCAGTAGTCTGTGACCAGGCAAAGGGACCCATCCTTCTTAGCTACAAAGAAGACAGCCGCCCCATATGGAGAGAGCGAGGGGCAAATGAAGCCCTTATTGAGCACGTCCACAAGGTGCTGGCAGAGGGTTTCATCTTCCTTTGGTATGAGACAGTATAATGGTTGTGCTTTAGGTAACAGTCCTTGAAGTTTTAAAGCGTGCTGGATCTCCCAGGGAGGAGATGATTGTTCAAGTGTCTCACTGAATACATCCTTGTACTCATTGAGGAGTGCACCAAGCGTTGGTGGTGGTGAGGAGGTCAAGGGAGGGACTGCGGATAGTTCAGCACAGATAACTTTGACTGAGCATTGGTTGAAGTCTAGTTTCCCCCCTTGAAATCATACAAGCCTGTCTCTGTTATTCTGACAAACACAGTATCATGAAGTAACTTGCTCATTTCCACAGGGTAGATCTGGAATCTCACTCCATTCCTATTGAGGGTGATGACAGAGGTATCCCAATTGGTGTAGGGGCGTTTGTGCCAAAGCCAGTTGAGACCAGCAATTACTTTGTGGCTGAGCCCCGCCATGATTGGCCCAGAGAGCTTAACCTGGATTTTTCCCATTCTTACAGAGAAGGGTACCATCTCATGGGTGATGGCAACTCTGCGGGAGTCAGCTACTTGTACTGCTTTAAACCTGCTGGGCACCCGGTCTAACTGTTGAGAGTCAGCAAATGCCTGGTCCACCATAGTGTGGTTGGCCCCAGTATCTACCAGTAGTTTGTGGGTGTTCCCACGGAAACAGAAGGGATAGGACAAGTGTGTTACTTTATTTGAGGAGTGGCTTGCTTTTAATACAGGGCTGTCACTGTGGACTTGAAAGACGTCCAGGGTTTTGGCTTTGTGAATGTTGTAGTTGCAGGGATTTTTTGCAAGCAGGGATTGAGAGGATGGGTCAGGTGGGGTTACAAGGCCTCTTGTTGCTACAACCCCCAGGCTTTTCCCTGATCCTCAATATGCGCTAGCTGAAGCTCCCCCTTGCAGGGGCATTTAGTCTCATTATCCTGCTGACGGGGCTGGCGACGGCCTACTTGATTGTGGCCATTGCCAGGTGTGGCACATGGTTGGGATGGAGCGTCACTGGTACGGCGGAAGCCCATTGAGGCCTGGTTGTTAGCCTCCACAATGCCCTTATAGCAGTTGTCAATGGAGGTGCAGCAACCTACAGGGACCCACTTACAGATATGGGGTTTTAACCCATTAATGATGAGAGTGAGTAGCATTGCATTTCCGTCAGTCACAGCTTTGGGGGCAGCAGCAAGAGCTTGAGCCAGGTAACAAGGTACTCAGGGACAGAACCAGTTTGTTTGATTGCTAGAAGAGGAGTCCCCACAACAATTGGAGAGAAGGTTTTGCTATAGCAGGACTTGGTGGCATCCTGAAATGCCGCCCAGGCATTGTCAAGTTCTTGGCTGGCCCAGTTGGTGAACCACACAGAGGCAGGCCCTGTGATGCGGCCAGATGCAGTGGCAACCCACATGGGCTCAGGGACCTGACAGATGCAAAGGCGGGTTTTGGTAGATTGGAGCCAACTGACAATGTTGGCCCCCTCTACACCACCAGCAAAGGATTCTAGCTCAAGATTGAGAATGCACTGGGACAGGTCTGACTGGGGCGGGGTGACACTGGCATCACGCTGCCTGAGGCAGAGCCAATTGTACATGCTGGTGATAACTAACTGGTCTTGATAGATGATGTACCTGTCAGGGATGTCCCCCTTGGGGATTGGCAGGAAGGTCTCTTGTTGGGGAGTAGCCATACAGCCCGTACTTTGTCCTTTCTTGGGGGGAATTTTGTTTTTAGATAGGTTGTTAATCTACCGCTGCTACCACTGTTGCAACTGAATCAATGAGGATTCAGTACTTGGAATTGGGGAAGATAAAAGTCCAATAGAAAAGGACAGAATAATAAGAATAAGGTATTGTTTATTATAGAACATTGTGATTAATATACTATGTGGGGAGCGCCACAAGGCCACAAGGGGGTGGCACAGTGAGAAGTTCCATGTAAGGTTTGGAGCCAAGGAATAACTTGTGCAGAGATCAGCAGGTCAAATTGGTAGCGCTCCTAATTAGGATGAAGTACCTGCCATTTGACCTTGCCACCAGATTAATCCATAATTCTAGACACATCAAGGGGCAACTCATTGAGCGCCCTCTGTGTATTGTAAGATACGTTAGCAGGCAAGGCTGGAAACTTGGTTGCAACACCAGTTAGAAATGGACAAGACTGTCAAGAGGACTTGAACTTACAACCAAAGGAAGGGGGGTTTTGGAAAGGAGTTTGTTACCCTCTTCAATAAATTATACACACCCTCACAAGAAAAAACCCAAGAAGATGTAATATTACAAGGAGCAGATGCTAGAATCTCAGTAGGAAAGGTCCTGGAGGAGTTTTTAGGACTATAGGCTAAGCCCAATGCACTATGAGTAAAACTCAGTCACTTGAAGAAGGTCACTCCAACCCAGTTGGTCTCTGGATTTGATCCAAGACACACAATGGCAATCTTCCAGGAGCAGGAGAAGAAAATTTTAGTTGTGGGTCCTGGAAGTAAACTTGGTCTTGATGGGGAGCATCAAAGATATTTTAGCCTAGATTAGATTTGTTGTGATATTTGTGGGAGCAAGGGAACAAAGGATCTCCTAATAGGGAGGACAAGAAGACAAGAAGCATATGCTTACTTATCTTCTGGTGTGGATTATGTTTAAACGTGAGAGCTTTAAAGTATAGATTTTAGGTTCAATGATAGAAAAAGGCTATCACCAAAAATTTATTGTTTATCTATACTAAAATGGGGATACATCTAATTGGGATATAATTAAATGTTTTTTTGAAAAAAATTTCATAATAATGTTTTGATTCATGTTGTAACTTATGCCCATAGTCAGGTGGCTTATGTTCCTGAAGAGTTAATCTGGTCAATCTGCTAGCTCTGGATCCAGAGCCTGGATTATGAGCAGTTATGTCAGGAATCCACTCATTGGGAAGTCTTTCTCCAATTGAATGGAGAAGAGCTCCCAAGTTGAATTTGATCAGAGTGGAACCTACTGGAATCCCTATCATTAACATGTGTAGAAGGTGACCAAATAGACGGAATCCTCCCAAAAAGGAAGTGAAGTGATTGAGGAGATAATAGACACTGGTGTACCCCAAGACCAACCAGGGGGCCTTGGGGTGGATGATAGGTGGGAATTGAGCTGTTTCAACATAAGGGGCATGTCTTTGACGCGGACCAAAACGATACCAAATTGAGTCTTCAGATTTGTTAGTAGGAGTTGGTTCAGGGTTTTTGAAGTTAACATTTGCTTGCCCATAACTGGTTAACACACAAAAAGTCCATACAAGGAAGATGAACTTCATGTTGTTGGGGGAAATCTTTAGAATCTACTAATCAAGTGTTTAGAATTGAAAATATAGATTTATTTGGTTGATAGGAATAAAAGAAATTGTTGGAGCAATTTGGATGGGAAGAATTTGTCAGTTTAAATACTGACTTCAAGTGAGGAAGGGAACATTGTGGTTACCAGGTGGATCTGCAAGAGTGATTTGAGAAGTATTGCCTTGCAGGACTGCAGAAGGCTGCAGCCTTCAATGCAAGAAGAGGAAGGTTGGGATATTGCATTGCGGTATTGTACCTTACTATGGTTGGGAATAGAATCTGGGGCTGGATGAGAAGTATTCCTTTGGCTTGGGTGGTTCACTGGGTTTGATTGGATACTTAGGTCCCTGAATCTCTGGTTTGGATATTCTTTGCATTTAATTCCTGATTGATTGGCTGTTTTATGTTTATTGGAGTCAAAATTTAATGCTGAATCTTTGTTATTGTTGTCTGGAGCCTTAATTTTTGATTTTGAATTAGAATTTATATTTTGGCTTTGGTTTTTGCGTTTGCTTTTGTTTTTGCATTTGAAATTGAATCTAATACATTCATTAATCAATTTCAAATGTGTTTTCAAATTGATTTCATTCAGATATTTGGTTTTGTCCTTGGTTTCTGATGTAGCATTTAAAAATGCAATCTCTGGTTTCTTAATAACTTTAAAACAATTAAGATCTGATTTCCAATTTGTGTTAGGGATGGAATCCCTTACAAGTTATTAGACTAGGATTCTCTGTCAGGGCCCAAGATGCCCTTGATAATATATTTGCCAACATCTTAATGAATGTATGGAAGCCAGTAGAAAACAACTCTCTTGTTAAAAAAATCTGCCCTTCACAAACTCCAATGGCCAGGAATTTGAAAGGCTTGCATGCTGCTGTTGTGTTTATACTTCTGGGAAGTATAATAAACAGAATAAGGGGAAGATTTAAGAAGAGAATGATACTTTATTTGGTATGAATATAGAATATCATATAGTATCATGAAAAGCCAATACTGTCCATTTACATCATGGAGGTCATGGGGCTTATCTGAGTAATTTCCTCTAAAGTCATGAGGCTTGTTCAAGTTGTGTTCCTTTTAGGATTGGGATGTTTGATCCCCGTAATAAATGGTCAACTGATAGGAGTACCACCAACTTATTGAATAGTTGGTGAACCGTTTGGTGGACCATTCAGTGATTTGATTGGGGTGTTAATTCCCCAAGAGGGAGTAATCAAAGATGTTGCAACATCTCCCCCTGGGGTACTAGAAGGCAGAGCCTTGGGGATTTTCTTAAGAGTGTCGGGGATGTGAGCTTGGTATTGATCTAGTTTGGCGTTGGAAACAGGGAGTCTGGAGTTTTATTGAGCTGTTCTTGCTTTACACAGGCAGAGATTGTTGTGGTGCGTGCGTTTCAGCTCAGTCCAAGCTCCAATTCATTTGATGAGGTAAGTGTTATTGGGCTTGACTCCATGACAATTCCTGGGCCTCATAATCCTGGTTCCAATTTGTGCATGTCATGATTAACACCCAGATCTTGTCCCCAACTTGAAATCTCTCTTTTTGCAATGGGATTGCTTCCCTTTTGATCATTTGTGTTACATTTACTCTTGGTCCTTCCTAGTGCGTTGTACGTTGGGCTCACTGCTGTCTGGTACCTTTTTAGGTGGAGGTAATTGTGGTCCTGCAGATGTACTAACAAGAGTGGGCTTTTGTCCATAGACAAGTTCATAAGGGCTTTTGCCTGTGTTGCGGTTAACCCGTGTTCTACAGAGCATGAGTGCTTTTGGAAGCATGTCAACCCAGGCCTTTGGATTATTAGCAGATAACTTACTGAGGGCTTCTACAAGCGCGGTTTAGTTGTTCTACTCATCTGTTTGCGCAAGGGTGATATGGGCTGGCTGTGATGTGTTTTATCCCGTTTTTGGCAAGGTAGATGTTGGTGTTGATGGCTTTAAGTTTGGTTCCTCTGTCTGTGATAAGAAGGGCAGCTTTTCTGAATTTAGCTATGATTTTTTTGCCAATGAATTATCTCACATCATTGCCTTTATGTTATTTTGTGGCTTGTGCCACAGGCCATCTGGTTGCATAGTTGATAGCTGTTATGATGTACTTTTTGCCTTTGTTTTCACCAGGCATTGGTCCCACAATATTCAACAATCATACCTTGAAGGGTTGTGTGATAGATACAGGTACTACTGACTTGGGTGGTGCTTTAGTTTGGGCGTACTTTTCACATACTTTGCATTGCTCCAGTACCTCTTTGATGTCATCCAGCATGTTGGGCCACCAGTAGCATGTTTTGAGGTACTCATGTAAGTTCTTGCTACAGGTGTGTCCCAGATCTCTGTGGTATCTGAGGATGGTATCAATCTTTTGAGTTGATGGAATATAGGGTACAGTGTCACCACTTGGGAGTATTCAGTGTAGGGTATCATATATGTTTTTGAACAGATGCTTGTTCTTAAGGACCTTTTCTTGTACGCCCATAGGTGTTCCTGGTGGGAAGCCTTCCTGGAGATTCCCAATGATGAGCATGGGCTAGTCATCTCACCATAAGCGCAGAGGACATGTTTGCTGTATAGCCTTGATAAGGAATTGGCAGTAAGCATTTATTTGCTGGGTTTGTATTCAATTTGCTTGGGATATCTCTGTATGAGGCTCATCCATTTGGCTTGTCTCCTTGATAGGTGTTGCTGTGTCTTGAAGAACACTAGGGACTTGTGGTTGGTAAGCACTTTGAATGTCTGAGCCCCTTCCAGATAGCATCACCACTTTAGAAGGCAGTGTACAATAGCTACCAATTCCTTGTTGTGAATGGGAAACCTTTTTTCCCTTTCAGATAATTTTCTTGACTTGTATGCCACAGGAAGGAAGTCTTTCTCTGTTGTTTGGATGTGGGGTACTCCTCCTATGGTGCAGTCAGAGGCGTTGTTTTCTAATTTTTATATCCCTTCACAATTTGGGTATTGGAGGATGGGGGTGGTAACCATTTTTTCTTTCAACTGGAAGAAATGTTGATCTTGTAGCAGTGTCCACACAAACTTTGTTTTGCCTGTAATGGCTGCCAAGGGGGCCGTCAGAGCGTCCCAGTCAGGGATGAACCTTCTAATGTAGGCTACCATGCCCAGGAAGGTGTGGAGTTAACTCTTGTTTCTGGGGGCTGGCATTTTGGTTATGGCACATATTTTCTCTAGGTCTGGTTTGATCCTGTCCTTGCTGACAATGTGGCAGAGGAAAGGGAGTTAAGACAAGAAGAAGTTGCACTTTGATGGTTTAGCAATGGGTTGGTTTTCTTTGAGGGTGCAGAAAACCAGTCAGACATCTTCCCAGTGTTGTTTCAGTTTGGGCTGTAAATGATTATGTCATCCAGGTAGATGATTGCTTGTTTTCCAATGTGTTATTTGAAAACCTTGTTCATGAAAGTCACAAAGGTACTGGGGGCATTTTTCATGCCAAAGTTAAGGACAACACATTTGAAGGATCCATATTTGATTCTGAATGCCGTCTTTGGGATGTCTTCAGGTTTCACTTGAATTGGGCGGTAACCTGCTATCAGATCAATTTTTGTGAAGATTTGGGACCCCCCCAGGGCGTCAAAAAGGTTGTCAATCAGGGGCAGAGAATACCTGTTCTTAATTGTGACCTCTTTGAGCGCCCTGTAGTTGGTGATCAGGTGAAGTCCTCTGTCTTTCTTTGCCACAAAGAAGACAGCGGCACCAAAGGGTAATTTTGAGGGTCTAATGAGGCCTTTGTCAAGGGCTTTGTCAAGATATGCCTTTAGAGTGTTGTTTTCTTGGGTTTTAAGCAATATATAGGGCTACCTTGGATACACTTCCTTTAAAGTCAATTTCATGTTGTATGCCATGGTTGGGTGGTAACCCCGGTAGTGCTTCCTGGAAAACAGAAGGGAATTCTTTGACGAGCTGATCACAGATATAGTCCTGTTCACGTCTAGATTCTGTATTTTTAAAGTGAATGATTTCATATCTATAGGTATTCCAATTGATCTTGCTGGGGTCTGTCTCCTCTTCTGTTTCTATTATCTTTATAAATACATGGTTGCGCATGAGAGTGTCAAGGTTAGTCAGGTAGATGTGATAGTGTACTTTGCTGTGCTGGATAATGAGAGTGGCACTGTCCCAATCAATGTGGGGTTTGATTTTCTGCATCCAATCTAGACCTAGTATTACATTGTAATTGGGGATTGGTATGATAGGGCCGCTAATTGTTGTTTGTACATCTCCAATTTGGGCGCGGAAAGGTTTTGTTTCTTTGGTGACTGGTGTGCTTCTGTTATCTGCCATCATGACTCTCCTGACACTGCTTCAAACTGCTGGTAGTTTCATAAGGTTTGCAAAAAAAATTTTAACAAGGGATTGATCTGCTCCAGTGTCAAATAGTGCTGTGCCCTGGTATCTACAAAAGCAGAAAGGATAAGTAAGGAGTTTATTTCCAGTTTGGGCGGCAAACAGTAGAGGATTGCTGGAGGGTACTTGGATCATGGTATTTGAGTCCACGTCCTGGTCCCTGTATGAGTCTTGTGGATTGGGGGAGGGTGGCTTGCCTAAGCACTCCCCTGAGCTTTTCCCTCTTTGTTGGTATCTTTGTTGCTTGCCTGGTTGGCTTGGACTGTATGATTCCCAGTTCAAGGGTGGGGTGTTGTTGGCTCAGTTGTTCTGCTTATTGGTTTGAGGATTCTTCTTTGCTGTGGGACTCTCCTTGCACTTGTTGGTTGTGTGTAGGTTGTCAGATTTTTGTGCTGCCCGTTTCCATTCTAAGAATATGTCTTCAAGGTTCTTGCAGCAGGTCATGCCAAAATGACGTCTAATGTGTGTGGGGAGGCCATTGTAGAAGTCCAAGCATAGTCCAAGTTCATCAAAATTGATGGTGTTGGGCGCGCGGTCATGTAGGTCTTTGTATGCAGCAATGTACTCCTCAATTGTTCCTGTCATCTTGAAGGTTTGAAGTTCTGTCATGATTACTACATCAGAATCCTTCATGGAGAACTTTTTGAGGAATTTGTTTTTGAATAGCTCCCAGTTTTCCTTCTTGTTGAGGTGTTGGGCTATCCAACCGCCTACAAAACGTGATGCAGTCCCTGTAACACAAAGGGCAATCTCACTGACCCAGAGTCTGTGGGGGTATTCTACTTGTTCAGACTTGCTTTTGGTACTGTTGATCCAGAGAGAGGCTTTTTCCTGGTGTAATCCTGTAAAGGCGCCAATTTCAGCTGTATGTAGGCACTGGAACACAATATTGGGTATCTCAGGCTGCTATGGTGCTGTTGCGGTCAGCGCTGTGAGTAACAATCTGCGGGCTTTGAGAGTGTTGTATTGTTCAATGGGTACAAGGATGTTGTTGTAGATAACAAAGCCTGTGAGGAAGTCATGGCCTTCTTTGTATCTTCTCCAGCCGGTGGGGAATGTCATCTGCTGGGTTCTTTTTCTTGAGAGGAATTTTTCCTTATAGTTGCATAGGTGTGGATAACCTACCTGTGCTACCTGTCAGGATTCACCATTTTTCTTATAGCTGCTACTCTGTTTCTATACTTATTTTTGCCTTTATTTGGCTTGTAAGTCTCCTCATGAGTATTCCTATTATTTTATTCATGCTCTCCTCTTTTTCCCCTCCATTTTCCACCTTTAGGGTTAAAATTAGGCTTTCTTAAAGCCTAGTTACAACCTAAATGTTGGTTAGTATTATTTTTGAACTTTCCTTACCTTCTGCTACCAGATTTGAACCCTGGACCTACATGCAGAAGTTAAAAAGTTGACTCCAAACAACTTACCTTTCACTATACACTTGATTATGTCCTCTCAAACTTTGGACTTAGTTTTCCTTTGTTTTTTGCTTGCTTTTACATCCCCAAGCATTGCCGTAACCACCTTCTCTCCTCCTGGTTCCTTTATGTTAGTTTAACTTATATAAGTTAAATCTACACATTTGCTCTCAACCTCCATTTTTCAGAAAAGACTCCTAACCAGAAATGGTTGAACTTTTCCCATCTCAATTCCACAATTTACAAACAGAGCACAATAAAAGGCTTGGTTTTTCCAGTCTCAACAATAAGTTGAGATTGTTTGACTTGCACCCCAAAAAGGTACTTGTTAGGTTTTGTGGCTTGTGTACTTCTTCAATTTTTAGTCTTAGTTTAAATCTTAGTCCATGATTCCTTTTGACTTTATCCTTCACCAGTTAGGAAGCTTCTATAGTAGCATCCACAATTTAATTGTTGATAGCTTTAATCCCCCTGCTAGTGCAGACCATTTACCAGACTTAGAAATTGACTTTTTAACCAAATTGTCTGTCATTAAGACTGGTCTCTATTTTATCTTCTTAGGGTTAAAAAAATTTCTTAGTCCTTATTTTACTTTGTATAAGCTCTTAGGAGCCTTAGTTCAGTTGCTATTGCAAACTTTGCCTACCTTTTTGTATTTGACCAATATAAACATTACTGGGTTAAAGGCTTTAGTTTATAATAATCTTCCCCAGACCATGAGACCTTACACTACCACTGTTGTGTTTATACTTCTGGGAAGTATAATAAATGGAATAAGGGGAAGATTTAAGAAGATACTGATACTTTATTTGGTGTAAATATAGAATATTGTATAGTATCATTAAAAGCCACATACTGTCCATGTACGTCATAGAGGTCATGGGGCTTATCTGAGTAATGTTCCGCTTAAGTCACAAGGCTTGTTCAAGTTGTGTTCCTTTTAAGGTTGGGATGTTTGATCCCTGTAATAGATGATTGACTGATAGGAATGCCACTGACTTATTGACTAGTTGGTGAACTGTTTGGTGGGCCATTTGGTGATTTACTTGGGCCGTTAATTCCCTGAGAGGAAGTAATTGAATATGTTGCAACACTGCAAAATCTTGAAATCAAATATGTGGAAGAAATTTTACCTCAAAATCATTGGGAAACAGTAAATTGATAAATAAATTGATTGATAGGGCAAACAGTAAAATACTGGTTATGGTATCTTTCATTTGGTATGGCACCACAGCATTTAGAAGCCAAACACACCACAGCATGAGCCCAAGCCAAATGCAGGCCCCTACACACACAAATGTGCACTTTTACAAACACCAAGATTATTCCAGTAAAGAAGATGTCACTAGGGAAATAGTGGCTCAAGAATTGGCAACCTTCACAGCAAGTATAAAGAGGATAAAGGGAAAATTATCTCTATGTTGACATTGCCTTAATAAATTCTTATATGCAGCAAGAGCACTTGTGGATTGCAGGAATCTATTATATTTTTACAAACCTATGCATCTTATTTGCATCAATTAAAAGATCCAGCCAGTTATATTCACTGAAGTAACTGTCACGGTAAGTTCCATAATGCTGGGGATTATTTGGCTGAGTAGGAAAGCTCAGAAAGCCAGTAAACCTTTAACAAAATTGGCTGATTTAATGGACTTGAATCAAACAAATGATCAAAAATGGGTTAAAGCTGCTCCAGTCTGCCGGTCAAATCTGATCCCCCCGTAAGTTGACGTTAATAAATGGACGTAATTTAAGGGTAACCTGATATGAACTTATCAGCATGGTCATCAGAAGTTGGTCACTAAAGGGTTCTTTGCAACCTGGA
This sequence comes from Entomophthora muscae, assembly GCA_014839935.2. NCBI lineage: Eukaryota > Fungi > Entomophthoromycota > Entomophthoromycetes > Entomophthorales > Entomophthoraceae > Entomophthora > Entomophthora muscae. The sequence continues at coordinate 30,101 of QTSX02002845.1, read as the reverse complement.
CTAAATACTCACTTGACAATGTGGAAGAAATAGGAGCCCAGGATTCAGGCGGTATTGCTTAGTCAATCTTTGATATATATTGAATAATTTTCATTGTTTCAACTCTTAAGAGTTGAGTCCACCCAAAATTTACTCAATAAAAATCATATATCCCTTTGTCTAACTTCAATTATAAAATGCATCCTGTAGTTGGGTTGTTACGCTACATCCCCTATAATCTGATTCTCAGCCGGATCATCACTGGAAGATGGGGCCCTGCCATTGACACTTTGCCGTTGACATTGGCTAATGTTAATTTCATGCCTGACAATCTCAGAGTTGTTCCACCTGTCTTCAAAGCTGAAAATCCAGTTGTATCTCAATGTCATGAATTTTATTCTGAAGACACTCTGATGCTTTCACAGGCTATTTATCTTGGGCTACTTTGGTTGGGATTAATTATTTTACTTAATCCTAGTATCTCACTTGGAAATTTTACAAAACGGTATCTGAAGCTGTATTGGTGGTCTATCATTAACTCCATGTGGATTTGGGTGGTGATTCCCCACCACTTAAAGACAGCTTCTTACTATCCTGCAATTTCCATCACAGTAACAGAAGCCATCAGATCCTTCCTCCATCATTTTGGATCCTCCTGAATACCTCCCAGATCAGGAGTATTATCACCTCTATCACTTGGATCTCCTTTCCTGGTTCAGCTACCCAAGAACCATGCAGAAACCTCCAACCATTTCCCCCACTCAGGCAGTTCCCCCCACTCAAGACTTCAGCAATCTTGGATTTGTCCACATTATAATGATGAGGTTAGCAATAATTAGTACCTCACGCTGAAAGTTGGTGTCCCTGGGCAACTGCAACCAACTACCTGGCAAGGATTTCCCCAATAGTATATATGGCCTTCCAGGCCTGGCTCATTACTCCTGCTGGAGAATGGCCAATGTCTGGTGTGGACTGTGACATTCTCTATCTTTTTAGCCCTCTGACTGTATCTGTGTATGTGGCCAATGGTTTAATTGCCTTTCAGAATATGATTCTAGCACTTCCAAGGATTTAATTCAAAGTTGAGGCTGCTTTAATATTTCTGTTCTCTAGATCCGGCATGGAAGCAGTTGGACCTCAAGTGCAGGTTCAGGGAGGTAATTTCTGGCTTGGAGAACTTATAAAGTTGAAAGTGAACCCATTATAGCTCAGTATTTGAGATTAGGTAATACAACAGTCCAGATACAAAAGGACAAATAATAGGAATAATATGTAGCTTTATTTGGGAAACAGTAGGTAATATACCAGAAAGGGAAGCCACTAATCCACAAGGGGGTGGAATTGTGGCAGGATCCAGGCATAGCGTGAGCAGTAAATATCTAATCAAGGGATTGCTGCTTGGAATTTGTTACACACCTAATTGGGAGACATTGCCTGTATTTTAATACTGGCAGAGGGAACTCAATATTGTTAGATAAGTCATGGGGCAGCTCTGTGAGCGCCTCCTGTATGTTGTAAGATATTTTGGTAGTTGATTAATTGATCTCAGTTATAACAATGCTAACTTCTGTTCTTGCTGGAAGTTTAGCAGAAGAGTCTAAAAGATGATCTGGGCTGTCAGGAAACCAACCTTGGGCAGCCAGCCCAACATTTCCCGGTATCAGGCAGGCCATGTGATTAGTTGGCAGAGACCATCATAAGATAGGATCTGACTTGATTAGGTATGACATATATTTCCTCACCCAAGACCACAGGCCAGAGGCTGGGATGATAGTGTCAATCACCCTTACTGGGGGATATACACTATTTCAAACAGCTTATTGGTATGGTCTAAAGGGAGTTTGGATGCAGACACAGGCATTAGTTTTGGTGTGAGATAGGGCTTCATTTCTAGTTGATAGGCAGGGAGAAAGTTGTATTTATCCCTAGACTGATGGGACTCAGTAACGTACCAAGGTTATTTCCTGTTGTATCTGGTCAGCTTGTTAGATTGGGCCAAAGGATTATGCTAGTACTTGTCAGCATTGTAGTCTCTGTATTCAGGCTTTAAGGGGTACTCTATGAAGTGAACAGGACTAAAGGGGGCACTTGGGAGACAATAAATTGTAGGTGGCAGGGAAGGCAGGCTGTAAGGTTTAGAGTTGAATTGGCAGATAACCAAGATAAAATATGCAATATTTGGGAAAATCACCATCTCATAACCTTTATTAAAAATGGCAATAAAGTCTGGTGCAGGGTCTAGGAGTTTATATGATACCCTGCCACTAGACTTTACATCTACTAGAGGGGAATTGTGTAAGGTCTCAAGGCTTGGGGCAAATTGTTGTAAACTAGAGCCTTTAACCCAAGAATATTTATATTTGTCAAATATAAAAAGGTAGGAAGAGTTTGCAATAGTAACTGAACTAAGGCTCCTAAGAGCTTATATGAAGTGAAATAATGACTAAGACAATTTATTAACCCTAGGAAAATAAAATAGAGACTAGTCTTAATGACTGATGATTTAGTTAAAAAGTTGATTTCTAAGTCTGGAAAATGGTCTGCACTAGCAGGAGGATTAAAACTATCAACAATTAAATTGTGAGTGTTACTGTAAAAGCTGCCTAACTGGTGAAGAGGAAAATCAAGAGGAATCATGAGCTAAGATTTAAACTAAGACTAAAAATTGAAGAAGTACATAAGCCACAAAACCTAACAAGTACCTTTTTGGGGTGCAAGTCAAACAATCTCAACTTATTTTTGAGACTGGAGAAACCAAGCCTTTTATTGTGCTTTGTTGTGAAATGCAAGAATTGAGGTGCAAAGTTTAACCATTTTTGGTTAGGAAAAATCATGCTGAAAAATAGGTTTGGAGAGAGAGAAGTGCTGTGAATTTAACGTGAATAAGTTAAACTGTGTAAAGGGGACCAGAAGGAGAAGAAGGCGGTTACAGTGATGCTCTGGAAGGTGAGAGCAAGCAAAAAGTATGGAAAAACTAGGTCTGAAGCCTTGAGAAGACGTAATTGAGCGTATAACAAAAAGTAATTAGTTTGGAGCCAACTTTCTAACTTCTGCGTGTAGGTCCAGGGTTCAAAACCAGTAGCAGAAGGTAAGGGAAGCTCAAAAATAATACTAACCGGCATTTAGATCATAACTAGGCTTCAAAAAAGCCTAATTTTAACCCCAAAGGTGGAAAATGAAGGGGAAAAAGAGGGTATCATGAATAAAATAATAGAAACAATCAAGAGAAGACTTACAAGCCATTGAAGGCAAATAAGTATAAGAACAGAATAGCAGCTATAAAAAAGGTGAATCCTGACAAATTGCCATATGATTGTGAAATGGGAATTCAGGTGGGCAGGATGCCTGGGTTTTGGGACAGCAAAATGGCATAGGAAGGATGTTTATTGGATGCATCCTTAAGCAGGGTAGCACAACCTTTCTGTTCCTGGGCGATATTCTTGGGAGCGGCCTTTAGGTCCACGTTTTCTTCAGGTGTGGGGTCTTGATTGGCCACTAAGATAGACTTTAAGCTCATTAATCCTGTGGTAGGAATCTCTTTGCCTCCATTAGACAATTTGTTGTGTTTCTCACCAGGTGCTGTTGTTGCCAATTTTATGCTGATGTCTTCCCCCTCTTGAGCATTTGCAGTCTGGGCTTGAGAGGATTTGAAACCTGCTCCATACCTTGGGATTTGAGAAGGGGGGAATTGGCATTTCTGACATGGGCCCTGCAAGCTCAAATCTGAAGCGGGTAAGCCATCGGCAATATAGCTAGCTCTTTGTTATTAGCTACTGTGGTGCAAGCTGTTAAATCCTTTTACGGAGTGGTTGACTGCTGCAGAGCGTCAGGTGATATATTCTGAGCTCCTAATGACTTACCCAATTTGGATGATCCCTTAGAAATTGACTCAGGTGTGGTGTCAGCTGATGGCCTGTTTTTAAGATGTTCCTGTTCCCCTGATGTCAGCTCAAATGGTGATCCAGGTGTGGTGTAGATGTGCTGTTGCTGGATTGTGCCATGTGTTGATCTGTGGATTGTTGATCTCACCAAGGTGTTTTTGGGTTGTTTGAAGGTTGGCTGAACTTGATCCATTGATGTGACTGATGCTGTTGAGCATTTCAGGGTGAACCCTGGTATGCAGCCCTTGCTCTATCTTTTCTTGGGAGACTTTCTTAAAAGTGGGGCATTGATTGGGCCTACACTGCTATCACAGTTACAACAAAACTAGTTATAGTTCATTATTGGGTTTAGGGAAGACAATCATCCAGGAAAAAGGCAGGTAAAGATATTGAGAATAAGATGATGTTTGAGAATAATGGGGTTATTATATTGCGGTGAAGGGTCATTGGGCTCCTAAGGAGATGACACTGTGGCAATTATCTAGATGAGGTTTGAACATGTCTGGGGTAGGGTCATTGTTAGGATTGATAAAGTAATTGGATTCACTCCTAATAAAGGAATATGAGATCCCACCAAGTCAAGAGAATTGAGGGGGATAGGATGTTAGATATGTTGTGGGGAAACTTGCTGAGCTCCCTATGTACTGTGAGATACAGCAACAACTGGAATGTCCATTTTGGTTGCAACAAGTTGTTTGCCCCAGAGTAGATAAGTGCAGGAAAGGATAGATCATGTGATTAAATAAGGAGGCAAAAGTGTGCCCATTGCCAGCTTGTGCTGGGTTTTAAATTTTTAAGCTGATCTTTTCAAACCCGTTGTATATGCTGCAATAGATATCTTCTGTGGAAGGTTGATAAGTTGAATAGAAATTTTCTAAGAAATTCCATAGTGTAAAAGTTAATTGATAATATCTGCTATAAACCCATCCCAGTTGCTAAGCTGGGCAGCAGGTCTGGAGCTTGGTCAGATGGCAAAACACTTAACTGCAGATTTAAATAGGCCTTTATAGCTCCCTGGGCTCGTCTTTCATGAGGAATATGGCTAGCGCAGATTTTGATTACCATGTAGACAAGCCAGTTGAGGACATTTTCTTTGTTTTTGCCAGGAATGACAATGTTAATGTACTTGGTAAAAGCAAGTTTACCTGTGCTAGGTGTGGATGTAGAGTTCAGGGTACAACTGTAAAAGATTGTTTTGGCATGATATATTCTTCAAATACAGTGTGTCCTGTAGAGATATCCGCATTGATGTTGTGAGGACGGAATGTAACTTTCCAGTTATCTGCAGATGTGACCTGAATGAGGGCCTGTGCAAAGATGGAAGGTCACTGTGGATTTTTCAAGATCAGAAACAAATGTGCTACCAGTGATAATGGAGCAACCTATGGAAGGAATGTAAGAAGAATATTTTTATTATAGCAATAGATTTGGCTTTCATGTTGAAATTAAACTGCCTTGCTGCTAGTAATGTTTTGGGAACAAGTATAAGTGCGGAAGTTGGGTGGCTGGCTGCCACAATACCAAAGTACTGATTTGGTGAAGGGAGGATGAGTGCTATCAAAATGATAAGCTGGAGTGTTTAAATCTGCCTCCTTGACAACAAGTTATCTGACTTTATACAATTTAATCTTTTCATATTCTATTTATAAACTCACATGATCTATTGGTTTAATGCGGAGTGGGAAATAAAACTCTAGATTCTCTATGGGTGGGTGCCAAATTCACTCGAGAAGCCAGCACATTCGTCAGGATAGTTGACCGGGATATTCTTCTGAAACAAATCGAAAATAGCGGATAACTTACAGAAGGTAGACCCCAGTTCGGGGTGGTGCTGATTAGATGGTTGGCATTGCGGAAGATCGATCACTTTATCATTGTATTTGACACGCACGTAATGATTTCGGATACTTTCGTCTTTAAGTTTGCTGTCTTTAAAAAGTTCAAACATGACCTAGAAAATAAATTAGAGTTAAGCCTCAGAAAAAGATACCATTGTGCCAAAGGCAGGCCATATGTTGTCGAACCCCTGCATTCCTATTAAAAGAGGCCCTAGGGTACTAACAATTATAAGAGGCACTAAATGAAGGCTTACGCATCGTGACCGGAATAAACAGCTAATTTATGATAGGCTTTTGAAGGGTCGACGGTGGCGGAAAGGTGACTTTTGAGCTCTGAAAATAGCCTTCCAATAGATATCCTTGAAAGTTGTGGAGATTGGAAATAAGCTCCAAAACGAAGTTCTACTTCAAGAGTGTTTAGAGTCTCCATATGTTTGGGCGTGAACCCATCTGGGAGAGCTAATCCGTGCGCATATGCACATGACATGGAATCATAAACGTGATGTATAGCAGCAGCTCCATCATATTTAGGGTTGGCAAGTACAGAGCCAAGCGCAGTATTTGCAATGAGGTCTTTACGAAGCTTTTCCCATTTTTCTTTGAGAAGCGATTCACTCTCGCTAAGATAGGCTTTTCTAAAGGTTGAGATTTGATTACATTTAAAGTCCACCAAAAGACTATCGTGGGTGAAGGTTCGCGTGCGGAAGATAGTATTTTTAGACTGAAGGAAGTCAGGAAAAAGTCCAACTAGTAAATGCTGCAATGATTCGGCAGTACGGGGGCAATCAGTTGTCCGGAGATAAAGACTTTCTGAGTCTATTTCAGCTAGCTTTGGAGGTAGAAAGTTTAAATATTCAGCATAGATGGAGCGAAGGTGACGACCGTTTCGCTCAAGGGTTCTGCGTCCTATATCAGTGAGCTGGCCGTAAGTACTAAAAATATTTAGCTGAGGACTTTCAAATTATTACCATGAAGCTACATTGAGAATAGATTTAGGGATAATTTGATCATCCAGTGATTTATGTGTATCAACTACTTCTGGTACTTTAAAATAAGATAACGACCGATCATGGAAAGTAGTTTTTTCAAGGAAATCCGGAGAAAGGCGTGATATTCCTTTGTTACCACTTTCGCAAAAATTCCAATTAGACGGCAAAAACCCAGGAAAACTAGGGGAAAGGGGCGTACGCTCACCTATGTATTCATACAGATATTATTTTTTAGTTCAAACAATATAAAAGGCCAAGGTGAAGCGTAAGAATGTAGCTATAATGGCATACCATGTCTGTGAATAATAATTAACTGCTTTAACTCAAGGAAATTAGGATAGAGTTCCTTGAGGCTCTTTTCATCTATAAGGGGCGCAGAAGCTTGTGGAAACCACTTCGGGCGGGGGGTTGGTACCTCTGTGAACATTATATATGAAGCTAAAAAATTGCTGATCGTTTATTAGCATAAATGAAACATTCAAAATGAAGTCTATCTTATTTTCAGTAAAACGGTACTCGATTTTAAAAAAACTATTAAAGGAATAAGATATATTCACATAGATGAAGTTAAATAATTTACAGTACACTTTCTTTAATTTGGCATAGATTTTAAAAAAGGTGAGAAGGAAAAACGTTTAACCAAACTTATATAGAAGGCACTTTAAATATTGCCATGAACTAGATTTTTTTTAATTCTTTAGTGAGGGATAAATCTTATCGGTTAATGAATCCTTTAAAACAATACATACGAACAAATAAACGCTAAAGTTTACATATCATAGCAAAAAAGCATAAATTTGAGAATTTATAGATAATCAAAAGGTGTGAAGATTAAAGAAAGGATTCTGGATATCTGAGTACTTTTGAAAGTTAAAACAAATGTTTTGATTTCGATATATTTTGAAGAAAGGTATGATCATTTTATTCGGGATATCTTTATTTGATACAGGATGCAGGTGATATTATTTAATTTATTGCTGAGGGATTATTGAAAACAGATACAGTATGCACTATGAAGCAGCATCTAATCAGAACATCATTTCTTGGTGGGAAGTAAATTAAGAATCTATTGACTGCTTTGCCTTGTAAATTTTGGATGCCAGCAGGGCTCTCTGATTTGAATCGCATTGATTCATAAATTTACGTCTACTTTAGAACTTATATTCACTGATAAGAATGTGGAGCCCTAGTAATCGAATTGATTGGACTCAATTTTCACCCCATTGTAGCAATGAACTACTAAAAACCCAGAAAGAAAGTAAGATAATAAAGAATGGTGTATTTGAAGTGAACTGTATCCACTTTTACAGCTAGCAGATAGGGCTGCGGCAGATGTGAGATGAATGGCTGCTTTTTTTTAAAGCAGCCATTCGTCTCAGATCCATAAGCAATTCCGGAAAATTGTCTAGGGTACAATTTTTCTGTAATTGTTTCTGTAAACAGCCACAGATGGATGTTTTTTCTGATTCTTTTTAAAAATAATAGTTATGTTTTTTTCTCTATGTCAGGACTCTGGAATAATATGGTAGACTTGACCATTATTCCCCTGGCTGATTGGTCGACGACTAATTGCCACACAGCTAGCAAGCTTAAAGAAGCAACAGTTGATCTCGCTCCTGGCCTCAGATAGTCAGTACATTGATTATTACTCTCAAGATTGATCCTGATCCAAGAATGGTCCTCTCATTGGATTAAGGCAAAGTTAACAGGCTTGATGATTCCTGCTACTATCACAGAACGCTCCTCAGCCAATCAGATTAGGTGTCCAAGAATAATAATGCAAGATAGCTGCCGCCAAACATTCACACTTGAAGACACCTCAAAACCTATGACTAATATAGAAGGTCGTTTAGATGCATACTGCTTGATGCAAAAACCCAGTTGACAGGGTAGTCAGATTTGCACATGCATAAACTGCAAACAAGATGCCACCAATACGCTGAATGAGATAAGTTGAGGTCCGGTAATCTATTGAAGTCCCATGCCAGACCAGCATGGCTGCCTAACTCTGGGGGCTGAAACTAGTAGTCTGGGGAACAGATAGACTACCTAGTAGGAATTAGATGCGTCAGATTACAATCTGGCAAGAGGGCTTATCCACCCTATATAAGGTGCTCTCCTGATTAGAGATTGGGTAGAACTATCCCCTTGAAATAGAGATTGAAGATATCTATTTACTGTATCACTACTAGCCAACACCTAGTAGTCAGAAGATTCCAAATAGGCCACCGCTGTCTATTTGCAGACTGTGTATTTCTCCTACGGACTTGGAACATTGCCAGGCCATAGCCACACCTAAGACCTGATTGGTAGCAAGGATTGTCCTCATACAATCCATATCAACATCCCTATTACAATGTCCATTAATAAACTCAATTCCTCAAGACACCAAAATCTTGACACTCTAAAATTTAAAATAAAAAATTATAATAATTCAAAAACACTTTTAAGTTAAAAATAAAACTTTATTAAAAAACATATTTAAAAGTCTGCTTGTCCAAAAAACAAAAGCCATATTTGACCTTTATTTTGAAATTTCAGATTCTCCTAGGTAAGGAAAATCCAAAATCGGAAACCACAACAGCTTGGATGTGTTGATTACGGCAAATACTGTAATCAGCACATTTTTAATCTGCTGCAGCCCTGCTAGCAGATAGTGTTAACTAATTTATCCAAAATTTTCAAATTTAAGGCTAGCACTATCACACTACCCATTCAAAAATGGGGGTTATCCAGGGTTTAGAATATGGTTGGGACAGTCACAGCAATTGTGTGATCACATAGTCACAAAACCATTTTTTAATATGGTTTTAGATTAGGTCCTAAAACAATCAGGATGGATTTGTGCTGCAACTTTTGGAGTAGGTCACAATTTATGCCTCACTCCATTGTTTAGATCACAAAATATAAAAGGAAGGCACTTTTCAAGGACAAAACTGGATGATTTCATTTTGTTTAAGGTACAGGGTGTAAAATCTGCGCAGCTTCAGTTGTTGGGTTTTATTTCTTAACTAAAACTTATTATAGATTTATCTGACATTATCTCATAATGATAGTTTTGATTGAACCACAGTTTGTTTTAGATAATTATAGTGAAATACCAATTAAATAAATGAAGAAATATCTATCTCAATTGAAAGGAATCATTATTGTAATTATGATTATACAACAAAACAAAACAAGATAGGATTGAGTTTAGTTGCATGAAAGTTCATGCAGATTTTTTTTGTGACTTTGGGAGCAAGTCACAAATTATGCAGTTGCAATTGGTTATTTTCTCCTAAAGTTACAAAACAAATCAGCATTACATGTGATGTGACTCAAAGGTCACAAAAAAATTTGTGACCAATAGCTAAAGTCATAAAGCATATTATGACAGGTGAAGCTTGATCACAACACAAATTTTTAAAGGATGGCGCCCGTCCCTACTAATTGACACAGACCTGGCACAAAAGCTAGGGCTAAGGGCCTCAAAATTATCTGAAAATAATCATGGGAAATAGCAGCAGAGATGAGGGTTATGAATGCAAGCAGGAACTACAGTAGTTTTCAAAACCATGACGCTAAACAACAGAACTTAGATTTAAACAAAAATAACTCAAATTTAAACTGAAATTAAAGCCAATTGATTTATATTAATTATTAATATATTTGATTCCCTTTTAATTTGTTTTCATATGAGTTGTTTTTGTTTAAATCTCAGTTTTTCTCACTTAAATCCCATTTTTATTGCTTAGTGCCATAGATTTGAAAACTACTTTACCCCTGGTGATAAAAATTATATGTATCCTTTGCCTCTGATCCTGTTGCAAGGACTATCCCACCCACTGATACTTGGGGACTCCTGGTCAGACAAGCGTGGCCTTATTTTTAACTACCAAAACCAGATTGTCACTCTGGAAAACCACAAAAATATCAGCACAGTGCCCTTTTGCATCAACCTCAAAGCATTGGCTATCAACAGATTTATGGCTATCAAAATGAAGTCTAGCTAAGAAATCCCCACACCCCCTTGGAAAAATGGAGCCACATATGTAGCAAAGACACACTGCACACCTTCCCCATCATTCAATATATGGCCGTATTACCAGGGCCCAAAATGGGCCTGATAAGGAACTAAATGACATCAGGTTAAAGTAATGAAAATTTGTAATTGAGGGATCACCTGATTGGATATAGAATCAGGTTTTAGCAATTCATGCCTATATTCTCCAAAAACCAAAATCAATGCCCTGGAGACACCTGTACTTGAAGGCATTCAAATAAGCAGTGTTTACCTCCTGAAATGTTTCTGATTGCCCAAAACCCTCAGAAGTTGAGGATTTCAACCCCTGGAAGTCACCAACAGGACAACAAGATTTGGGCCAAGCACCAGGATCTAAGAATAGTGTTTTATCACCCCTGGGCAACCAACCAGATGATGACATTGCCAGGAAAACAGTGACATGTGACCAGCTAGCCAACCAGAGTGCTTTACCCAGCCAAAAGCCAATTTCCCATCAGTATATAGCTGGGGAAGTTGAAAATTTCCTCCTTGTTGACACCAAAAAATAAAAAACTGTTAGTTGATGCAATTTGAGCATTTGGCCTTTTCAGGAGTTTATTATATCATTGCAAATCCCATACTGTTGGCACTGTCAAATAAAGAGTACTTGCAGATCCAACACCAGAGCTGAAAGATAGAGAAAATTATTGCTGCTTCTACTCAACCAATGTTTGACCCTGTTCCTCTCCCCAGAGCACTGGACCAGAAAGTAGTTATTGCTCCTGCACCCCCTCTTCTTCCAAGGTATCACTCAGCTTTGCCAACTTGCCCTACCAAGCCAGCCCATGAGCGCTGCCATAGGAGAACTTCCCCTTGTCACCATCATTTCATCCTACAATCACAGCAAACTTGGGTCTGCCTATATCACCATGCTGGGGCTTACTGAACAAGTGATTCACCACATGAGAGTATGGTGCCCTTGGGCTACTGCTGTAAACTATGTGATGAGGATGGCCCCCCATCATCTACTGGGTCTTTCAGGCTAGACCTTTCCCTTTGATCAAATGCTCCCCTGAAAGTAACACGGGCCATGAAATGCATCATCAAACCTCTACCAGATACAAAGCCCAGCCACAGCCAAATTTACAGTTGCAGTCACAAGAGCAAGTAGCCCTCAAGACCTACCTTGAGATCATGGCTGTAAAGGGATTCATAAGAGTATCTAAAGCACCATGATTATCCCCAATGCTCTTTGTAGCAAAGAAAGATATAGGACTCTGCTTGGTCACAGATTACAGGGATCTCAACAATGTCACAATTAAGAGCAGGTATCCCTGACCCCTGATTGATGACTTTTTGATGCCCTGGGGGTCCCAAGTCTTCACAAAAATTGATTTAACAGCATGATATCACCAGATCCGTGTTAAACCAGAAGATATCCCCAAAACAGCGTTCCAAACTAAATATGGCTTATTTGAATGTGTTGTCCTCAACTTTGGCATGAAAAACACCCCAAATACCTTTGTGACCTTTATAAATGAAGTATTTAAAGATCACGTTGGAAAAAAGCTATTGTCTACCTTAGAAACATAATCATATACAGTCCTACCAAGGAACAACATTGGAAAGACATTTTCCTTGTTCTCCACACCCCTCAGGATAATCAACTCATAGCCAAACCCTCCAAATGCAACTTCTTTTCAACAAAAATCCCATTTTTAGGACACATTATCAGCAAGGACGGAGTTAAGCCAGACCCAGAGAAGATATGAGCCATAACCAATATGCCAACACCGCAAGATAAGAGTGAGCTTCATACATTCCTAGGCATGGTAGCCTATGTCAGAAGATTCATCCCTGGCTGGGGTGCCTTGACTACTCCCTTATCCGCAATCACAGGTAAGACAACCAAATTTGTATGTACACTGTTGAGAGACCAACACTTTCAACAATTAAAAGAACAAATGGTCACTGCCACTATCTTACAATACCAAAATTGTGAAGGAGTGTACTGATTAGAAACTGATGCCTCCAATTATGCAATAGGAGGAGTACTCCAAATTCAAACTGCAGAAAAGGATCTTCCTTCCTGTAGCATATGAATCAAGAAAACTTTTGGACGGTGAGCAAAGATACCAAATACATGGCAAGGAACTGATATCTATAGTCCACTGTCTAATAAAATAGTAATGCTATCTGAAAGGTGCACAAATATTCAAAGTGCTAACCAAGCACAAATAATTGGTATTCTTCAAGACCTAAAAACATCTACCTAGACAACAAGCTAAATGGATGAGCCTTATACAAAGGTATCCCATGATAATCAAATACAAAACAGGTAAATAAATGCTTACTACAGATGCCCTTCCAAGGCTATACTGTAAACACCTCCTATGCACTGATAGGGACCCCAATTGGCCCATGTTAATCATGGGGAATCTCCAAGAAAGGTTACCACCTGGCACACCAATAGAAATCCAAGAGAAAGTCCTCAAGAACAACCATCTGTTCAAAAATGTATATGGCACTGTGTGGTTCCTGGTTGCCAGTCCCCAAAGTGTGTCCTGGGTCATAGCCAGGGACTGGCTTGGAGGAGTTGTCATTCCCCAGCAGTGGTGAGTGGTTTTCTAGAAGCTTGTACCTAGCCTTCATAACTGCAAACTCTTCCAAAACTTTTCCAATTACTAGGCGGGCATCCCCACCATGTACCTGTACCTCAGCAGGCGCCAGTCCCTCTGTGGGCCTGTACCAGTCTTGTAACAACCTAGTAAATTCATTCCCTATAAATTCTCTTCCCCTATCTGTCATCTCAAGATTCCTAGTCAATCTCTCCTACCCCTCCTGGGAAGACTTACTAGTGGCAAATCTCCTACAACTTTGACAATAGATATCTTGCTCCCCTTGACTAGGGTAAAAGATATGGGGTAGCTCGCTCATAGGGCTTGTATTCTGATCACTGGAAAATTTGGGCAGGGGTTGTAATAGGCTTTTATTCACGTTCAGAAGGAAGATCCTCTTAGAAACCTTCTGATATAACGCCTGGGTATAGAAAACAATAGGGGTTTGCCAATACTTAGAGTCCTCTAACAATCTATTGGACTCCTTGTACTTGGTCTTGGGCCCCTGCACCTTTATCTTGGGCTCCTGCGTTCTGTTTCAGCTCTGGCTCCTTATCCTTAGCTCTGGCTGCTTTATCTTGGGCTTCTTCACCTTTAGCTTGGTCTTCAGCTCCTTATGTAGTCCTTGTGGCCTTTGTGATCCACTTGATCCAGTCCCTGAAGAGTCTCAGACAGTTCCCCCCTTTATAGCTCCTTGTTTCAGACCAAAATCTCTCTCAGAACTCTTGTTTTCTAAAGCTTAAACTATCCAATTTTTCTTTCTATACAATATATTAATCTTAAAACTTACTTCATCCAATGAAAGCCCTTAATTTTCTGCTTCTGCTCCTCATTTTTTAGGCTTTAACTCTCAAGTTAAAGCCCTCAAAACACTGATTAAATAAACTCTGTCTTTCAGCCAATCAATTGCCTCAATTCAACTTTTTTGCCAAAATTTTACCCAATTGACTTGCTCTTGACTATGGTTTGAACCCAAAGCTATCTTGCTCCGGGTAAACAACTGCTCCGCATTTCAAACAGTTTTGCTGTGATTCCCGTCACGTTTCTCCAGCAAATCTTGAGCACTTCTGCCTATGTTTTACTTAGGGGAATTTTGAACCATTGATTCTTCAACGTTTCTCCAAGTTTCTCTGCATTTTCTTTAATGTTTTTCAACTTCAAACTTGCTTGTTGTTTGCCTTTTGCTTCTCCTAGTTGTTCTCGACAAAATTTGCTTATTCACCCTCACAGTTTCTTTGTCCTGTTTCTGGCCTCTTCCTGGCTCCTCTATGCTTAATTAAAACTCAATGAATTCACAGTTTAAACACTATAAACAATTTATTTCTCTATTTATTTCTTTCTATTCATATGATATTAAATTCTTTTATATCATAACTTTGGCAGCACAAAGTCATTATTTAACTGCTTCTTATATTAATATTTCCTCTCTTAAGACACCAAAATCAGCATTCTAGCTTCTATATTCAGTCTGACTAGTCCTTTTAAGACATCTTCTAGCTTCCTAGCCATTCCTGCACTATCATCTTCTGGTCCTTTAACCAGCTCTTCAACCACATCTTCCATCTTTTCAGCTTAACCAGCAAACAGTCCATCTCAGTCTGCAAAACAGCCTATTCTAGTCTTCACACAGCTTATTTACATCATCAGTCCTCTAGCTACTCCTGCATCCTGATCCTTTTGATCCTCTGGCTGCTCCTGCATCATGATCTGCTACTCCTGCATCATTATCTTCTAGTCCTCTAGCTTTCCTTCATCATGATAAGCTATTCCTGTACCATGATCTTTCAATCCTCTATCTTTCCTGTATCATGATCTACTATTCCTGAATCATGATCTTATTTCCAAACTTCAACATGAACCAACAGTCTCTCAACTAGTATTCACTGTGATTATACAGTCCTTCTTACTAGTCTTCTCTGCTGATCCCATACTATTAACACCTAGGTTCTTTATCTCAGTCCCTGTTACCAGAACCTGTAGACCCAGACATGAGTCTACATTGAACTGGCATTTGACTGGGCCCTCACAAGTGGCAATCCACTTAGGTCATCCAACCATAGATCATCAAAGTCTATGCCGTTGTCTTTACTCACCTAGGTGATGAAGTCTGGGCTTTCAGTTGCAAAGTAATCAGCTTTACTTCCAAGAGGCCTGATCACACCAAGTTATGCAGCTGCTTCTCCAAGCAATCACCTTGGTGACACCTCTGAGCAAATCTATGCCCTCTAATGCTCACTTTGGGATCTCCTCAAAGCTCCCATAGGGACATAGACAAGGACACCTTACCATTCCGTTAAGTAGGATGCTTGCTCACAGACCCCCTGTAAGTGTATCAGGGTACTTTGAGCCATCAGAGCTCTTCCCCTCCCTGGAAGCCTGCGCTACCTGCAAGGGGTCCAAAACTTACAGCCCTGGTAGGTAAGTCCCCTATCATGCTGGCACACACTTCTACCATGGCAGCCTGTGTTACCTTCCAGGGTCTAAACATCTGCCAGCCTGAGCAGCACATGCTACCCATCAGTCTGGATCACTCCCCACCCCAAGCAGCTAAAGTTCCCTGCTTAGCTATCTCATTTCTCACCCCAAGAAGCCACAGTTCCCTGCTGGGTGAGGACCTCTAGTCCACTACAGCCAATATCTTCTTCTGGGTGGGTTAACGTCTACCTCTAGTAGTCTTTTTACCTACTAGCTAGGCCTTACCTTTCCTAGTAGCCATCATTCCCTACTAGGCCTCTACCTGTAATAAGCCAACAACACATTTTCAATCTTCAGCATATCGTCTTTATTTGAAGCCAAATTAACCCTTGCATGCAAAACTGTTTACACATGGACCATCACAGGCACGCTACACCACATACTTCCAAATGGCGATACTGTACCCTACATCCCGTCAACAAAAAAGATTGACACAATCCTCTGATACCACAGAAATCTGGGACACACTATAGTAGGAACTTGCAAAAATCCTCAAGACAAGCTACTGATGGCCTGACATGCTGGACAACATCAAGGAAGTGCTGGACCACTGCAAAGTCTGTGAAAAGTACACACACTACAAGGCACTACACAAGTCAGTAATACCAGTATCAATCACATATCCTTTCAAAGTGTGGTCACCAGATATTGTGGGACCAATGCCAGGCAAAAATAAAAGCAAAAAGTACATTATAACAGCTATTGACTATGCAGCCAGATGGCCTGTAGCCCAAGCTACAAAAGAACACAACAGCAATGATGTGAGGCAATTTATTGGCAAAGAAGTCATAGCTAAGTTTGGGAAACCTGACCTCCTGATCACAGATGGAGGAACCAAACTTAAAGCCATCCACACCAATATCTACCTTGCCAAGAATGGAATAAAACACATCATAGCCACTTCCTATCACCCGCAAGCAAATGGAAGAGTAGAACAAATAAATGGCTTGCTAGTGGAAGCCCTCAGTAAGTTATCCGCTAACAATCCAAAAGTCTGGGTCAACATGTTACCAACAGCACTCATGGTATGCTGAACACAGGTCAACCACAACACAGGCAAAAGCCTGTATGAACTTGTCTATGAGCATAAGCCCGCTGTTGTTAGCACTACATCAGGACCACAATTACCTTTGACCAAGAAAGTGCCAGACAACAATAATCCTGACATACAGCGCATCAGGAAAGATCAAGAGGACAAGGAAAAGGAAAGTTTTGAGAGAGAAGCAATCCCATTTCAACAGGAACGCTTCCAAGTCAGGGACAAGATCTGGGTGTTAATCATGACATGCACAAGTTGGAACCAGGATTATGAAGACCAGGAATTGTCATGGAATTCAAGACAAACAACACTTACCTTGTCAAAGAAATTGGTGCCTGTACAGAATTCAAGCGTATGCACCATGACCAACTCAGCCTATGCAGAGCAAGAACAGAACAAAAGACCTCTCAAATTCCTGTACCTAATGCAAAACTGGATTGATACCAAGCCCAAATCCCCAACTCTCAAGAAAGTTCCCAAGGTTCCACCTTCTACGCCCCAGAGGGAGATGTCACAACATCTTCAATTACTTCCTCTCAGGAAAGTAACTCCCTGAGTAATTCCCCAAATGATTCCCCAAAAAATCATTAAGTTGGTGGCACTCTTATCAGTTGTCCATCTACTATGGGGATCAAACATTTCAATTCCTAAGCAGAAAACTACTTGGACAAGCCTCATGACCGCCATGACGTACATGGGCAGCATGTGGCTTCTCATGATACTATATAATACTCCAAACTCATATCCAATAAAGTATCATCCTCTTCTTAATTTTCCCTTTATATTGTTTGCTATACTTCCAAGAAGTATATACTTGACACCAATGCTAATTCAGTCTCTATCCTAGTGTTGTGAGCTAACTTTGAGAAAATGCGGTTAGCTGGGCCAGACTCAGTATTAGTTTATGAATAAAGGCTGGTAACTCATATCTGCTCCTATTAGACTTTACAATGAATCACAGTCTATCCATATCCAAATTCATTCCTCCCAATTGAAATATAATAGAAGAGCAAAAGACTATACTGTTGGCTTACAATATAAATTTCTTTATTAAATATATGAGCCATATCTATGAATATATACCCAGAAGTAATAAGAAATGTCCCATTGCCTCCAGGCTGTGGGCTTAGACAAACGGTTGCTTCTGATGACTCATCAGACTATCCTGGGCTGCAGGTTACACAAAAGTCACAGGCTCTGGGGTACCTGCCTAATGTTAGGAGACTTGGGATATAGTCTTGGGGGATGAAAAAGTACCATGGCCTGTGGATTTCTGAAATTGTCTCAGCACAACTGTCTTTAGAGGCTCAACACAGAGGTTCTGCTATTTAGGAAAAGTGGCACAGCGGCAGGACCCTTTTGGAAGAGGAAGCATGGTAGCAATGAAAATAAGTACCAACTTCTTTAATTAGAAAGTAGAATGTCAAAGATATTGAGATCAGAGATATAGTATCATAGGTCTAATTTAAAGGGGACAAAGGATATTAGAGATAGATATGTTTAATATATAATGCTTTTTAGGACATAAAACATTGCTAGAGCTATCAATGAATAAACATCAGGTAATCAGATAAGCTTTGTGAAAAGCAGGAAGACCTATAGGGAGGCAACCACAAAGAACTAAGGGGAAGCTGTGATCATTGGCAGAGAAGGAGGTAGCATGTTTAGTTAATAGAGAGATTGGTCAATATTGCAAGCAATACAAAGATTGAACTGAATATTGGGAGGCTTCTACTAAACTCTTCTGCACCAATCAAAAGAGTATTTTTAAGCCACAGTTATGCTTTGTAATAGGTAGTGGCACAGGTATACCCCTTTATGGAGGATCCCAAACCTAAAGTACTGGACACCTCCCCAGCTGGCACCTGGCTTTAATCCAGGACACACCTTGGTGGCTACTGAACAGCAGCAGGCACATTATAGGACCCTTATGTATGTACCAAATCATCCCAAAGATTGGGTTTAGTGTGGGATTCTTTAGGAAGAGCTCTCTTCTCCTTACCCACTCTACATCAATCAACCAGGGAATTTGCTTAAAACATCAAAAGCTCCATTCACCCAGGGCACATCTACCAAAAGGGATACAATTTAAGTATATTGGTAACTGATCATCCTGATCCCTGGGTAAATATGAGGCTTTCCCATAGTTGAAAGAGAAATCTGGTTATCCCCTGGTCGTAAAGTGGTTATTAATTGCTATTTGCCTTCTCATCATTTTGCCTCTACCAATACATTCTGTGATAATGTGCAAGGATGAGTGGTTGAGGCAAAAGGTGTCCATCTACTGAGGAAAGCCTATAATCAAGGCAAACTGGGATTTTCCCTATTGTATCTGTGCTGTATTAGAAGAGTTACTTGGGTAGAATGATTATAAACTAGATGATACCTTTATTTGGATGTGTGAGATTATATAGTATTGGTGGATCATTAAAGGGGACAAGATTGGGGAGATAACATATTTGGATTGTCTAGGGGGTGGCTTGGTCCTGTTAACAAGTCAATCTCTAAATTGAGTTAGTTTGAGTGAGGATTGCCAATAGCTCTTGTAGCCTTGCTTGGGAATTTGAGATGGCTTCTGCATTTGGCTTTGAGTGGTGGGGAGTCAGTTTTAGTGGCACAGGCTCTTTTGTGTGAAACTTTGCTGGGGATTCAACCCCAATGTTTTGAAATTCCCAGGTAGTTATCAAGGATAGGTGAAGGCTAATCTAAGCCCTAAGGTGTACCCTGAATAATCCAAGCTCCAACAGGAGCAAAAATATCCTCCTTCATAGAAAGTGTGGCATAAATATATAAGTGTGGCTAGCAATAACAGAGAGCATGTTAAGGCTTCTGTCCAAGCAAAATAAGCTATACGGTTTTGGGGCCTGTATAAATGATTGGGTGGTTTTTCTTCTGGCAACAGAGGCTGGCGGCAAGTCCTCTAATTTTTAAGCTTGATTTCTGCTGATTGTACTGTCTTTTTTATCTAATATGATATGCTTTTATAGTGAACATTTCATTTACATATCATTATTGGTGGCAAAAGCTTAAGATACCTGGTAATCATCAGTAATTAGTTTGGGTGTGCCAAGGAGTATGTCATGGCTTAAACTTATCTTTATTAGAAAGTCTATATTTATGGGCTGGCAGTGCAGTCATTATTTAAAACAGGCATGTTGAAATTCCTGTGCCAATATACTTGACTCCATTAGGACCCTTTCTGATACATCTAGCTTTCAGAGTTGTGGGTAAGCTGGTTATTTTTATAGAAGTGATGGTTAATTTATAGCAGCATATTTTAAAGTATATTTTTATTAAAGAGATGGTTGATTTATAGGAGCCTATTTCAAAGTTTTTTTATTTTATGATGCGTTTGATCTATTCCTCTTTTTGGGACCTGTGTCAGATTGGCATAATTAACATCTAAGATTTAAAATTTTAAAATGGATTTTCTACCTGTTAAACGGGTTGTCAGGTATTAGGCTACATGAAAGTAAAATTAGTTTGGACCTTTCTGATGTGTTGGCATGGTAAAAATAGCAGCCATCATAATTCAAACAGTCAGGATGTAAGATGTTCCAGGTTGGTGGAGATAGTAATGAACTGTTGCCTTCTCAGGGCCCTCTACTGTGAACATTTGGCTAACACCTTACTATTAAAAAGGACAGTGAAAAAGGTGATGTGTAAAGATAATGACACACATGGATTTTGGGTACCCAGTAAAAAGGTGAAGTTAAAGGTTGGGTCTCATAGAAGCAAAGATAAAACAATGACTGTTAGTTTCAAAATAAACCTGTAATTGAGTTTCCAAGGGAGTTGATATCTTTATGCCACTTTTTGCTTGCAGGCTAGACTACTGTTAGTTCTATCTTACTACCTTGATTGAAGAGTTGAAAGGTGGTAAAGCTGTTTGAGACAAGCACGTTTCACATGTGTTAGAGTCCTTCAGGATAGTGCACTGAGGCCTTGACAAACACACTGGTTGGGAGAAATCCCCGCTCACTGTAGCAACTCGGGGTGGTGGGTCTGATCCCTACTGCCTCATCCACCTGTAGTCTAGCACCTTGAGGGTCTAGTCAAGGCAGACAATTATCAAATATCATCATTTGGCTAAAAGATTGATCTTGGTGATAAAAGCCAGAGTTGATTTTTATTTTAGACTATAACGTAAAAAATAAAGATATGTCCAGAACACTTTTGAAATTATTGACAGAGGATGTTACATTGTAACTGTTTGAAATCTTATGGGTGGCATACACATTTATTGTGACTGGTGGCAATGACCTAGTTTAAAAGCCACGGGCATTGAGAATCATCTTCTCGGCCAGGTTGGCCATGAAGGAGCTGACGGTGGAGGTGACATGGTCGCCATCCCAAAAGATGCGGCTGGAGATCAATCTGGCAAAGCCTTTGGGAACAAAGGTGTTGGTTTTGTCATAGGATCCTCTTAGGCAGGACTCGGGGTCCATCTTGCGGCTTCCAAAGGGGGAAGCTCCTTCAGTCAGGTTACGAAGGAGAGCTTAGAGTTAGACGTGTTAAGATTGAGAAATACCTTGGAAGTCAAGTACATGGAACATTGTCTCGGGGAACTTGGCTTTTAAGGTTGGAATGATTTCGGCCATTTTGGTATCTTTGACGGTATAGTAATGTTTGAAGCGTGGGTCTCTTCTGTAGCGAGGGACCAGGTCGTAGGGATAGTTGGCCAAGATGACTACGTGGCCCATCCTTTTGGCATTCACCAGCTTTGCGATGCATTCGCCCGTGACTTCGGCAGCGTAGTCGGGATCTGGGTTCCCGTGGACAAGTTCCATGCCATGAAACGCAAAGGTGGCAATGTGGTCATCGCCTCCAAACTCTTCGTAGGGATGGTCTTCCAGGAACTTTTCCACCTGCTGGGTGCACCCAGGAACTTTGTCCTTGCCAGACACTGAAATTAGCTTGTAAAGGGAATTGGCTTACGTTCAAAGAACCTGTTGTCGGCAGTGGCAAATGCATATGCATAGTTGACAATGTCGATGTTGAGGCGCTGGGCCAGTGTCTCAGGCCAAACCATGTTGTTTGAAAACCGGCCCTTGTAGTAGTAGTTGCTGCTGGGCTCCGTCTTGTTCTTCATTGCGTAGTAGTTTCCTGTGTCGCTGGTATCATCTCCGAAGTTGATGACACGGCGTAGCCCATACGCATTGTAATTCCAAGAATCGCCAGTGGACAAGGAAGAAAGAGAAATCATTTGCCACATGAAACATATTCCGTAAGTTTAAATAATCTACATTTAGCCACTTAAATTCCCTATTCGTGCCTCATATCTCACTCCCAGCCATCGCTCATTGAACATCCTAGAAGGGTAACTTGCACTACCGCCTTTAAGCTTTGAATCTAACTATTAAGTATCCAAGAATAAGTCACATTAGCCAGTGTACAATATTACATTGCCTTAATAAAAACTTACTCTAAAATTACATTCAATACATTGGTTGTTCAGACAAATGAAGCCATCATAATATTCCAATCAGGTCGAATTATCACGTAAAAAACAGAGACAATACTTCACATAAAGACCAAATCATTTAATTATTATTTAAATCCCTCGATCAATCATTTAAGCGGTCGAGATAAAATTTGCCATCAATTGGTGCAATATAAATAGTATTGCTCGTGAGGTCTTCTGATTGGCTCAAACTAGCCAGCTTAGAATATGAATGTCCTTAACTAGATTAAGCTCACTATCCTTAGATCAACATCTGGCTGGGATATATGATCCCTTTGGAAATATGCACATAGGCATCTTTACGGGCCAACCGTGCTCTGAATAAAGCTTCTGTAGTAGCAAACATATCCTCGATTGAAGATACACGTCCTTATCTAGAACACTCATAGTGTGGAAGACCAGGCCCAGCAGAACCTCACTGGGACGATATCACCAAGCCAGAATGGGCCATTCGTGAAGTAAACGTGCTAAAGGAGGTCTGGTCCGTTACCAACTACGCGACAAAACTCATTATCCGCAAACGTTTCAAAATCCTCTGGTTGGGATCCAACCACCAAGCGGCCTTAATGCAGTCAGGCATATGGAAACCTAAGCGGAAATGGTCAATATGGGATTCAGCCAACAGGAGATCGAGATACTCAATAGCGTGCCAATCCAAGCTCCCTGTACCCCCTCCCGCAGAGGGTGTCTGCGGCAGGAACACAACTGCGGCGGGAAGAACACCAATAGTGAAGTTCTCTCAGGCTTGATATTTGCCAGGACCAGAGAAACACGACCCTTGGCTGGATCTTCAGAGCCTCCCCGGCAGCTCAAGAGATCCCACCCCAAACTCCCTCCTCGCAACGATCAAGTACCCCCAACTCCAATCCGATCCAGACACTGAGCCAAGCCAACAAGACCCAGAAACGCCCCCGTGGAAGAACACCGAGCCCACGACTCAGGACGCCACCACAATAAAAGCAAGAAACAACCTTAACACCGCCTCAAAGAAGAAGTCAGGCCCAAGATTTCCTGTTTCACTGCAAACAAAGCATCCAAAGTCAAGAAGTTCCACAAGAGGCCCCAAATCACCGCACCTCACATGCCCCAGCTATGATACATGAATGGTGTAGTGAAGGCAACCGCGATCAGATTTCCAAGAAAGATTCCCACCTGCCTACCTTAAGCCACAACAAACCCGCAATCCCTGCAAAGTCCTTAAAAAAGTTATCCCAGACCTCTTCAATAAAGACGATATTGAATGCTCCTCTGATATAAAGTGATTCAATAGTTTGTTATTAAAGGGAACAGCAACTCCAATGAACTCATGGTGATCTCCATGTGAAACATGTCTCCTAGCCTGAAGTCCCTTCAGAATACCGCCCTCCATTATGCTTGGGGTTGGCATGGTCATAGCAATTGTGATCATTAAGCCACAAACCCATTTTAAGATGGTTTTAGATTCAGTCACAAAAAAATCTGGATAATTTGTTTGCAACTTTTGGAGTAGGTTACAATTTCTGCCGCACTCCATTGTTCAAGACACAGGATGCAAACTTAAAAGGGGGTTTAAGGATGATTTCCTTTTGTGCAAGGCACAGGGTGTAAAATCTGAGCAGCTTCAATTGTTGAGTTTTCTTTCTTAACAACAACTTATTACAGCTTATCCGTCATTATCTCACACTGATAGTTTTGATTGAACCACAGTTTGTTTTAGATAATTATAGTAAAATAACAATTTAAATGAAATATCTATCACAACCAAAAGGAATTATTATCAAACTTATTGGACACAACACAAAACAATATAGATTGTGTTTAGCCACATTACAGTTCATGTAGATATGTTTTGCGGCTTTAAGAGCAGGTCAAAAAATATACATTACAGTTATGAGCTGCTCCAAAAGTCACAGAACAGATCAGCATCAATTGTGATGCGACTCAAGGGTCACAAAACAATCTGTGACCAACAGCTAAAGACAAAAAACAGATCATCTCGGGGAAGCTTGGTCAAAACACAAACCGGGACAGTTTCAGCGCCCATCTTTACTCTATTCATGCCACATCACTCAATCTTTCAAAAAGTTACTGCCATGCCCCAACCTATCCCATTCTCTACACCATCACAGGATTCACCCACAAGAGAAAGCACTGACTACCGCTGGAAAGTGCACCCTTCAGGTTGGTTCAAAGATCCAAAGATATTCCAGACATGGTTTGACTCTCTAGTCAAGCTGATAAGCCTTGCTGTGGCAATCAATAGGGATCCAATATTCATCCACATGAGATTATGAAAGCTGAGCCACCAATAACATGGATGCCAGTCAGGCAGAAACCAAAGCCACAGCACCCAAGGAGGCTCTGGACCAAACAAAAATAAAGCTGCAGAAGAAAGAAACAGTTTTATTCTCAGCAGTGACAAGGATATACTTCTTGGACATATATACAAAAGATCAAGAGAAAAATTCAAGAAGAGAATGATACTTAATTTAATAACAAAGACAAGTATCATATAGGACTATGGTAAGCCATATACTATTCATGTACATCATGGCAGTCATGAGGCTTGTCCAAGTAACGTTTTTCATAGGACTCAAAATGTCAGATCCCATGAAACATGAGGGAGTGGGGCAGAAGTGCCATCAACTAGCTGGTAGCCAAGGCATTTTTTAGGGAAAGGATTCCCAAGATGGATTAATCAAAGATTCTGCAACATCTTCCCTGGGATGCTAGAAGTAAGAGAATTAAGGATTTTTTTTGAGTGTCTGGAAGACGTGCCAAATATAAATTCAGTTTGGCCCTGGAAACAGATAGCTGTGAATCCCTTTAGGCATGACTTGATTTTCATAGGCAGAACTGGATGTGATTCATGAGCTTTAACTTCATGTGGTCCCAATCTCTTTAAAGAGGTGGCTGTTGTTTGGTTAGACTTCCAGGGTAATGCCAGGCCCTCTTGATCATGGATCTGCCTTTTGTTGGCAGTGGCTGACCGCCCAGATCTCATCTTCTGTTTAAAATATTTCCTCTTGGAGATGTATATCTTCAACCTCAACTAATTTTATTTGCTTTTTTGTTCTTATACAGCTTGGTGTGCACTGGGGTCACTGTCCTTGGGTGTAAATTTTGTGGCAACATTTTCAATTACTCCTTTCTGGAAAAGTAATTCCACAGATAATTCCCCAACTAATCATTAAGTTGGTGGCACTCTTATCAAGTGCCCATCTAGTACAGGGATCATAACTTTTGAGCCCTAAGCAAAATACTACTTGGACAAGCCTCATGACTGTCATGGCGTACATGGACAGCATGTGGCTTCTCATGATACTATAAAACACTCCATCTTCATATCGAATAAAGCATTATTTCTTCTTATTTTTTCCCTTTATCTTGTTTTATATACTTTTCAGAAGTATATACTTAACACAAACAATATATGTATTTATTTTTTAACTATATTACTTTTTTATATTTTCTCAATAGTACTGGTATCAAACCTGGGGAAACTGATATTGTTTAAAAGCCAATGTGATACTTATTTAGATTTTATTAAATATACACTTCTGTGATAAGAGGTCTGCTTAAATTTAGACATTGTATTCCAGACATTTAAGGTTATAAGCTTAGAGTTTTTATTTTAATTTTTTACAGTCTGTTGGGTTGGGATTAAAATTTTGATAATTCAATGCTTGTCAAGATGATTGAAGTCAATAAGTATGCATCATCTGCACAACCACTATATTATTTTATGGTATTTTATAAATATCCCCAAGTAAAATAGGGCCAATAAAGAAACTATTAAAAGTTAAATCATTGTTGCTATTTTTAGTATAGCATAAGTTTATAATTATGTAATGATCAAATATATCTTTTCTCTATTTAATTTTTTGAAAGAGATTTATGTTAGATAGTGTTTATATATCACTAATCAATCATTTTAATTCTTGTTAAAACATGCATGAAAATTTAAAGCTCACTCTATTAAATTTAGCTAAATTTTACCCTTAAAAGACAATTGTAGCTAATTTCTAAGGGATAACAGTTTTGGTTTGATTTGAGAGATAATAAGAAAAATGTGTTTATATGATAGATCTAGGTTTATCAGGTGAAAATTTATTAGGCTTTATCACTCACTTGGTTCTTTTAGGCAATCAATGGTTTGCTTAGCAATGAAAACCAGATAATTATTGTTGAATGTGAAAATAACAAAAATGTTAAACTATTGTATTTTATGTAGAGTATGAAGGTTAAGAAAGTGATTCTAGCGTGTCACTTCTGAAATTGGATAAGTTTTAAAATCCAAGTTGTGTCATTTTGATTATAAAAAGTTTACGATGCTAAATTTAGTTTTTGTAAAATACACTTTGTTAGGTAAATTGTGCTGATGTAGTTTTTTAACATTGATCCCTAGGTTTAGCATAAATTGATTTATGTCATTATTATCAAGAGGTTATCCCAAAAACAGGGAAAATGAGAAAAAGGCATGTTTAAATATATTGATATTATTAATGCTAAATTTATGACTTAAATAAGTATATTAAATTTGCTTTAAGAAGCGGAGGAGTATATAATCTCAAAATTTTACTTGTTCGAGGTCTAACTTAGATTATCATTTTCACTTTGTATCAGACCCCTTAAATTAACAACGAAAACCCTTTAAAAGTCAAATAATATCTAAACAATAAATCGTAGAAATGATATGTAAAGCACATTATGATATTTTAATTAATTCAATAATTAATTAACCAAGGGGAATTATTTAGTATATGATTGGCATTTGTACTATAGAAATTTTATATAATTTATAGGATGTTTAACTTAAAATCATTCACATATCGTCGTGTCAGTAGTTGCTAAGTAGCATGACGATTGTCTGACATAAGGTGTTATGAGCCAAATGTTATCACTAGGGCTGCTTCGGCCAAGCCCCAGGCAGCCGCGGCCAGTTTCTGGCTCCTGACTACTCCTTTCAAATATATATTTTACTATTCAAATATATAGTAGTTCCATCTTAGTTATTGCGGCCTAGAGCCGAAAGCTAGTCGGGGGTGAGCCGAAGCATCCTAGCCATCACATCCAACGAATTGATGTAATATAGCGACATAAACAACCTTAAGACCACATCAAAAGCGAATATAAATAAGCTAAGCTTGAATCTAAAAGTGCAATATTTTTGGTTAAATTTAACCTTCAACTTCTGTTACCTAGCCAGTCTTTTTTGTGCTGCTCTCGTCCCGCCTGGTTCTCCTCCGTTGCCTGAACTGTGTTCCTGGTTCTCTTCTGCCGCCTCCATTGCCTAGCTGTGCATGTCTGGTCCCCCACCTCCTCCTTAATGTATGATCCTGGTCTGCCGCCGCCTCTGCTGCCTGGTTGTGTGCTCCTGGTCCGCCCCCTCCTCCACTGCCTAGTTGTGTGTTCCTGGTCCGCCTCCTTCGCTGCCCTGTTGGTTTGGTGCCTGCATATTTGTATCAATTACTAACCATTTAAATTATTTTCAGTATCTTTAGTGCCCTAGAATCCTTATGATTCTAGGTTCTATTGGTGTCTTTTCTGGCTCTTGTGTCTTTGTGTTTTGGGTGTCCTTGTGCCTCATGTTTTCGGTGTCCCTGTGTTTCTGGTTCCAGTGTGTGGTTCATTCTCGTGGGGTTGTTTCTTGTGTGTGGTTCATTCTCGTGTGGTTGTTTCATGTGTGTGGTTCATTCTCGTGTGGTTGTTTCCGGTGTGTGGTTCATTCTCGTATCGTTCTGTTTCCTGTGTGTGGTTCATTCTCGTGTGGTTCTGTTTCCTCTGTGTCCTTGTTTCCTGTGCTCGTGGGTGTCTCACCAAGCAGCAGAATTTTTACTGCTAGAGTAACATTGTGCTGCGAAAACAAACAGGTTCTGCTTATTCGCTTGAGTGAAGGAGATCGGTATAATGACTTACTCCAGCGGTGGCTGTTTTACCAATAGTAATTTTTGGTCGTGGCAGACTTCAATACTTGCACGTGTACATCTTAGCCTTCTAGCAATTCATTCGCTAAAAAATGCCTATACCAAGACAATTACCCTAAAAGTAGCCCACTAACTTCATCTCGTTCTTCTCTCAGCACGGCTACTTTAGAGGCTTGGCTGCTTACATAATTGTTGCACCCATTGACTTATAACATTTGCCCCTCAAGCAAGCAGATTATCCCATAAATAAAAACCCAAATTTAATAACTCGGTCTTTTTAATTATTTCTTATTAAATCTTTTATAAACCAAAGCTAACCTCATAATTTTAGTTAAAAATAAAAGATTTTAACAAACCCTTTTTATCTAATTTTACAAGTCAAATTAAAAAATTATCCCGAAATAAACAAATAATTTGTATTGCTTAATCGGAGTTAGCTTTTTATTGACTTTTATCCAGACTATAAAATCTCTTAAGGTGTTTTTGAATAGAGTATTGGTATTTAAGAATTATTTTATAATAGATCATAAATCCTCTATATTACCTGTTAAAGCCATGTTTGTTTACTGAGTTTCTTTGTAAATGCAGAGTTTGGTTACTTAATTGTGTTTAGATAAATCCTTTTTTATTTTCATATGATATCTACAATTAACAGAAGGTCTTCACTTAAGTTGATCAAGAAATTATTTGCCGTTTAATAAAAACTGTGCGCTTTATTTTGTTGAACGTAATCTCCAAAATCCCAAGTATTATATTAGCATGTGTAAAGAAATTTGTATTGCTCATATAATATTTACAAAAATATTCAAGTAATGAATTAAACTACAATGGGGTTTATGTAAGATGTTATAACAGCCCCAAGCTTTAATTTCTTATTGAAAAACTAAATATTTATATAGGTTTCCTATATATAATCACTTGTATCATTTTCTTATAAAATAAAGTCGTTTTCAAAGCTATTTTGCGAAGCCAAAAACTCAAATTTAAAAAATGAACTCAGATTCAAACGAAATGGGTTGAGTTGCCCTTTGGTGTACATACATTTACTATGTAAATTGGTGACAAAATACACTCTGGCGCAGTGAGTCAAAACTACAACCGAAAATGAAGCACAATGTCAATATAAACCCACAAAAAATCACTCAGGTGCTGTGTGAAGTGAGCTGCGCATAAGAATGATACCTATTTATTTAAAATAAAATACACATTATGACATATAAATAATAATAATTTTGTTCTAGTTGTCTAAATCTGGCGTGAAATTGTGAGAAATTTTTATGGAAATGAATTTATGGATTCTAAGATGGGTTGTGTAAATCCATAAACAACTAATTGGAAATAAAAACCTTTAAATAAGGATTTTATTGGTGTATATTCTAATCAAATAACCATATTCAGATAAAAAGCAAGCTGTGAAGCCTGGGTTGTAGCTCAAATATGCTTTATGTGTGATTTTAGTTAATATTAAAATGAAATAAATACAACAACAGAGTGGCAATTCAGCCAATATGCAAAGTGGCCAGGGCCATCCCTGTGAATAAAAAAACAGAGTGAGTTCAGCACAAATGCACAGTCAGGAAGAAGGCAAAGGAACAGTGGATAATTTTGAGTTCCCACAGATATAAATGTTGCAACTGAGTTTCCAGACTTGCCTGCTAATGTATCTTACAATACACAGGGGGCGCTTGATGAGCCACCCCTTGACGTATCTAACGTTATGGATTAATCTGATGGCAATATCAAATGACGAGTACTTCATCCTAATTAGGAGTGCTACCAATTCGACTTGTTGATCCCTGCACAAGTTATTCCTCAGCCTCAAACCTTACATGGAACTTCCCACTATGCCACCCCCCTTGTGGCCTTGTGTCTTTCCCCATATAGTATATTAATCACAATATTCTACAATAAACAATACCTTATTCTT